>CM069151.1:49894081-50291804 GCA_035221665.1 Okamejei kenojei | reverse complement strand
ATCCTTAACCCCAACCCCTTAATCCGAATCCTTAACCCCATCCCTGAACACATCCCTTAAACCCCAACCCTTACCCCAACCCTTAACCCCCAAGCATTAACCTCAACCATAACCCCGACCCTTAACCCCGACCCTTAACCCCAGCCACATAAACCCGACCCTTAACCCCGACCCCTGAACCACGACCCCTTAACCATCGACCTTTAACCCTACCCAACCCTGAACCCCAATCCTGAACCCCATCCCTGAACCCCAACCCTGAACCCCACCCCTGAACCCCAACCCTTAACCCCAACCCTTAACACCAAACCCTTAACCCCAACCCAGAACCCAAACAACCCCAACCATTAAAACAACCCCAACAACCCTTAACCCCAACCCTGAACCCCAACCCTTAACGCCAAACCCTTTTTAAATGCCAACCCTTAAACCACGACCCTTAACCCCGACCCTTAACCGCGACCTTTAACCCCACACCCTTAACCCCAACCCATAACCCCAAACCATTAATCCCAACCCTTTAACCCCAACCCTTAACCGCCAACCCCAACCCATAACCCCCACCCTTAACCCCAACCCTTAACCCCAACCTTACCCCAACCCTTAACCCCAACCCTTAACCCCAACGCTTAACACAACCCTTAACCCCAAACCTTAACCCCAACACTTAACCCCACCCCTAAACCACAACACTTTACCAAAACCCCAACCCTTAAAACCCCAACCCCCAACCCTTAAACACCCAACCCTTAACCCCAACCCTTAATCCCAACCTTAACCGCAACCATTAACCTCACCCCAACCATTAACCCCAACTCCAACCGTTTAAACCCAACCCATAAACCCTTAATCCCAACCCTTAACCTTAACCCTTACACCAACTATTAACCCCAAACCCTAACCCCTAACACCCAACCCTAAACAACAACACTTAAACCCCAACCCTTAACCCCAATCCATAACCCCTAATCACTTAACACCAACCATTAACCCCATCCCTGAAGCCCAACCGTGAACCCCAAACCCTCAACCCCCCCCACCCTGACCCCAACCCTTAACACACACCAGAATCTCCCAACCCTGAACCACGATCCAAACCCCAACCCTTAATCCCAATCCTTAACCCTATCCCTGAACAAACAATCCCTTTAACCCCAACCCTTCTCCCCAACCCCTTAACCCCAAGCCCCTCAACCCTTAATCCCACGATTAACCCAAACAAAACCTGACCCTTAACCCGACCCTTAACCCCGACCCTTAACCCCGCACTTTAAACCCGACCCTTAACCCGACCCTGAACCACGACCCTTAACCACGACCTTTAACGCCAACCTGAACCCACCCTTAACCCCAACCTTACCCAAACCCTTAACCCCAACCCTGAACCCAATCAACCCCAACCATTAACCCCAATCCCTTAACCCCAACCCTGAACCCCAAACCCTTAATCCCAATCCTAAAACTCAAACCCTTATTCCAACCCTTTAACCCCAATGCTGACCCCAATCCTAACCCCAACACTTAACCCCACCCTTAACACCCAACCCTTACCCCACAAATGAAGGCCCAACCCTGAAACCCAAACCTTAACCCCAACCCTATAAGCCCAACACTGAACCCCAACCCTTAACCCCAACCCTTACCCCATCCTTAACTCCAACCCTTTTAACCCAACCCTTAATCCCAACGCTGCACCTCAATCCTTAACCCCAACCTTTAACCCCAACTCTTAACACCAACCTTTAACCCAAACCGTTAACCCCAACCCTTAACCCCAACCCTGAACCCAAACCGTTAACACACAACCCTTAACCCCACACCTTAATCCCCAACCTTAACCCCAACCCATTACCCCAACCCTTAACGCCAACCCTTAATGCCAACCCTTAACCACGACCCTTAACCCCGACCCTTAACCGCGACCTTTAACCCCAACCCTTAACCCCAACACTTAGCCCCAACCCTTAACCCCAACCCTTAACCCCAACCCTTAACCCCAACCCATAACCCCAAACATTAATCCCAACCCTTAACCCCAACCCTTAACCCCAACCCCAACCCTTAACCCCCACCCTTAACCCCAACCCTTAACCCCAACCCTTAACCCCAACCCTTAACCCCAACCCTTAACCCCAACGCTTAACACCGACCCTTAACCCCAACCCTTAACCCCAACCCTTAACCCCAACCCTAAACCACAACACTTAACCCCAACCCTTAACCCCAAACCCCAACCCTTAACCCCAACCCTTAACCCCAACCCTTTAACCCCAACCCTTAACCCCAACGCTTAACACCGACCCTTAACCCCAACCCTTAACCCCAACCCTTAACCCCAACCCTAAACCACAACACTTAACCCCAACCCTTAACCCCAACCCTTAATCCCAACGCTTAACCGCAACCATTAACCTCAACCCCAACCATTAACCCCAACTCCAACCGTTAAACCCAACCCTTAACCCTTAATCCCAACCCTTAACCTTAACCCTTAACCCCAAACTATTAACCCCAACACTTATTAACCCCTAACCCCAACCCTTATCCCCATACCCTTAACCCAACCCTTAACCCCAACCCTAAAACCCAACCCTAAAACCCCAACCCTATACCCCAACCCTTAACACCAACCCGTATAACCCCAACCAATACTCCCAATCCCTTTACCCCAACCCTTAAACCCCCCCAACCCTTCACCCCAAACCCCAACCCTTGACCCAACCCTTAACCCCAACCCTTAAACCCCAACCCTTAACCCCAACCCTTAACCCAAACCCTTAACCCGAATCCTTAACCCCCAACCCTTAACGCCCACCCTTAACCCCAACACTTAACCCCAACCCTTAACCCCAACCCTAAACCACAACACTTAACCCCAACCCTTAACCCCAATCCTTAACCCCAACACTTAACACCAACCATTAACCCCATCCCTGAAGCCCAACCGTGAACCCCAACCCTCAACCCCCACCCTTGACCCCAACCCAGAACCCCAAACAACCCCAACCATTAACCCCAACCCTGAACCCCAACCCTTAATCCCAATCCTAAACTCCAACCCTTAATCCCAACCCTTAACCCCAATGCTGAACCCCAATCCTTAACCCCAACACTTAACCCCAACCCTTAACCCCAACCCTTAACCCCAACCATGAACCCCAACCCTGAACCCAAACCCTTAACCCCAACCCTTAAGCCCAACACTGAACCCCAACCTTAACCCCCAATCCTTAACTCCAACCCTTAACCCCAACCCTTAATCCCAACGCTGAACCTCAACCCTTAACCCCAACCTTTAACCCCAACACTTAACACCAACCTTTAACCCAAACCGTTAACCCCAACCCTTAACCCAACCCTGAACACCCAACCGTTAACCACAACCCTTAACACCCCACACCTTAATCCCAACCCTTAACCCCAACCCATTACCCCAACCCTTAACGCAACCCTTAATGCAACCCTTAAAACCACGACCTTAACCCCGACCCTTAACCGCGACCTTTAACCCCAACCCTTAACCCCAACACTTAGCCCCACCCTTAACCCCAACCCTTAACCCCAACACTTAACCCAACCCATAACCCAAACATTAATCCCCAACCCTTAACCCCAACCCTTAAACCCCAACCCCAACCCTTAACCCCCACCCTTAACCCCAACCCTTAACCCCAACCCTTAACCCCAACCCTTAACCCCAACCATTAACCCCAACGCTTAACACCAACCCTTAAACCCAACCCATTAACCCCAACCCTTAACCCACCCCTAAACCACAACACTTAACCCAACCCTAACCCCAAACCCCAACCCTTACCCCAACCCTTAACCCAACCTTAATCCCCAACGCTTAACCGCAAAACCATTAACCTCAACTCCCAACCATTAACCCCAACTCCAACCGTTTAAACCCAACCCTTAACCCTTAATCCCAACCCTTAACCTTAACCCAACCTTAACCTTAACCCCAACTATTAACCCCAACCCTTAACCCTAAACCCCAACCCTTAACCCCAACCCTTAACCCCAACCTTAACCCCAACCCTAAAACCCAAACCCTATACCCCAACCCTTAACACCACCCTTAAACCCAACCAATACTCCCATCCCTTTACCCCAACCCTTAACCCCAACCCTTCACCCCAAACCCCAACCTTGACCCCAACCCTTAACCCCAACCCTAAACCCCAACCCTTAACCCAACCCTTGACCCAAACCCTTAACCCGAATCCTTAACCCCCAACCCTTAACGCCCACCCTTAACCCCAACACTTAACCCCAACCCTTAACCAACCTAAACCACAACACTTAACCCCAACCCTTAACCCCAATCCTTAACCCCAACACTTAACACCAACCATTAACCCATCCCTGAAGCCCAACCGTGGAACCCCAACCCTCAACCCCCACCCTTGAACCCCAACCCTTAACACAAACCATGAATCCCAACCCTGAACCACGATCCTTAACCCCAACCCTTAATCCCAATCCTTAACCCCATCCCTGAACACCATCCCTTAACCCCAACCCTTATCCCCAACCCTTAACCCCAAGCATTAACCTCAACCCTTAATCCAACGATTAACCCCAACCCATAACCCTGACCCTTAACCCCGACCCTTAACCCCGACCCTTAACCCCGCCACTTAAACCCGACCCTTAACCCCGACCCTGAACCACGACCCTTAACCACGACCTTTAACCCCAACCCTGAACCCCAACCCTTAACCCAAACCCTTAACCCAACCTTAACCCCAACCCAGAACCCCAAACAACCCCAACCATTAACCCCAACCCTTAACCCCAACCCTGAACCCCAACCCTTAATCCCAATCCTAAACTCCAACCCTTAATCCCAACCCTTAACCCCAATGCTGAACCCCAATCCTTAACCCCAACACTTAACCCCAACCCTTAACCCCAACCCTTAACCCCAACCATGAACCCCAACCCTGAACCCAAACCCTTAACCCCAACCCTTAAGCCCAACACTGAACCCCAACCCTTAACCCCAACCCTTAACCCCAATCCTTAACTCAAACCCTTAATCCCAACGCTGAACCTCAACCCTTAACCACAACCTTTAACCCCACTTAACACCAACCTTTAACCCAAACCGTTAACCCCAACCCTTAACCCCAACCCTGAACCCCAACCGTTAACCACAACCCTTAACCCCACACCTTAATCCCAACCCTTAACCCCAACCCATTACCCCAACCCTTAACGCCAACCCTTAATGCCAACCCTTAACCACGACCCTTAACCCCGACCCTTAACCGCGACCTTTAACCCCAACCCTTAACCCCAACACTTAGCCCCAACCCTTAACCCCAACCCTTAACCCCAACCCTTAACCCCAACCCATAACCCCAAACATTAATCCCAACCCTTAACCCCAACCCTTAACCCCAACCCCAACCCTTAACCCCCACCCTTAACCCCACCCTTAACCACAACCTTAACCCCAACCTTAACCCCAACCCTTAACCCCAACGCTTAACACCGACCCTTAACCCCAACCCTTAACCCCAACCCTTAACCCCAACCCTAAACCACAACACTTAACCCCAACCCTTAACCCCAAACCCCAACCCTTAACCCCAACCCTTAACCCCAACCCTTAATCCCAACGCTTAAACCGCAACCATTAACCTCAACCCAACCATTAACCCCAACTCCAACCGTTAAACCCAACCCTTAACCCTTAATCCCAACCCTTAACCTTAACCCTTAACCCCAACTATTAACCCCAACCCTTAACCCCTAACCCCAACCCTTAACCCCAACCCTTAACCCCAACCCTTAACCCCAACCCTAAAACCCAACCCTATACCCCAACCCTTAACACCAACCCTTAACCCCAACCAATACTCCCATCCCTTTACCCCAACCCTTAACCCCAACCCTTCACCCCAAACCCCAACCCTTGACCCCAACCCTTAACCCCAACCCTTAACCCCAACCCTTAACCCCAACCCTTGACCCAAACCCTTAACCCGAATCCTTAACCCCCAACCCTTAACGCCCACCCTTAACCCCAACACTTAACCCCAACCCTTAACCCCAACCCTAAACCACAACACTTAACCCCAACCCTTAACCCCAATCCTTAACCCCAACACTTAACACCAACCATTAACCCCATCCCTGAAGCCCAACCGTGAACCCCAACCCTCAACCCCCACCCTTGACCCCAACCCTTAACACAAACCATGAATCCCAACCCTGAACCACGATCCTTAACCCCAACCCTTAATCCCAATCCTTAACCCCATCCCTGAACACCATCCCTTAACCCCAACCCTTATCCCCAACCCTTAACCCCAAGCATTAACCTCAACCCTTAACCCCAACGATTAACCCCAACCCATAACCCTGACCCTTAACCCCGACCCTTAACCCCGACCCTTAACCCCGCCACTTAAACCCGACCCTTAACCCCGACCCTGAACCACGACCCTTAACCACGACCTTTAACCCCAACCCTGAACCCCAACCCTTAACCCAACCCTTAACCCAAACCCTTAACCCCAACCCAGAACCCCAAACAACCCCAACCATTAACCCCAACCCTTAACCCCAACCCTGAACCCCAACCCTTAATCCCAATCCTAAACTCCAACCCTTAATCCCAACCCTTAAGGGTCGGGGTTAAGGGTCGGGGTTAAGGGTCAGGGTTTATGGGTTGGGGTTAATCGTCGGGGTTAAGGGTTGAGGTTAATGCTTGGGTTTAAGGGTTGGGGATAAGGGTTGGGGATAAGGGTTGGGGTTAAGGGTCAAGTGTTGGGGTTAAGGGTCAAGGGTTGGGTTAAGAGTTGGGGTTAAGGGTTGGGGTTAAGGGTTGGGGTTAAGGGTGGGCGTTAAGGGTTGGGGGTTAAGGATTCGGGTTAAGGGTTTGGGTTAAGGGTTGGGGTTAAGGGTTGGGGTTAAGGGTTGGGGTTAGGGGTTGGGGTTAAGGGTAGGGGTTAAGGGTGGGGGTTAAGGGTTGGGGTTCGGGTTAAGGGTTGGGGCTAAGGGTTGGGATTAAGGGTTGGGATTAAGGGTTGGGGTTAAGAGTTGGGGTTAAGGGTTGGAGTTTAGGATTGGGATTAAGGGTTGGGGTTCTGGGTTGGGGTTAAGGGTTGGTGTTAAGTGTTGGGGTTAAGGTTGTGATTTATCGGACAGTGGGACAACATGCCCTCTGGTGCTTGTTGATCCCCCCCTGGGGATTCCTTTTCACTATGTACTGTCACTTGGTATTTGGCCCACGGTTTCATCACTCTTGTCCAAATCTATTTGCCTTACACTTGCCCTTCCATCGATTTGTGGGAGTCAGTCTGGATCCACCCTAGGTTTGAGTTTATGCTAGATTTAGGCCATTGGGCTCTTTCGTCTGTAGAGCTTCTATCCATAGCCTCTCTGCTCTTTTCCGTCTCCCTGTTGTCCAATTTATGTTTGTTTCCAGGCCCATGATCTCTAGCGACTGGATCCCATGCTGCTGGAAGTGTCTGCTAATGGGTATGGATTGGTTCCCCCTTCTGATGTTGCTGAGGTGTCCTGTCAGTCTGACTCTGATGCTGTTACCTGTTTCGCCTATGTACAGTAGGTTACACTCTTTACATCTAATTGCATACACCACATTCTTTTGCTCACATGTTATCCTCTGTGCTATCTGGCCTCTCTTTCCTGTTACCCTGTTCTCTATATTTTTGGCTATTACTAAGTGGGTGCAGGCTCCACACCTTCTCTGCCCACAGTCTGGGCCTGTGTGTAGACTTGTACTGACCAGGATGTTTCCTTCAGATTTTTAGCCCTCTTGAATGCTGACATTACCTTGTACCCCTTTAGTGTGGCAAATCCCCTTTGGAATTGTTCAAAACGGCCCTTGACTATTTTGTGGGCCTGGACAGCCATGTTGCCATATCTTGTTATTAGTGGTAAAATCAACGTGGTCCCTGGCCGAGGTCTGGGTGCTTGTATGCTTTTTAGAAAATCTGACTTGATGTGTCTTAATTTCCGTTTGCAGTAACCCCTCTGTCTGAGGGCGGTGAAGAGGGTGCTTGTGGCCTGGTTGAAGTCCTCCTGCCTAGTACATATACGGTGGAAGCGGGTCAGTTGTGACTTAACGATTCCCCTGAAGGTGTGTTTTGGGTGGTGGCTTGCGGTGTGTAGGAGGGTGTGGGTGTCTGTGGGTTTGAAAAAGACTTTGGTAGCTAGTTTATGGTCCTGGTTATCTGATGATAGTTTAAAGACAGTGGTGTCAAGGAAGTCCACCCTCTCCTGGCCGGTCATGGCCTTTACCTTGATGGAAGGGTGGTGGGCATTGAGTATGTCAATAAATTCCTCTAATTCCCCTTCTGAGTGTGTCCACACTCCCCAAATGTCATCTAGGAATCTATAGTAGCACATTGGACGCCTCGGACATCTGTGGAAAACTGTCTCCTCCCATTCTGCCATGTATATGTTGGCATACGCTGGGGCAAACTTCTTCCCCATTGCTGTCCCTTTGACTTGTAGATAGAACTCCCCGTTAAATTCAAAGTCATTCTTAGTCAAACCCAGCTCAAGTAGTTTAACTAGGGCCTCGTCTGGTCTCTCTGGGTCAGGATTTCTCTGTAGGATGTTTTTAACTGCCTGTATCCCCCTGTCTGTCTCTATGTTTGTGTACAGGCTTTCCACATCCATGGTGAAGAGTATTGCGTTGGGCGGTATGTTGAGGGAGTTAACTGTTGTCTGTCCATGATGACTATACTGCTCCCCTTGTCTGCTGGTTTGATCACTATCTCATTGTTCTCCCTCAGCTCTATCAAGGCCTTCCTCTCTTTTCTGGTGAGGTTAGACTTCTCTTTCGTTGCAGGCATATCCCCAATGGCTGATGCTGTCTCTGTTATAAATTCTGTTATCTCTCTAGGAACATCCTTGTCGTCTGGGGTCCATCCTGTGAGTGGCCTAAAGGGTATAATTTCGCCAGGCTCTGCGCCACTGAAGTGGTGTATTAACTTAATGGATCGATAAAATCTGTGTAGGTCACCCTGCACTTGTTCCTTGTGGGATTTAGGAGTAGGGACGAAGGTGAGGCCTCTGTTCAGTACCCTCTCTTGGGTTTCGGTAAGGGAGAATGTCTTAGATAGGTTGATGATTGTTTTCCCCAATTGTGGGCCCTGCCTCTCTTGGCATGGTGTCCCTAACAGTTTAAATGCTTCATCCATTCTCTGATCATGGCTCGGGCTGTGGGTTCTGTCCAGTGGACGTGGTCTGTGACTTTAAACTGGCAGGTGGGAATGGTGGGAATGTGTTTCTTGGTCTGTATGTAGTCATTAAGTTGTCTGAGTGTGTCCTGCTCTGGTGCTGGGAGAGACTGGCTGAAGTTGATCATAGGGATCCATATGCTGGCATTAGGGAATTTACGACTGGCCATATTCATTAGTGTTTGGAGTTGTTTGATGGCAGTATGTGGTCTTTGTTCCTTGTGATTAATGCCAAATGAGAGAATGACTTTTTGAGTTTCTGGGCATTGGCTCAATTTGTCAAGGATGGAAGTGGCATGTACACATTTGGCTCCTGGATAGCTGTCCAATTGTATGTTATTGTTGGAGAATTTTGGGGATCCTGGCAATGTTGGAATCTCCAATTATTAAAACAGGCTTGCTGGGTTGTAGTTTCCAGGTAACATGTTTCTGCTTTGTATTGGGGTGTCTCGTTACTTCTGCCAGTCTCTTCCCTCTACCCTCTGTGTGTGCTGCTGAAAGTCGTCCTGTGAATTGCTAATTGTGTCTGGAGTCCTCTGCTGCTGCGTGCAGCTACGTGTTGCTCTGACCCTCAGTGCTGGGACCCCGTGTGTTGGAGTGGGAAGGGTTGGTGCGAGGGAAGGGGTTGCAGTACCGGACCTGTTTACCTGTGGCACCGCGGTCGTGACGTCCTGTCCGGCTGTGTCCGTGGCCGGTTGGGTCTCCCCCCGGGAGGGTCTGCGCTCGGCCCGTGGTCTCTGGGGGAGAGGGCCGCGGGTGCCCTGGCGTGAGGAGAGGCTCCGGTCGATGAGGGCGGACGCGCTGGGGGATTCGGAGCGCGGGGGCCGTGTCCAGTCCTCGGACCCGGTCTCGGCCGCGGACCGGAAGTGGGCCTGGGGCTCGCGGACCGGGGAGGCCGGCTGGTCTCGCGCCGGTTGCTGCGGTCGCAACACCACGATCTGGGGGCTGGTGGGTGGACGCACCGGGGTGGTGGGGGGGGGGTTATGTGTTTGTTTTGCCCAGGTTTCAGCATTAGAAGCCAATTTTTTTAATGTTTCCTGGGTGGGATTTGCTGTTTTACAAAGTGTGTTAATATCTTGGCCTGCCTCGTGATACCCTTAGGGGGTACATTCCGTTCTTTTAGAACTCCTAGATGGTGCAAAGCCTGGGCCATTTTATAAATAACTCTTACCGCAACTGCAAAGGAATCCCTCTGTCGAGATTGATTCCTGTGCTGGTTGTGGTTGATCCCATTACTGTTGTTAAACCATCTCCCTCTCCCCCCTTCCCTCTGCATGTTACAACTCATCTCTGGCTTAGTAGACTATGCTTAGGGTTAACACCAAGGTGCTCACCAGTTCTTTGGTTTTTTCCAGCTTGCGGAGACCGCTTGCCGAACTCTTCCCGACTGGGCAACGATATCCAGTTTCGCTATCGCTGTAGCTTCATCAGGGAAAGAGATCTAATCCTAGACGTTTAGGGTTAAGGGTTGGGGTTGGGGTTAAGGGTAGGGGTTATGGGTTGGGGTTAAGAGTCGGGGTTAAGGGTTGTGGTTAAGGGTTGGGGTTAAGGGCTGGGGTTAAGGGTCGGGGTTAAGGGTCGGGATTAAGGGTCTGGTTTAAGGGTCGGGGTTAAGCTAACAATGATGGGTCTATGACACTCCCTAATATTGTCAATCCACCATTGTAGCTCAGCTCTAGCCCTATGTGGCAACCGTATTAGTCTGTCAAAGTGCCCAGCATTTGCTTTTAATGCTGCGATCTTTGCTCTTTGTAAATTTTGGTAATGTAACGGTCCGAATTGCGCAGCTGAGAATGTAGCTACTAATTTCCCAATTACCTTTGCCGTTAGTCGGAACCCTGGTGCAAGCATGGCTGTAGCACGCTTCTTTTATTGCTAAAGCTTTGTTGGTCGGGATAGTGATCATCATTAAGGTTGTGTCAAGGGTGAAACCCAGGTAATCCATAACTTGAGAGGGGTGCAGTTTGGATTTGTCTGGATGGGTTACAAACCCTAACGTCTCGAATAAAGATTTGGTCGCTGTAACTGCCAGCGTAGCCAATTGGAGGGTCTGACCCACGATAAGGATATCGTCTAAATATGCCATGACGATATAATTTTGTTGTCGGAGGAGTGCCAATATGGGTTTTACTAATTTGGTAAATAGTCTGCAGGCTGTGGTTAACCCATTGGGTAATGCTTTGTATTGCCACAACTGTCCCTTCCAGACAAATTTCAGGAACTTCCTGTGCGATTCTGTGATGGGAACTGTATAGTATGCATCTTTTAAATCGATGCCTGCCATAAAGTACCCCGGGTAAAGCATCTGCTTAGCTGTTTCGAAGGTATCCATTTTAAAATGGGTATATTGTACAAAAGTGTTCAACTCGGTTAGGTCTATGATAATCCGAAACCCCCCATCTTTTTTGGTTTTTATGAAGATGTTGGACACAAACTGAAGGGGTTCGTGCGTCGTTTTGCCAATCACCCCTTTGGCTGCTAGCCATAAGATTTCAGCATGTCCCTCCTTTATCTCATTCTGAGAGAGCGTAAAAAGTCGCTGAGGTGCATGCTGTGTAGGTGGAAGTTGACCATCAATAAATTCTATGACATAACCGTGAACACTTTGTAGAATTAACGTGTCTGTGGTGATTGCATCCCAAGCACCACTAAATGCCTGCAACCGTCCCCCGACTTGTGTGGGGAGAAAAGCTACTGCCTTAGAGGAACCAGACCCCCTTACCTCCCTGGTTATCGGCGGGTCATGGCGTATGGCGTTTTGGGGGGACGTTGCGGTGTTTGTTGTGACGGTGGCCGCATCTTCCATGCAGGCCGCTGCAGGCCTTGCCCTAAAAAAGGCCGCTGCGGTTGGGGAAGTGGAGGCGGATAGGTCCTTGGTGTCCTATCCGGCTGGCGCAGTTTCCAAGTAGTGTATGGCTGTTGACGGTGATATGGGTGAACTTTAGCCGGGGGAGGTTTCATAAGGCCCACGGTCTTGGCCTCCTCGTCGAGTTCTTTGACTTGCTTGGAGAGGTCTTCCCCAAACAGCTGATGAGGTGGTGGAGGGATGGCACAACCCTGCAAATTTCGGGTTGAGGGTGGGCCGGATGGAGCTCTTGCGCAGGCAGTTGATTTCAAACTGGGCGTTGCAGAGAAGTGCCAGGGCATCCTGCTGCTCGCTGGTCACATTAGCACCATCGAGGGTCTTGACATCCTGCATCTTGGTGGTCGTGCTCAAGTTTCCCCAGATCTGGGCATTAACCGTTGGAACACTGAGATTGATGCAGTTCTCAGGCGGTTTAAATTTGTCCATGGTCTCATTGATTACCTGACCCTGAAGCTGGTGAGTGGTCAGGTAATTAATGGTGCCCGCCACTTTGTGGTGCAGTGGCTCCCCAGTGTGTGTAGCCATGGCAAATATCCCCACCACATCCAGCAGGTCCACATCGTGCTCTGGCTCTGCGGTCTCCGGCATTCCTGGGTCGTCATCGAAGGCAGTGGCCTGACAACTGCTGGCACTGCTGGCTGGAGAAGACGAGATACTGAGCGGGCTCCTGGCGTGGCTAGTGGAGGCCCGAGACTCCCGTTCATCCCGGTCCCTATCCCACTGGAGAAGTTGCTCCACCAAGGGCTCCAATCGCGCAATGCGACCGTCCCCGCTACTTGCGGCGGACAAGCCGATTTCCCCAGGCTCTGCAAATTCTCTGGGGCTCCCACCAGTGGACCACACCTCCATAAGATGCAGACTAGGGTCCGAAGGTAGGTTGTCGTGGACTACTGCCCCTGTAGGCCCATACGACTCCCGCACGGACTCACCCCTAGTCGGCCTTCGAGCAGACTGTGACGGTCCACCTGCCTGGTAGGAAGGCAGTGGAGATGAATCGGCGCCGGTCCCTGGTACCTGGCCCTCTGAAGTCCGTGCAGGCTTACCTCCACTGTCGCCCAATGTTCTGCGTGGAGGCGCATGGTCGGCAGCTGCCAGAGCTAAGCTAACCGACCGTCTACTGCTGCCACCGGCGCCCTTGACCACAGCCTGATGCGGCGTTATGTCGGCACCCCCCGCTCCTGCAGGGCTGCTTGACGCAGCAGTAGCTTTGCCATACTGCCCTACGGCAGATATCCCTGGCAGCTGTATGTGGCGTGCTGCGGCTGCGGGGCTCCCCTGTAGCGCAGCCGTTCCCCGGCCCGGTCCCCGTGGATCCACTGCAACTCGGGATGACGTCGCTGTTGGTGACGCCGCTGTCGAGGCACCTGTCCACGTACCTGTTTGCCCCCCCGCTTCCTGGGGGATGGGGGCACGAAGTCTGGGTCGGTAGTTTCCAGCTCCACTGCGGACATCCATTCAGGAGATAAGTCGGGCGCTGGTGTAACGGAAGCGCCCGACTTCCGCACCCTTACCCCCGACTGTCCGGATGCTGCCGGTTGTGCTCCGGAATAAGTGGCCGCTGGCTTGTCGGCGCCCCGCGGCTCCTGGAAAGTTTCGCCTTCCCTTTTCCTTTGCCGTCCATCCTGTAACCAAGTAAAGGTTAGTGCACTTACCTGAACGGCCTTTTGAAGGAGCTGGTGGGGAGACGCACTCCCCCCCAGCTTGTCAATGCAAATGCGCGCAACAATATGTCGGGCATGCGTGCTGGCAGGGCCTTCACGAAGTCACTCATGTGACTCCGAAATAAAATGAATTTCAATTGTCGCAAATGCATTTGTCTTGATTTGTCTTGATTTTACACAGAAACTAAATTGAAGCACATTGTTGCTGTTTCTTTACAATTCTCAACAATCCTCACAACATTACATTCCCTTGTCTGAAAGAACCGTTATGTCTAGTAGAATCTCTGGTTCTGTGGGACCAATGTGCAGAATTCGTAATCTGCTGTGTGGGCAATAATGTCAGCGGGAGACTTTGTTGTGGCCACTTGTATGGGCATTGCACTTAATAATGGCCAGTTGGACTGGGAGAGGCATGCAGTAGCTGTTGCAGTAGAAAGCACTGTTTTTAAGTTGCGAAAGTCTTCTTCTTGTTGGGAGTGAGAGAGTTAGAGAAAATTGCTGTTGTGCCCTGGTGGAGACATCACTGCATCCACTGCCGGTAGAAATTAACCAAGCCCAGGAATGGGATTGGTCCGATTTCCTGTCATACAGGGTCTTGCCACACCTCACACTTGCCCGATTACTCAGACTTTCCCCCTCTCTCTCCACCAGGGAGACGCGCTTTGTTTTCCAAACAGATCAGAGTCTTTTGTTTCAAATTTGTTTTAAACTGTACCGACTGTTGGCTGCAAAATGTTAACATTCTTGGGGCAAAAGTGAGCAGCTCGATTCTTGCGGGATAGTTAAGGTACAGTGCCTCGAAAGCCACCAGCTCGACATCCTACTTTATCTTTTCAACCTTCTTATTTATCTGCTGTTTCTCTTTCCTGGTGCTCTGTGTTGTTTAATTCTCACTGCTCTTCCAATTCTGCCTTAAGCCCCCTCCTTTCTTCTTCCTCATCTTCCTTATCAGTTCTTCCTTCTTCTGGGGGTGCCCTTTCCTGTAGGCATACTGGAGCCCCATCCTCTTCACGGGATCTGAGTGTCGTAGCTCCGGCTGTTATTGACCGGAGGCATGGGGGAGGTAGTCTACACTATTTCCAATTGTTTCTCTCCCCAAATTTGTTCCTTATCCCCACTCTCTGTAAACAAAGTCGCTATGTCAGACAAGGGGCCCCTGGGATATTTTGCTTAGGTTTCCATTTTTAAATACCAATTGTTTCATGTTATGTTGACCAACCATATTCTCACTTTTTTTTACATTATACAATCTTTACGTTTTCCCTGGATCCAAATAACACATATGCTGTACCGAATCTCCCACGTACCGGAACCCCCGCATATATCGAAGCTCGCACATGTACCCAAACTCCCACATATACTGAAGCACCCACATTCCTCTTATCCCAAGCATATCCTATTACTGGCCCAATATATCGGCTTAATACTTCAGACAGCCAACTTAGTCTGAGTCAATAATCCCAAAATTGTCTTACGTTGCATTGTCTGTTCTGAAAGATCTTGGCAGGATCCAGATCACTTCGGACGATGGACCGCAATGTTCCCAGGCACTCTTAGGAGGTCAGACTGAAGGAGTCTGATAGTGCACTTTCTTCCCCCTTCGAGATCCCAGCCAAACTGTAGCCTCTTACTCAGTCTTCAGTGATTGTTTCCAGCAAGAGCTGCCAACTACGCCAAATGGCATGGCCCAAATATTCATAAGCAGACAGAAAAGCAAATAAAATCAGTGATCAAGTAGTAATCTTTACTTTGCCAGGTGGGTGTGGTAAAACTCTTTACAGTGTGCAATTTTTGGATGATACAGAGTTCTCATCCCCACATAAAGGGACAATGATTTTAGTACATGTATATACAGTGGCTTGCAAAAGTATTCATACCCCTTGAACTTTTCCACATTTTGTCACGTTACAACCACAAACGTAAATGTATTTTATTGGGATTTTATGTGATAGACCAACACAAAGTGGTGCATAATTGTGAAGTGGAAGGAAAATGACACATGGTTTCAATTACAAATTACAAATAAAAAACTGAAAAGTGTGGCGTGCAAAAGTATTCAGCCCCCCCTGAGTCAATACTTTGTAGAACCACCTTTCGCTGCAATTACAGCTGCAAGTCTTTTGGGGGATGTGTCTACCAGCTTTGCACATCTAGAGACTGAAATGTTTGCCCATTCTTCTTCGCAAAATAGCTCAAGCTCAGTGAGATTGGATGGAGAGCATCTGCGAACAGCAATTTTCAAGTCTTGCCAGAGATTCTCAATTGGATTTAGGTCTGGACTTTGACTGGGCCATTCTAACACATGAATATGCTTTGATCTAATCCATTCCATTGTAGCTCTGGCTGTATGTTTAGGGTCATTGTCCTGCTGGAAGGTGAACCTCTGCCCCAGTCTCGTCTTTTGCAGACTTTAACAGGTTTTCTTCCAAGATTGCTCTGTATTTGGCTCCATTCATCTTCCCATGAACTCTGACCAGCCTCCCTGTCCTTGCAGAAGAAAAGCACCCCCACAGCATGATGCTGCCACCACCATGTTTCCCAGTGGGGATGGTGTGTTCAAGGTGATGTGCAGTGTTAGTTTTCCACCACATAGCGTTTTGCATTTAGGCCAAAAACTTCAATTTTGGTCTCATCAGACCAGAGCACCTTCCTCCACATGTTTGCTGTGCCCCCACATGCCTTGTGGCAAACTGCAAACGGGACTTCTTATGGCTTTGTTTCATCAATGGCTTTCTTCTTGCCACTCTTCCATAAAGGGCGATTTGTGGAGTGCACGACTAATAGTTGTCCTGTGGACAGATTCTACCACCTGAGCTGAGGATCTCTGCAGCTTCTCCAGAGTTACCATGGGCCTCTTGGCTGCTTCTCTGATCAATGCTCTCCTTGCCCAGCCTGTCAGTTTAGGTGGACGGCCATGTCTTGGTAGGTTTGCAGTTGTGCCATACTCTTTCTATTTTCGGATGATGGATTGAACAGTGATCCGTGAGATATTCAAAGCTTGGGATATTTTTTTATAACCTAACCCTGCTTTCAACTTCTCCACAACTTTATCCCTGACCTGTCTGGTGTGTTCCTTGGGCTTCATGATGCCCAAGGAACATGGTTTGCTCACTAATGTTCTCTAACAAACCTCTGAGGTGGACTCTATTTACTAATTAGGTGACTTCTGCAGGCAATTGGTTGCACTGGATTTTATTTAGGGGTATCAGAGTAAAGGGGGCTGAATACTTTTGCACGCCACACTTTTCAGTTTTTTATTTGTAAAAAAATTTGAAAACCATGTATCATTTTCCTTTCACTTCACAATTATGCGCCACTTTGTGTTGGTCTATCACATAAAATCCCAATAAAATACATTTACATTTGTGGTTGTAACGTTACAAAATGTGGAAAAGTTCAAGGGGTACGAATACTTTTGCAAGCCACTGTATACCCCTTTACTCAACGATTCAGCAATACATTATCTATAAAGTTTAGTACATCCTCTTGCTTCTTAAGATTGACAGATCCCTAAGATTGACAGAAGATTGACAGGTTCCTCTGACAGAGGAAGGGTTATAGTTCTGCAGAACAAGCATTTTTGTTTTTTTTTACTTATGACGCACATCATAATCTTGTGGAACAAGAGTTATTCTGAATCTTCGCATATGTTTATGTTATAGAGGAGACATTTGTGAGCTAGGCTTGTTATCTCGTTTATGTTATTGGAAAGGGAACATCGACAGTCTACTGACCTTGTTAATGTACTGAAAGCAAGGGTTAGTGCTTTTTTCTAGCTTAACAATTTAATAGAAGATGGTGAAAGCCTATCTTAGTTTTGTCGGAATCCATTTTGTATTTTAAAATCATTATTAACTTTCACACCATCCCATACAGCACATAATCCTCCGACATTTTTGCCACCTCCAACGGGATTCCACTACCAGCCACATCTTGCCATCTCCACTCCTTTCCGCTTTCCGCAGAGACCATTTCCTCTGCAACTCCCTGGTCAACTTGTCCCTTCCCACCTAAACCACTCCCTCCCCAGGTACTTTCCCCTGTGTCCACAGGAGATGCAACACTTATCCCTTTACCTTCGCCCTCGACTCCATCGAAGGACCCCAACAGTCTTTTCAGGTGAGGGAGAGGTTCACTTGCATCTCCTCCAACCTCATTTACTGTATCCACTGTTCAAAGTGTGGACTCCTGTATTTCGGCAAGACCAAGCGCAGGCTCGCTGAACAGCTCTGCTCAGTCCGCCTACTGCTACCTGATCTCCCAGTTGCTCAACACTTCAACTCCCCCTCCCATTCCCACACTGATATTTTTGTCCTATGCCTCCTCCATAGTCAGAATGAGGCACAGCGCACATTGAAGGAACAGGACCTCATATTTCGCTTGGGCAGCTCACACACCAGCGGTTTGAACAGTGATTTTTCTAATTTCAAGTAGCACTTGCTTTTCCCACTATCTCCATCCTCAGTTCTCCTACCAGTCTTATTGTCTCCAACTACATTTTATATCTGTTTGGTTTGTTATTACATTCCTCAACTAACATAAAATTCCACATTTTCCTTGATTTCCATTCCCTTTATCCTATTTTCACACCTTGCACTTCCTTATCTTTACACATGCTGATCTATGCACCGCCCACTCCCCTGACATCAGTCTGAAGAAATGTCTCATCCCGAAATGTCACCCATTCCTTTTCTACAGAGATGCTGCCTGTCCCGCTGAGTTACTCCAGCATTATGTATCTATCTTCATCATATCTAGGCTTTCCATTATTCTGCAGGTTTCTATTAGATCTCCCCTCATCCTTCCACATTACAACAAGTACAGGCCCAAAGCCATCAAACGCTTCTAGAAACATAGAAATTAGGTGCAGGAGTAGGCCATTCGGCCCTTCGAGCCTGCACCGCCATTCAATATGATCATGGCTGTTCATCCAACTCAGTATCCTGTACCTGCCTTCTCTCCATACCCTCTGATCCCTTTAGCCACAAGGACCACATCTAACTCCCTCTTAAATATAGCCACTGAACTGGCCTCAACTACCTTCTGTGGCAGAGAATTCCACAGACTCACCAGTCTCTGTGTGAAAAAAGATTTTCTCATCTCGGTCCTAAAAGACTTCCCCCTTATCCTTTAACTGGGATCCCTTGTCCTGGACTTCCCCAACATCGGGAACAATCTTCCTGCATCTAGCCTGTCCAACCCCTTAAGAATTTTGTAAGTCTCTATGAGATCCCCCCTCAATGTTCTAAATTCCAGCGAGTACAAGCCAAGTCTATCCAGTCTTTCCTCATATGGAAGTCCTGCCCTCCCAGGAATCAGTCTGGTGAACCTTCTCTGTACTCCCTCTATGGCAAGAATGTCTTTCCTCAGATTAGGAGACCAAAACTGTACGCAATACTCCAGGTGTGGTCTCACCAAGACCCTGTACAACTGCAGTAGAACCTTCCTGATCTTGTACTCAAATCCTTTTTCTCATACATTAACCCCATTATCCCCGGGATTATTCTCCCAAACCTCCTCTGGATCCTCTTCAATGCCAGCACACTCCTCCTCAGATATGGGACCCAGCATTGTTCACAATATTTCAAATGTGGCCTGACCAGTGTCTTTAAAGGACTCAGCAACGTATCCTTGCTTTTATATTCTAGTCCTCTCTAAATGAATGCTCGCATACCATCTGTCTTTCCGACTACGGACTCGACCTGCAAATTAACATTTTGGGAATGTTGCAGCAGCACATCAAGGTCCCTTTGCACCTCCTCTTTCTGAATCATCTCTACATTTGGAAATAGTCCATACCTTTACTCCTTCTACCAGCAGCATGACCGTGTATGTTGCAAAGCCAATTCCATTTGCCACTTCTTTTCCCACAGACCCAAAGTGTCCAAGTCCTTCTGTAGACTGACGGCTTGCTTAACTTACCTACCCCTCCACGTAACTGTGTATCATTTGCAAACCTGACAAATAAGCCACTATTTTCCATCATCCAGTTCAATGACATATGATGTGCAAAGTAGCCGCAACATGGATGCCTGCGGAATGCGACCAATCACCAGCAGCCATCCAGAAAAGGCTCCTTTCATTGCTTTCTCACTCTGCTTTCTCCCAATAAGCCGATCAATGCCATTACCTCCCTCCAGACCACGGTGTCCTATCTTACCTAGCAGCCTCTTGCGCACCGTATCAAAGTATGAGATATGCGATGTGCTCACAATCACTACTCAAAGACTAAATCGTGGAAGCAAGAGATTCTTTATTTTCGAGTCTGCAGAGTCGGGTGCCTCTCCAAGTTGAGACACACAGAAGTCAGAAGGGTAAACCCCCTTTATGCACACAATTCTACATTCAACCTCCCCTTCGGACCCTTCTCCAATCAGGGCCCTGAGGTGCACAATCTGTAGGTACGTCCCCCCAGTACCTCCCACATCATACATCGCATGTCCAGACATGTGCATGGTAATGAGCAGTTTCTTGACCAGGGGTGTGTTGTAATATTCATTTATTTTATTAAGCATGCTCAGTTGTTCATGACCTAGTTTTACTCACCTCCAAGTGAACTCTCTCAGTTCTCCTATATCAGCACTAAAGCTAAGCTATAGTGACAAGGGTCCCATCTATCACTCCATTCTACTGATAGGGATCTATCTACATCACTCCCTTCTACCGCTATACAATGCTATTACTTCTTACTCAAGGATGGGTCTGGTAACTTTTATACACAGCTGTGTCAGAACCCTCTCCCTGGCCGCTATTGGTTTGAATCCCCTTTAAAGCCCCTTACAATAGTGGGGTTTAATCACTTTATCCCTCACAATCCTCCCTTTTTCTTTTGCTGTGCATCTATTGATTAAACCTCAATTTCAAGTTCCCTCAATTCGAATTGACGTAACATTGTCCTAATCTCCTTTTCCTGTAGATCAAGGACCTTTCCTGGCCACATTATCATTATTTTCTGTATTTCCCCTTTCTCTCCCTTAGGCATGACTACAGCCTGCATCTGACTTATACTCCTTGTAATAAGTTCCCTAAAACAAGGGATGCAACAGGAGATAAAGATCAGTCCAGCCAATGCACATAGAAACACGAGTCCCACCGTTCTCCACCATGTTCGTCCGAGGATGGAATCCCACCATCGGGTTCCCATAATCGAATTCCACTTCTGTATTGGAACATGTGCCTTCTGATATATCCATCACTGCCTGTCCATTGTCATCGATGTTTAAACAGCAATTAGAGAGGTTGAATTTCCCGCATACCCCTCCTTCTTCTGCCAGGAGGTAATCTAGGGCCAACCGGTTCTGGTATATTGCTGCACTCATCTGTGTCTGCTGCTTTGCCAGCATCTCCAGTGCCCCCGCAGTTTGGTTGGTAATTACTTCCAGTAATGCCTGTAGTCTTATGATCCGGTTTAACATGTATACCGGGGTTCGGTAGCCCCAGGATCCATCCTGTGCACAGGTGGCTGGTCCATAGTATGAGATGATTCTTGCGGGTGGCCATTAATCATCTTCCCATTCTCCAATGTCTATTTTCCTCTTCTTCCGATACAGGTCGTCAAATACAGGTATTCCTAGCGACCGCCCTTCTTCGGTGTTTAACAGGAAAAATCCCGGTTGTACCAGTTCAATAAGCAAGTCCCGCTCCAATTTGTTGGTAACACCAAGTATGCCTTGTGTCCGCATATATAACAGTCCTTCAGGGGCCTGTCCACTAGAGGTAACCTTGTTCCATATGTCTCGCAACACCGGGATTCCTTGATAAGGGTTGTTCCCGGTGCAGTTCCATAGTCCAGTCAATTCCATTCCCTCGGTCTTCATCCAGATAGTGCAGTTTCTCCCGTCTTTCTTAGTTGGATACCATTTAGGCTCCTCTGGCCACCACACTTGGGACTGATTTGGCCACTGGGTGATGATGCGCTGGCAGGGGCTGCTGCCTACTAGGACGGCATTCTTTGCCCAGGGCCTAGCGATACACTCAGTCCCAACCGGAGCGTCTGTCAGGACCCATGCCTGGGGATCTCGGTCTTGTCCAACTGTCAGGTTCCACTCCATCAGGTCCCATACCTCAACAATGGATCCTTCCACGGCCAACGTGAGCTCATCAGTGGTCCGCCACAGACCCAACCGTTCGTCATATTCAGGATTCCAGCTATCCGGAGGGCCAAGTCCACAAACAGGTTTTTTTCCTCCTTCAGGGATCTCAATCTACATCTTTATTTCTTCGTACAGTGTCTGGTGCAATTGAGGCTGAGTAGGTGGGGGAGGGGGAGGCTTGGTGACTACTACTTCCGTTAACTTTGTTATTACTTCCTCCTTTATTTTATTTAATGTCCATCTTAAGGCCTGCAAAGGGAGACCTAACTGTCCTGTCCTGGTTATACAAACCAATCTCTCCCCCTTTGGGCAGGTAACGTACCCAAACCTCCCTACATATCCTCTATTCTCTACCCTATAATACTTCTTTCCCCCGTCCTCACAAATAATTCTAGTCCTCAGGTTATAGCAAGCATAATTCTCATGGGAATGATAGGTAAATGATCAGGTTGTCTGCCCTCCGTATCTGATAGGATGATAACATTTATCACAGTTATTAATACTTTTTACCATAATTACATGCAGAGCAAACAATACCACGACTGCTCCTTTCATGCTGCTAGTCATACATTTATTTTTTTCTAAAAGTTAATGTTAGGGGCTTATTTCCTGGTTTCACCATCCACTGTTCCTCCTTATCAGGAGCGGGTGGATCAACGAGTCCTTTAACCTGGATTGCGTGGGTCCACCCTTTTTCTTTTGTTCGTACTGCTGTCTCGGTTGTCAGTAATACTAGGTATGGGCCGGTCCCCCTGGGCTGGAGTTTCTCCTCCTTCCAATTCTTGACCAGTACCCAGTCGCCGGCCTTTACAGCATGTATTGGAAAGTCGAGTGGTGGGCTTTGAGCCAATAGTCCGTTAGCTTTTAATTCTGTAAGGGAATGAGATACTGCCAGTAAATAGTTCCTTAAGAATACATCACTGCCCTCTATGGTGGGTATTCCTTCTATCTTTCCCAAATAAGGTAACCCAAACAACATTTCGTAGAGGGACACTGCTAACTTTGCATGGGGTCTCCGTTGCTTTTTCTCAAAGCCTTTCTGTTTCCCTACTGCTCCAAACATGTGCCAGACTCCATGTACATATGCTGCTCTTAAAGCTAAGCAAGATTGCAGGCAAGCTTCCGATTTGATTACCTTAAAGTCTAATTCATCCTGATGCATCACTTCAAACCCTGCATACTTGCTATTATGATCCTTTTAACAAGAAACATCCACAAGCAAAATCTTTTTGTCCTTCATTCAAAGGCTCTGACTGTAAAACATTTCTCAGACTTGTGTGTCCTACTTCCTTCATTATTTTTCTTAATGGCATCACAATTTCAACATACTTCCCAATCTAGTCTGAACTATATCCTGCCATTCCCAATATCATCATCATCTGTTCTACTGTCTGAGGTTTGGGAACTTCAATTATCGCTTCAATTTGATCCTGCGCTATAGCTTTTACTTCTTTAGATATTGTTTGTCCAAAATATTCTACCTGCTGCTGACAAAACAACAACTTCTTCCTTGTACATTATGACCTCCTGTGCCATCTTTTCCAAGATAATTACAATGTCTCTCTCTCACATTGCTTCTCACTTGTGGAACAAACCAACAAATCATCCACATACTATATCAACACCTTCCAAATCTGCCTACAACATCTGATTAAAATCATGGGGCTAGTATTTAAAACCCTGCCGCACCCTAGCCTAGGTGTATTTAATACCTCTTCTTAATGTTCTTACCATAGCTATGTTCACCATTATCTTATTATTATTATTATTATTATTTCCTGATTATCGTACCTGTTCACATCCCCAACACACCTTATCCATTACCTATCTCCTTACTAGCCTTCCTTGACCTCTTTCTTGAGATCCCTCCCTCCCTTGGGGACCCCAGTCCTGTCTGGGCTTATATCCAGATTTATTTCACTCCTGATAGGGCATTTGAGGAAACTCTCCCAAATACATTTATTATTGACATGGAATCTCTGGCCCCTGTTTGGCTCTTTCATAGGACTCACTGTGTGTCGGTGCATCACTTATTTCAGACTTTTCAACCAGGTCTGTTGTTACTGACAACATTGTCTTTCCTTTTTCACGCTCTTTCTTTTTGAGCTCTCCAAGTTACATTTGCATCATTTTTCTCTGCACTTCTTCCTGCTGGTCTGCAAGTCTTTTTCATATCTTTGCGATATTTCTCAACCTCATTGACCAAATGATCACTGAATCAGGGGTGGGAAATAGATTACAATCCCACCACCTCCTCCAATCTAGACTTGACTTTAGGAGGAATGACATCTACCACAGTGGTTCAAAATATAGTGTTCATTAACTGGTTGCCTTCTATTTTTGTTCAGTTTCCCGTCTCAACCTTTTCAGCTTGTTCTCCAGATAGGCTGCTGGATTTTTGTCTGAGGGCCTGCCATACCCCCTGCCTGACTGTGTCAAACAGCATGCCATTGTTTATTGCATTGTTCACAGCATTTTTATACCAGCCATCTTCAGGAGTTCTGTCAGTTTAGTGGTTCCTATCACTTTCACCAACAGTGCCTTCAAATCTCCCACAGCCAATAATCGTCCTCCAAAGCCATAATCCATTTCTTGCCCCATCAGGAATATTGGGTAAGGTATTTCTTAGCCCTCTCAGTTTATGGGTGCCCCAAAGGATAATCTGTGTCTGGCCTGCTCTTATATTTTTAAAGCAGTCTCATCAATTTATCCCTCTGCTTCCCACTTTAATCCTTTCTGATCTGCCTTCTTTCTCATTCTAAATTCAATCTTACTTCTCAGATAGTTTATCCTCATTTGCAAATTTATTCACCTTCCTTTTAAAATCTTCGACTGACTTCTCGATTCTCATATTTTACCACCACCCCTTCTACCTCGGGGGCAGTCATCACTTTCCCCCCTACCCCCGAGATTCTGACTTGTTTTTCACCTAATCCAATTTCTTCTGGTACCTTAGTTCCACTTGATCTCTCCGCTCCCGAATTACCATAAATACCATATCCTCTCCCTGGGGTCCTAATTTCAAGTTTACCAGAGGTTCCCGTGTGTATCCCATACACCCCAGGGAGCAGGACCCCCGACTTCCCTATTCTTCCTCCATGAGTGTGTACGACTGCACCTCCCGTTGTAGCCTGGGACATTCCCTCTTGAAATGACGCTCCTCGTTACAATAGTAACACCGGGATGGCCCCGTGTACCACCCTCCTGATCCTTGTTCCTTGTTTTCCCGGGGACCCCAACTTCGGTCCCTCCATTCACCTCTTCCTCGTCCTCTGTCTCTGCCTCTTCCCCTTCTGTTTTCCCACCTTTCCAACTTATCTGTGGCATATAATTCATAATTAACACTTCCATCTTATCACACAATTATCTTGACAGTATCTTCCTTGGGCCACATCCTCACCAATTTCCTCTCTTTCTCATTTCTCAGAGTGCTTTCTTTAGATGCAGGGAACTTTTTACTTAGCAATTCAACTGCAGTTATCTTACTTATTGTATTATCTTTCTTTGTGCACTACATCAATTGTTTACATCTTAAAAACAGGTAAAATACAACATATTAAAGCAAACCATACAACCTTCACTTTTTCTGTCGGACAGGGGCGATCAAAGGTGAATACCTCTTTAACTCATGTTTAACTCATTGTCTGCCAACTCCTTTTTTTTTTCTTCCCCTGGGCCCCATTAATTTATTACCCTTCTCCAACCAGAATGTTTATCTAAACAAACCATCAAAGCTGCTTGTTGTTCAGCAATTAACTTATTTCTAATTTTGTTTAAACCATTTTCCCTACAATTCCCAAATTCCAATTCCTAGTTTAAATACATACGACTAACAATTTTCCAAATTAACTTTACTGAAAAGAAATCAACAAAGCCAAGCAACCTACATTTTCCAACTTTCCCCTTTTAAGTTGCGATGATACAAAGCATTGTCCGTTACCTTACAGCTGTTCGTAACCTCCCCATTGCTTACAATTTCTTAAAGGAACACACACACCTACCCTTACAGCATGTGGCCTACAGCAAACAAACCTATCACATATACAAACTTCCTCATTCATACAAAACCTGTTTTTACACACAAATCACATTAGTTCCATTCTTACTTCAATGAGATTGTGTGAAACAACTCAATATTTCTTTCATGTGCTTCTCCTTCCTTTTTAACTTTTCGTACTCAAAACATTTGGCACTGTGATTTTCCTTAGATTTTTGCAATGTCTGAGTGAATATTCTGTAATCAAAATAACAGAACTTAAACATAGTCTCCTTATCTTTTATCCCCGGGGCTTCCTTCTCCCCAAGATTGCCACATTTGCCCCAATTGACTATCAGGCGGAATGTGCGGCTCTTCACCAGTGTGAGCCTTGTCCTGTTTCCCCCCAGACTCTCACTTTTCCCGTTCTGGTTATCTTTATCTTATCAGACTATTCCCGTCCGACAGACCCCCGGTCGCCCAGGCAATACTTAATAGTCAGTTTTCTTACCCGGGTCTTGTGCACAAGGATCGCTCGACCGTCCCTTATTTATTTATCTGACACTCCCTCTTGCTTCCTGAGTCTTTTGCCCGAATATCACTCGCTCAAACCGCTGATGGCAAGCAAGGAGATCAGAGACTGCTGAAATCAGCAGGGTGCACCTTCCCTTCCTTCTTTGCCTCCACCGAGCAGCCGGAGTGGCGATCCTGGATGAGCACCCAGTTTGTGAGATATGCGATGTGCTCACAATCACTACTCAAAGACTAAATCGTGGAAGCAAGAGATTCTTTATTTTCGAGTCTGCAGAGTCGGGTGCCTCTCCAAGTTGAGACACACCGAAGTCGGAAGGGTAAACCCCCTTTATACACACAATTCTACATCCAACCTCCCCTCCTTTGACCCGCTCCAATCAGACACTGAGGTGGACAACCTGTAGGTACGTCCCCCCAGTACCTCCCACATCATACATTGCATGTCCAGACATGTGCATGGTAATGAGCAGTTTCTTGACCAGGGGTGTGTTGTAATATTCATTTATTTTATTAAGCATGCTCAGTTGTTCATGACCTACCCTAGTTTTACTCACCTCCAAGTGAACTCTCTCAGTTCTCCTATATCAGCACTAAAGCTAAGCTATAGTGGCAAGGGTCCCATCTATCACTACATTCTACTGATAGGAATCTATCCACATCACTCCCTTCTACCGCTATACAATGCTATTACTTCTTACTCAAGGATGGGTCTGGTAACTTTTATACACAGCTTGTGTCAGAACCCTCTCCCTGGCCCCTATCGGTTTGAATCCTCTTTAAAGCCCCTTACAATAGTGGGGTTTAATCACTCTATCCCTCACACATACATAAAACTCAATTAACGACATATTTACCCCATAGCATGTAGACATCCACCTAAACAGACCAGCAATCAAACATTCTTTGAAATGCAAAATAATAGGAACGGTTGGCTATAAGCGAATATTTGCACAAAAAAACCCACATTAATGCAACACAAATAAATGCATTTAGGCTCTCACTGCAATACCAATGGACTTGCAAAGCAAATTTCCTGTGACAATACACGTTAGTAGATATATTGGCTCATATTATATTTTTCTTCTTCATAAATGCTGATTTATGTTGAAATAGATTTTCCACAACAACGCACGCATTATATGTGCTCGCACACATACACACACACACGCGCACACACACACACACACACACAACCATGAACTAATACGAAAATGATGTTAGGATTAAGGCAAACCTATACTTAATGATACACATCTACCTAGTTACAGGCAAACGGAAACATAGAAACATAGAAATTAGGTGCAGGAGCAGGCCATTCGGCCCTTCGAGCCTGCACCGTCATTCAATATGATCATGGCTGATCATCCAATTCAGTATCCCGTACCTGCCTTCTCTCCATACCCCCTGATCCCTTCAGCCACAAGGGCCACATCCAACTCCCTCTTAAATATGGCCAACGAACTGGCCTCAACTACCTTCTGTGGCAGAGAATTCCACAGATTCACCACTCTCTGTGTGAAAAACGATTTTCTCATTTTGGTCCTAAAAGACTTCCCCCTTATCCTTAAACTGTGACCCCTTGTCCTGGATTTCCACAACATCGGGAACAATCTTCCTGCATCTAGCCTGTCCAACCCTTTAAGAATGTTGTAAGTCTCTATGAGATCACCCCTCAATCTCCTAAATTCCAGCGAGTACAAGCCAAGTCTATCCAGTCTTTCTTCATATGGAAGTCGTGCCATCCCAGGAATCAGTCTGGTGAACCTTCTCTGTACTCCCTCTATGGAAAGAATGTCTTTCCTCAGATTAGGAGACCAAAACTGTACGCAATACTCCAGGTGTGGCCTCACCAAGACCCTGTACAGCTGCAGTAGAACCTCCCTGCTCTTGTACTCAAATCCTTTTGCTATGAATGCCAACATTCCATTCGCTTTCTTCACACCATTCAGATCATTTAACCAGTAGTTTTCCACGCGTTCCTAAAAACTAAGTGTAACCGTAGATTATTCATGCTCCATATTTTACACTAGAAAAATAATGGTTCCATTATTTTATTGTACACAAGCCTTCCTCCATCCCCTAACCGAAAACATGATACATCAGACAACAGTGTTCTAATGTGGGAATTATGGCAAATTATTGGGAGTCAATGTTTTCATTCAGTGAGCTCCAGTCACCATCTCCAAATAAAGGGTTATCTGATAATATTGTAAGCAATAACCAGTTTTATACCATCCCGGTTAGTAAATTATATTAATGGGAGGCAGATGTTTATAGAATGAACAATTAATCCCAGAAATATACGTACACATTGCTTTCTCCAAAACTATTAATTTACAATTACTGGGTATTTGGAGCCGGCATTTGGAGCCATTATCTCCAAACCCGATCTAAATAGCGGTAAATAGCCCTTATCTCCCGAACCGATCTAAATCGGAAACTGCGGTTCCAGCGCGTTTTATTCAATTTCCGTAGTTTAAAAATACATTCACTCTAGCTGGCTCCGTAGTCGAGCCAGAGTTACAGAGTTTTAAAAAAAAATTCAAAATAGATACTCTAGCTGGCTCTGCAGATTTACAGAGTTTAAACCCACTAGCAAGAAAGTTCAACAGGAGTTACCTGCCGGTTAAACTTACGCTGGTGGGAGCTGTGCTCTCCACCCTGTCGGTGCCACATGCATCAAGGTAATGCCGATCATGCGCCAGGTGGGGTCTTCTTCACGTAGTTACTCACGTGACTCCGAAGTAAAATTTACAGTTCCACTTACTTTGAAGGCATTTGGATGTTGTAGGTCTTAAGGTATTTAACAGTTAAGTCTTTTAGCAGGTGAAAAGCCGGCTGCTAATCGGGTGCTGTAGATAATCAGTCCTGCATGCCTTTGCTGGCGATCGCGGTAGTTTTTAGGACAGTCTCTTACATTATACTGTTCAAGTTTTAGCTGCAAGTCAACTTCTCTCGCGGGCCTGTCCGCTTTTCTATTCACGGTCAGGCTGACTCTGATCCCGACCGGGCTTTCTCTGTTTTCTCCCCCCACTGGGTTGACTGTTCCCGGTTGGGCTGAAGACTCAGCCTCTGTCAGTGGCTCTCTGGACCTGTCTGTGGCCTTCATGGTACTAGGCCCCCACCCGACGTCTGTGGCTGCTGCCTGGGCTTGGCTGTGGGCTGCACAGCCCTGGATACATTCCAGGTAAGCTGACACCGTGCTTGGTGACCCTTACTGCCCCTGCTTGTTTTCCTAGCTCTTCCCTGAGCTATTGCTTCCCGTTTCTACCTTTTTTCTTTTTGGCGCCAATTCAAAACCATTTGGCTTGGTGCTGTTCCACTTGTTTCCAAATACCACTTCTATTTTTATCTGTATTTTCGATTCTTCTTGCTGGCCTTGTTCTTATCTTCATTCTTTTATCCTCGTCGCCAATTGTTGTGAATTCGGATGCTTTGAACAGTCTTGAATAAAGGCTCGGACACGAGAGGAATCATACAAGCTTCTTTACTGCAGGACGCCACCTCCAGTCTCCCCCTGCTCATGCGTACTTGCCCCAGACATCACAAGACACCAATTACTTATCCTAATTATCCCATACCTAATACTCCTCCTCTTTAACTTGGAGGCAGGTAATACCTTTTCTATTACATACACCGCACTCCTCCCCTTTTGTCCATTTCACCTGTACGGTATATGCTCTTTTCCTACTATTGTGCGCTTGTGATTTTAATTTAGCATTAGTCCTTTCATTACAGTTTGACTTGACATTGGGAGAAGGAGATCTTCTAGTTCATTTACGGAGGTACAGAAACTTCATTCCATCACAGATAGAACTTCTGGGGAACAACCTCCGGTTGGGGGTAGATTACAATTGTTTTATAATGAATCATAGAATCATAGAATCATAGAAAATAGGTGCAGGAGTAGGCCATTCGGCCCTTTGAGCCTGCACCGCCATTTAATATGATCATGGCTGATCATCCAACTCAGTATCCTGTACCTGCCTTCTCTCCATACCCCTTTGTGCTGCATAATATCTGATCGGTTTATACTAGATACTGTGTCAGGCTCTACAATAGAATTATGGCAGGAGTTGATCCACCTGTACAGAATAGGCCTAATAGAGTCTTGGTGTTTGCTGCACCAGAAACTCCAGAAAGGGATAATTGAAAGAACGGTGAATCAACCTCAACAATTTGTGTCCAATATATCCCCAGACCGAAGAAAGATGGGGGTTGCAGTCATTCTGGACCTCACAAACTTAAATTCATATGTTCAGTATAGGCATTTAAAACTGACACCTTCAACACTGTAAAGCAGTTGTTGTCACAAGGTTGTTATATGGCTACTATAGACCTACAAAGATGCTTATTATTCAGTACCAATTCGTCATCATCATTATTGCAGGTACTTGAAATTAACTGGATGGGTCAACTGAGGCAATTTAAAGAATTACCTAATGGGTTAACATCAGCTCTCAGGCTGTTCCCAAAATTATTTAAACCAGCACTGATGTTTCTGAGGGCTCAGAATCACATTGTAATGGCTTATCTAGATGATTGTAAGCGCCACTCAGGAATCAGCTGAAGAACTGGTTTCAGCAACCACAAGCCTATTTGAAAGGTTAGGGTTTCTGATCCATCCAACAAAATCTAAATTACAGCCATCCCAAACAATTGATTATTTGGGGTTTGTCATTAATTCAGTTGATAAGTCAGTAACTTTGCCAACAGCTAAAGTTGTGGATATTACAAATGCCTGTACTTGCCTCACTGAGAAACCTTATGCCTCCATCTGAGAAGTAGCCACGGTTATTGATAAATTGATAGCAGCGTTTATGCTGTAGAGTTTGGACCTCTGCACTATCAAAGTCTGCAACGAGCCAGAGAACAAGCACTAAAAAAGGGGCAGGTCATTTTGATATGTCCATGCAGTTACCAACTACAGCCTTACCTGAAATTGCAATGGTGGATTATCACTGTTGCACAAGCTACTAAAAATATTTTGGTTCAGCAACCTTCAGTGGTTTACAGGCTGATGTGAGCGCTCTCATGATGGGGAGCTACGGACAGCAAATCTAGCTGTGGTGGTAGATAGAGTGTCCAAGAGGATTTAATTCTCCAAACACATGGTATAAATTATTTGGAGTTATTAGGGGCATTTTATGCATTGGAAGTTTATTGTTCTACAATGAATGATTCACATGCTCAACTCAATACCACTGCTGTGGCATATATCAATCACATGGGAGGAGTAAGATCAGAATCATGTGATAATCTGACCAACCTCATGTAGTACTGGTGTATCTCCAGGAATATCTGGCTCTCAGCTATCTACCTACCAGGGAGAGACAATGTGGTGGCAGACAACAGGTCACGAAAGTTCAATGACAATACAGAATGGATGTTAAATCCAGAAGTTTAAAAAAAAAATATCAGTCGCTATGGGTTATCAGATATTGATCTGTTCAAATCCAGATTAAATCACCAGTTGCCTAAATATGTTTCATGAGAGCCAGACCCAGGAGCAGTAGTGGTGGATGCATTCTCGTTACATTGGGGACGTACATTCTCCTATGCTTTTCCCCCATTCTGCCTGATTAGACAATGTCTCACCAAAATAGAGCAAGACTCCACCACAGGCGGTTTGGTGGTTCCAAACTGACCTACACAGCCATGGTTCCCATTGGTGCTCCGAATCATGACTCAGTCATTCATGACTGTCCCCAACTGCAGTAACTTGTTGGTACATCCAGTAACAGGAGAAAGTCATCCATTATATGACCGTATTAATTTGTTAATCTGCAGGTTCTGCCCAGACCGTTACAAGGGACTTGAACTATCGGATAGGAACATGGATGTCATAACTGCAGCTTGGAGAGATAGCACTAAGAAACAATATTTGTCTCATATAAAGAAATAGGGAATGTTTTGCGTACAGTCAGATATATCTTATCATACTGCAAGCATACCGGATGTATTTGAATCCTTGCTATGTTGCATTTTGAGCAGCACTTGAGTTATAATGCCATTAATAGTGCTCGGAGTGCTTTGTCCTCCTATTTAGGACATTTTCACAACGACAATCTATTGGGTTTCATTCGTTAATATCCCGATTCTTGAGAGGAATTTTAATAAAAATTCTCCGAAGCCTAGATATACAGAAATCTGGGATGTCAGTATAGTTCTCACATGGCTTTGACAGTCGGTTCCAATTACGCCTTTGTTTCAGAAGAAACGCTTAAAGCGGTTATGCTCATATCGTTGGTATCAGCAAAATGAGTACAAACATTGCAAATCATCTGACTAGATTGTATGCATTTGTCTGTAGATAACACTATTTTATGTCTATGATCTAATCAAGCAAAGCAGACCAGTAATGACTGGAACCAAGGTAATTTTAAGGCATACCCTGTGGACCAAGCGTTACGTGTGGTTAAGCATTTGAGTCAATATATTGAAGAGTCTCAGAGGTTCTGAGACAGCAATGCTCATTACCCACAAAAAAAATATAAAAAGTGTCAGTGTAAACTATTTCTAGATGATTAAAACAGGTTCTGGATTTTGCTGGAGTGGACACTCATGTGTTTAAATCTCACTCCACCAAGACGCCATCAACATCCACGGCGAAGGAGCAGGACGTGCCACTCGACCAAATCCTTGAGGCCGCAGGATGGTCCAAAGGAGAGAATTTTCTAAGTTTTATGATAAACCTGTGCCATGGTTTGGGTATGCTGTGTTAGGTTCGGTTTAATTTGGGTGCTTTGTTTTCATATCATTTCTTTGTAAATTTCCCCCTGGGATAGAGGGGTTATTACTTTCCTTTGTTATCGTTATTATTATTATTAAAATAGTTATTGAATAATTTGAAGCAATGTTCAATGTATTATTTATTCACCACTGTGTCAACTGAAGCCGTGTGTTGCATGGAGTGCATGTACGGCATGAAATCAGAGAGCTTTGAAATCTTCACGTAGTCACTCACATGACTCCGAAGTAAAATAGTAAGATTAAACGAGAACTTACCAGTTCGAAGTTTGATCCTTATTTTATGAGGAGTTATGATGAAGGATTACGTGCCCTCCGCTCCCGGCCCTCATAATCGAAAGGATCAACTGGTAGTTCTAGTCTTCTGAAAGCCTTACTATCTTACTTCGACTTTCGGTTTCTGTGTTTTCACGGCGCTTCTTTGAAGTATTACGCGCATGCGCCTGGTGGGGCTTCTTCACGTAATCCCTCATTGTAACTCCTTATAAAATAAGGATCAAACTTCGAACTGGTAAGTTCCTATTTAATCTTACTATTATTAAGGGCTTGGATGCGCTAGAGGCAGGAAACATGTTCCCAATGTTGGGGGAGTCCAGAACCAGGGGCCACAGTTTAAGAATAAGGAGTAAGCCATTTAGAACAGAGACAAGGAAACACTTTTTCTTACAGAGAGTGATGAGTCTGTGGAATTCTCTGCCTCAGAGAGCGGTGGAGGCAGATTCTCTGGATGCTTTCAAGAGAGAGCTAGATAGGGCAGAGAATAGCGGAGTCAAGGGATATGGGGAGAAGGCTGGAACGGAGTACTGATTGGGGATGATCAGCCATGATCAAATTGAATGGTGGTGCTGGCTCGAAGGACCAAATGGCCTGCTTCTGCACCTATTGTTTATTAACTTGGTAAGCCCTGCTTTCCCTCTCTCCATCCCAGTTCTCCTAGTTTCACTGTCCTCCTGATTCCATTTTACTGATTGTATGTCTCATTGCAATCTTCCTCTCAGCTAACAATGAACTATTCTATATGTTCCTTGATCATTGCTAGCTTTGATCTCTTGTTTTCACTCCTTATATCTCCCCTATCTCTCAGTCTGAAGAAGGGTCTTGACCCAAGATGTCACCCATTCCTTCTCTCCAAAGATGCTACCCGACCTGCCGAGTTACATAGAAACATAGAAAATAGGTGCAGGAGTAGGCCATTCGGCCCTGCACCGCCATTCAATATAATCATGGCTGATCATCCAACTCAGTGTCCTGTACCTGCCTCTCCATACCCCCTGATTCCTTTAGCCACAAGGGCCACATCTAACTCCCTCTTAAATATAGCCAATGAACTGGCCTCAACTACCTTCTGTGGCAGATAATTCCAGAGACTCACCACTCTCTGTGAGAAAAATGTTTTGCTCATCTCGGACCTAAAGGCATTCCCCCTTATCCTTAAACTGTGACCCCTTGTTCTGGACCTCCCCAAAATCGGGAACAATCTTCCTGCATCTAGCCTATCCAACCCCTTAAGAATTTTGTAAGTTTCTATAAGATCCCACCTCAGTCTTCTAAATTCTAGCGAGTACAAGCCAAGTCTATCCAGTCTTTCCTCATATGAAAGTCCTGACATCCCAGGAATCAGTCTGGTGAACCTTCTCTGTACCCCCTCTATGGCAAGAATGTATTTTCTCAGATTTGGAGACCAAAACTGTACGCAATACTCCAGGTGTGGTCTCACCAAAACACCGTACAACTTCAGTAGAACCTCTCTGCTCCTATACTCAAATCCTTTCTCTATGAATGCTAACATACCATTTGCTTTCTTCACTTCCTGCTGCACATGCATGCCTACTCTCAATGATTGGTGTACCATGACACCCAGGTCTCGTTGCATCTCCCCTTTTCCTAATTTGCCACCGTTAAGATAATAGTCTACCCTCCTGTTTTTGCCACCAAAATGGATAACCTCACATTTATCCACATTATACTGCATCTGCCATGCATTTGCCCACTCACGCAGCCTATCCAAGTCACCTTGCAGCCTCCTAGCATCCTCCTCACACCTAACACTACACCCCCAGCTTAGTGTCATCCGCAAACTTGGAGATGTTGCATTCAATTCCCTCATCCAAATCATTAATATATATTGTAAATAGCTGGGGTCCCAGCACCGAGCCTTGCGGTACCCCAATAGTCTCTGCCTGCCATTCTGAAAAGGACCCGTTTACTCCTACCCTTTGCTTTCTGTCTGCCAGCCAGTTCTCCATCCACATCAATACTGAACCCTGAATACCGTGTGCTTTAAGTTTGTATACTACTCTCTTATGGGACCTTGTGGGACCTTGTCGAAGGCCTTCTGAAAGTCTAGATATAACACATCCAATGGTTCTACCTTATCCACTCTGCTAGTTACATCCTCAAAAAATTCTATAAAATTCGTCAGACATGATTTACCTTTCGTAAATCCATGCTGACTTTGTCTAAGGATTTCACCACTTTCCAAATGTACTGCTATCTCATCTTTAATAACTGACTCTAGCAGTTTCCCCACTACCGATGTTAGACTAACTGGTCTGTAATTCCCCGTTTTCTCTCTCCCTCCTTTTTTAAAAAGAGGGGTTACATTATCGTGGGCTTAATTAGGAAAGGGAAAATGGAGTATGAAAGAAAACTGGCAGGAAACATAAAAACTGACTGCAAAAGTTTTTATCGATATGTGAAGCGCAAAAGATTAGTTAAAACAAATGTAGGTCCCTTGCAGTCAGAAACGGGTGAATTGATCATGGAGAACAAGGACGGCAGACCAATTGAATAACTACTTTGCTTCTGTCTTCACTAAGGAAGACATAAATAATTTGCCGGAAATAGCAGGGGATCGCGGGTCAAATGAGATGGAGGAAATGAGTGAAATCCAGGTTACCCGGAAAGTGGTGTTGGGTAAATTGAATGGTTTAAAGGCCGATAAATCCCCAGGGCCAGATAGGCTGCATCCCAGGGTACTTAAGGAAGTAGCCCCAGAAATAGCAGATGCCTTAGTGATAATTTTTCAAAACTCTTTAGATTCTGGAGTAGTTCCTGAGGATTGGAGGGTAGCTAATGTAACCCCACTTTTTAAAAAGTGAGGGAGAGAGAAAACGGGGAATTACAGACCAGTTAGTCTAACATCGGTAGTGGGGAAACTGCTAAGAGTCAATTATTAAAGATGGGATAGCAGCGCATTTGGAAAGTGGTGAAATCATTGGACAAAGTCAGCATGGAATTACGAAGGGTAAATCATGTCTGACGAATCTTATTGAATTTTATGAGGATGTAACTAGTAGAGTGGATAAGGGAGAAGCAGTGGATGTGTTGTATCTGGACTTTCAGAAGGCTTTCGACAAGGTCCCACACAAGAGATTGGTATACAAACTTAAAGCACACGGTATTGGTGGTTCAGTATTGATGTGGATAGAGAACTGGCTGGCAGACAGGAAGCAAAGAGTAGGAGTGAACGGGTCATTTTCAGGATGGCAGACAGTGACTAGTGGGGTGCCGCAAGGCTCAGTGCTGGGACCCCAGCTATTTACAATATACATTAATTTCGGACGAGGGAATTAAATGCAACATCTCGAAGTTTGCGAATGACACGAAGCTGGGGGAAGTGTTAGCTGTGAGGAGGATGCTAGGAGGCTGCAGGATGACTTGGATAGACTGGGTGAGTGGGCAAATGCATGGCAGATAATGTGGATAAATGTGAGGTTATCCACTTTGGTGGCAAAAACAGGAAGGTAGACTATTATTTGAATGGTGACCGATTAGGAAACGGGGAGATGCAACGAGACCTGGGTGTCATGGTACACCAGTCATTGAAAGTAGGCATGCAGGTGCAGCAGGCTGTGAAGAAAGCGAATGGTATGTTGGCATTCATAGCAAAAGGATTTGAGTACAAGAGCAGCGAGGTTCTACTGCAGTTGTATAGGGTCTTGGTGAGGCCACACCTGGAGTATTGCGCACAGTTTTGGTCTCCTAATCTGAGGAAAGACATTCTTGCCATAGAGGGAGTACAGAGAAGGTTCACCAGACTGATTCCTGGGATGGCACGACTTCCATATGAAGAAAGACTGGATAGACTTGGCTTGTACTCGCTGGAATTTAGAAGATTGAGGGGTGATCTCATAGAGACTTACAAAATTCTTAAGGGGTTGGACAGGCTAGATGCAGGAAGATTGTTCCCGATGTTGGGGAAGTCCAGGACAAGGGATCCCAGTTTAAGGATAAGGGGGAAGTCTTTTAGGACAGAACTGAGAAAATCGTTTTTCACACAGAGTGGTGAATCTGTGGAATTCTCTGCCACAGAAGGTAGTTTGTTGGCCATATTTAAGAGGGAGTTGGATGTGGCCCTTGTGGCTGAAGGGATCAGGGGGTATGGGGAGAAGGCAGGTACAGGATACTGAGTTGGATGATCAGCCATGATCATATTGAATGGCGGTGCAGGCTCGAAGGGCCGAATGGCCTGCTCCTGCACCTAATTTCTATGTTTCTATCTACCCTCCAATCCTCAGGAACTACTCCAGAATCTAAGGAGTTTTGAAAAATTATCACTAATGCATCCACTATTTCTGTGGCTACTTCCTTGAGTACTCTGGGATGCAGATTATCTGGCCCTGGGGATTTATCGGCCTTTAATCCATTCCATTTACCCAACACCACTTCTCGGCTAACCTGGATTTCACTCAGTTCCTCCACCTTATTTGACCTCCGGTCCCCTGCTATTTCCGGCAGATTATTTATGTCTTCCTTAGTGAAGACAGAACCAAAGTAGTTATTCAATTGGTCTGCCATGTCCTTGTTCCCCATGATCAATTCACCTGTTTCTGAGGGCAAGGGACCTACATTTGTTTTAACTAATCTCTTTCTCTTTACATATCTATAAAAGCTTTTGCAGTCATTTTTTATGTTCCCTGCCAGTTTTCTTTCATAAAGTGGGGTTACATTATCACTAATGCATTCAGTGGAGAGTTACTAATGTGGAGATACTCCAGCATTTAGTGTCAGTGCCAGAGTGGTGCCTGGATTAGGGAGAGGGTGGACAGATTTGGATTGTTTTCTCTGGAACACCTGAGGTTGTGGGGAGAACTGATATATAACTTTATATACTTCTAACGGGCATAACTAGGGCAGACAGGATGGAAAATTCAAATACTAGAGGGCAAAGGCTTAAGGTGAGGGGAAGAAAATTTAAAGGAAATGTGCAGGGCTACTTTTTTTTTACACAGAGGGTGATGAATACATGGAACATGCTGCCAGGGGTGGTGGTGGAGGCAGATATGATAGTGATACTTTTGCATAGGACATGGTTATGCAGACAATAAAAGGATATGGACTACGAACAGCATGATAGAGATGGTCTTGATATCATGTTCTCCACAGACATTGTGGGCAGAAGGGCCTGTTCTTGTGCTGTACCATTCTATGTATGATGTTCTTGATGTTCATGTAAAAAAACCCTCAAGTAACTGAAGAAGGAGCTGACACTCATTTATTTCCAATATTTATTAGCTAGGACAGGGTAACAACCTTTCTACACCACATTATATATCCAGTGTTCATAGAAACACTTTGTGTACAACCATACAAGGAGCACACTGTTATTTTTACATAGAATGTGATTCCAGACAAATTTACAGGCATTATTTATACCGGTATTTAGTGGTCTTTATTTCGACATCTCTAGAAGCAACAAAAAAACAAGAACCACCCATAAAACATGCAACATCTATCCGCGTAACAAAAGTGACAACACTTGTCTTAAATCAGGGACAAATGTGATTTATTTTCAAAAAGGAAACACTTGGTTTGGTGTACAAGTACTGAAAGGTTGACAGCACATACGCAATTCAGCCATCACTGAGGACCTCAGCACTTCACTGCAGAACAATCATACAGAATAGCTTTGAGGATTCTTTCAATGTTTTTTTGTCTTTTAACATTTTTTTTCTCTAAACAACAAACATTGCACATTCACATGCTGAATGTCAGACCAAATAAAACTGTTCAAAATCTTCTGTAGAAAAGAAGTCATATTTACATGGTACAAAGAGAACACTTTATCTGCACTGGACAAATGTTTGATTCATACTTCAGACAACTAAGACACTCATTCATCAGGGAAAGTTTAAAGGATACAGTGTTCACCAAAACAGACATCAAACAGCATTATTACCACATGGGATGAAAGAAACAGTGCCTTTTCTTACCAACATAACTGGCAATTATTTCAAGAAGAGTTTTTGACATTAATGTAATAAAAATTGAATATTATAAAAAATGAAAATAAAACAACAGGATTGTAAACACAGTTTCTTGCATCAGCCCAACAATTTTACGTAAAGGTGAATAAAGTTACATTTATTTCTATCTCGGTCTTCCTCCAACGTACATTAAAACTAGAATGTAACCATGCTGTTAATTTCAGGTTATCATTGTTTGCATTCTTCTTTTGAAATAAACACATTTTTAAAGGTGCTTTCGGAAATTATTATTCTATTAATAAATCTCATTATTCTAGTAAATTTGATTTCTTTACACCTAGAAACAAACATTGTTGCCATGACTGTAATTAGCCATTTGAGATACATGACATGCTACAAAATTGTTGTCATCCGCTATGTTTAATTTATTTTTTCTTCTTCTGTAAAGGATTGAAAACTTTTAGCAAGCAAAATAAATCCTAAGGAATATATTATGATGTCAGGTTAAAAAAAGTGCCATTAATAACAGTTGTTACCCATGACACAATGTTATTTTCATTATTTCTTACCAAAGCTGCACAGGAATGTGAAAGCAAGGCAGTGACGTCAGAGAAAACGTTTTCCTAGATTTTACTGCTGCAGTGTTACTTTTACTTTGACATAAAGCCCGTGTAGTAAGCCAAAGGAAATCACTTATGAACAAAATTTAGTATTGTACAATATTCCTCAGTAACTGATTAATCTAGGAGCCACTCTTTTTTTACAATGAGTATTATGTATAATATCCGTACAACATCTTCCATTGTAAATTCTGCGTGTAACTGCATTGGAGTGCAATGTAAGAAAACATATACAATGTGCTTTTACTCATGTTTAGTTGCAACCTTCCTTCATTTATTAAGTTTAGAAACTGCATCCAAAATTTGTAGAGTCTATTTTGCATAGAGTATCTCCAGTCACACTAAGTAAATCTTATTTTAATACATAATAGATTGATATTTTTACCTACAGTATATATCAGCATTTATATATAGAACAGACCATACACACTTTGGAAGCATATTTTAAACTCTTCACTGCACAGTTAACCTTCATGATTGGCTCATCATTTCCCATCCGTCCACATTCAATGTATTTATAAAACATAAAATATTTGTATGAAATAAATCAGCAATAGAATTCAACAAAACATTAAATACTTTAATAGCTGCAGAACTAGTTGAATCGTGCCCACATTCACAATAACTAAAGAATCAAAAGCAAGTCAGGATTAAAATTAAATTTAATTGAGTCCCTCAAGCAGAAGAGTAATGTGACAACTGTGCTGTTAGTTATGATTCGAGATCTTCCAGCATCTTCTGGGCCAGATCGTGTCAAGGCAGGTTTACACTCTCTAGTGTCTCTGAAATATAATGCCAGGCACTTCATCAATGACTCAAACTTTATGCTTTTGCAGGTTTAGCAATGTTTGCACATCAACCATGAAATAGTTTCAATAAAGGCTATAAATCTTGAGGAAAGAAGGTTAGGAAAATAATTCCATAAACTACCTGGAAAATATAAAAATTAACAACGATTTATGATTACCTCCAAGTTCCAGACAAAACAATTCAGTCTTCTTCAGATTAATAAATCAATTCCTATTTATTTTTTGCTTGTGATTCATATCTACAGACCTTCACCTGAGTAAGTCAGAGAGTTACAGTAATCTACTCAAAGACCAGCATTCAGCCACAATAGAAAGAGGCTTTGAAATGTCTCTATTTGCCCTATGTTTTTACTTTGAATCACAGCCAGCGCCTTGCTCTGTCAACAATCATATTGTTGAAACGTAACAAAAACCTGAATACTTTAATTTCAGAGATAATTTTTGGAACAATAGAAACTTTCTCACTATTAAAAATACTGCAAGTTTGTGTGTCTGTGACAGAATATCAGAACAATACTGAGATTTTCATATGTAAAAGTGAGTTTTTGCACAGTAGAATAGGTGGCATGATAACATTAATTTTCTGTGCCTTTACGGCTGATCGCAAACCTCCCCTTTATACATTAAGGATCAAGATTAAATCAAAGATTTCCTTTGCCTCCAATAAGTCCATACAATGTATGGTCCCAACTCACTGTTGTACATTAGTCTTTTCAGCATTTAAAAAACATATTTTTATAACTTAAGGGAGTTTTGTGTTTTATAACCACATTTCATACTTGTGAATGCTGTCACCTTGAACTGTCTAAGACTGGACTGAGCTAGACTTTGGGCTGCTCAGGTGGCCACAGTATAAACACCGAGACAAAATCTTCTTGCCCTATTAGAAGCTCTAAATGACACAGCCAGACAGCATCAAAGACTTAGATTTCATCTTTCCACCTGGTGACCAGCTCAGTTTTACACATTAAACCCAGATGTAACTGCTCGCTGACTTTCTGTTGAGCTAACCAGCAGCTTGTGCCAGTTCACCACTCTCTTCCTTAGATCCACTTTGTCAAGCCAGATATATGCCTCACCGATCAGTGTCTTCCTCATGAACTTTCCACCATTAGAGATAAGTAAAATCTAAAACAGACAAAGCAAAATGCATAATCTTATTACAATGAAGTAGACCATATACAGTTTAAGAACATAATAGAAATATAGAAACATAGAAAATAGATGCAGGAGTAGGCCATTCGACCCTTCGAGCCAGCCCCACCATTCAATATGATCATGGCTGATCATCCAAAATCAGTACCCTGTTTCTGCTTTTTCCCCATATCCCTTGATTCCATTAACCCTAAGAGCTACATCTAACTCTCTCTTTAAAACATCCAGTGAATTGGCCTCCACATCCTTCTGTGGCAGAGAATTCAACAGATTCACAACTCTCTGGGTGAAAACGTTTTTCCTCATCTCAGTCCTAAATGGCCTACCCCTTATTCTTAAACTGCGGCCCCTGGTTCAGGACTCCCCCAACATGGGGACCATTTTTCCTGCATCTAGCCTCTCCAATACTTTAAGAATTTAATATGTTTGCATAAGATCCCCTCTCAACTTTCTAAACTCCAGTAAATACAAGCCCCGTCGACACATTCTTTCAACATATGTTAGTTCCACCATCTCGGGAATTAACCTGGTGAACATACGCTGCACTCCATCAATAGCAATAATGTCCTTCCTCAAATTAGGAGACCAAAAGTGAATACAATACTCCAGTTGCGGTCTCACCATGGCACTGTACAACTGCAGAAGGATCTCCTTGCTCCTAAACTCAAATCTTCTCGCAATGAAGGCCAAAATGGCATCAGCTTTCTTCACTGCCTGCTGTACCTGCATGTTTACTTTCAGTGACTGATGTACAAGCACACCTTTTCCTAAACTGACACCATTCAGATAATAATCTGCCTTCCTGTTCTTGCCACCAAAGTGGAAACCTCACATTTATCCACATTATACTGCATCTGCCATGCATCTGCCCACTCACCCAACCGATCCAAGTTACTCCTGCAGCCTCATAGCATCCTCCTCACAGCTCACACTGCCACCCAGCTTTGTGTCATCCATAAACAATTCTTTAAGTCCACTGATGCCTGCGTGGACTCCGTGCCAATTGTAAATTTATGTGTGCACAGGAGCACGTCTGGTTCAGACCTGCATCACATCCAACTTACACAAGGGACCTTGCCCAAGTCTAGGGGCGCATGTACTTGGAAAGACAGAAACTAATCAGACTTAACTTTGTCAAGGTCAGATCTTGTCTGATCAATCTGATGATTTTCTTTCTGAGGAGGTAACAAAGTGTAATACAGTAGATGTGGTTTTGACAAATTCCCACATAGGAGCATGGTCAAAAAGGTTAGATTGCATGTGACTCAGAACAAGTTGACAAATAGGATCGAAAATTGGTTTAGCAATAGGAGACGGAAATTGATGTCAGAGGGCTTTCCTTTTGTGACTCGTGATGTTTCAGAAGGATCAATATTGGGTCCCTGGACATTTGTAAACAGACCCAAACCTGAACATTATGGACTTGGATGCATGTACATGATCAGCAAGTTCCTGGTGGAATGAGGATTATTGAAGTAGTTGACAGTGTGAACAGTCTCAGGCTACAGAATTATATTAATATGGGCAGACAAATGACAGGTAGTGTCCAGGTACATTTGAGCTGGTGTATTTTGAGTGTCGTGAGGCTTGGATATACATCATGAATGTTGAGGCACTCGGGAACATTGAGGACGAGGGACCTTGCTGTACAAAGATCCTTGAAGATGACATTGTTAAAAAGATATATGGGACACTAGCCTTCATTGGTCAAGGCAATGAGTACAAGATTTGCCCCAATTTTATAAAATATTGGTCAAATCTCTGCTGGAATACACAGTGTAGTTCTGATTACCACATAACAGGAATAATATGAGAGCACAAAAGAAGTTTAATTTGACACCCAATTCACTTTCATATCTTCAGTATTATAGAAGTTAAGGCCATTTCCATACTCGGAAATTAGCATCAAGTTCCCCATTGCTTTTCCATTGACTTAACTCAAAAGCTGTGATCAAGGACAGTCAAAAGCCCTAACTTTCTTAAAAATTAAGAGAACTGAATAAAATTTTCAGTTATTATAGATTTAAGCATTCTAAAACAAATATGGAACAATCTTACTTGGATGACCTGAAATTAAAGCATATAATTAGTTAGTTACCTAATTGTAGCTAATTACAAAATTCAATTATTAGATCTAAACATCTATCCATTTCTTAAGAAAAGGTTCACGTTTTTAAAAAGCCTAAGTGTCCAAATAACATTCACACAAGAATTCACAATATAACATGATTTTTAAATCTCATTGACATTAATTAATAGGCCAAATGGAAGGAATTTAGTGAATAATTCCCATAAATTCCCAGAAAAAAGATGATTTAATCTTGCGAGTGAGATTTTGTGGAACGCGATTGATTGGAACGTTGCATTTGTGGTGAATTTAAACCCCATATCGGCAGGAAAAACACTGCCGGTTCATATGGGGCCTAAATCACCTTTTCGCAATGTGAAATTTTGATTAAAGGCATCCTAAGAAGCACGTTTATATGTAAAAATAAACGGTGTACCTTGCTTTGTCCTGTACGTGAGATCCGTCCCGTTGTCGGCTTTAGAAGACAATTTTTATTTTACTCCTGCCATTAAATTATCCAGCACTGATTTTAATAAACTTGATAAAACGGATGTCGGGTCGATTTTTCTTCGGCAGCTAAACAGCCTGACAAAGATCGATTTCAACAGGCTGGAGAAAACGGCATTTTAAACTCGCTCCCTCTCAAAGGTGCCAAATTTACGCACACGGCCAGTGACAGAACTGCAGCGCTGCTGAAGGTACGTTTTGTAACATACCTACATATTAAATGGCAGTGCTGGTTCGAAGGGCAGAATGGCCTACTCCTGCACCTTTGTTTCTATGTTCTGAGTATGAAAGTTAGCAAGACATGCTACTGTAATGCCCTAGAAAATAGGATACCCCTACTAACATCAGTTGCCAGGTGTTTAATGGACAGAAAACAAAGAGTAGGAACATCTCAGATGGACCGGCTGTGTACAGTTTGGGTGCAGTGATCAATGCTTAAATTTGTAGACTTGAACAGGGCGGAATTCGTTTAGATCGATCAAGATGCCATTTGCCTGTGTTTACCCCACATTGCTATCCATGTACCTGTCCAAATGTCTTTTAAATGTTGTTATGGACCTGCCTCAACTACCTCCTCCAGCCGATTGTTCCATACAGCTACCTATATGAAAAAGTTACCGCTCAGTTTCCGATTAAATCTTTCCCCTCTTACCTTAAACCTATGTTCTTGATTCCCCTACCCTGAGAAAAGATTGCATTAACCCTATCTACACCCCTCACAATTTTAAACACTTCTATCACTTCCTCTGGTTGCTTGTTCTGGCAGGCAGTGACCAGTGGTGTACCGCAAGGCTCAGTGCTGGGACCCCAGCTATTTACAATATATATTAATGATCTGGATGAGGGACTTGAAGGCAATATCTCCAAGTTTGCGGATGACACTAAGCTGGGGGACAGTGTTAGCTGTGAGGAGGATACTAGGAGACTGCAAGGTGACTTGGATAGGCTGGGTGAGTGGGCAAATGTTTGGCAGATGCAGTATAATGTGGATAAATGTGAGGTTATCCACATTGGTGGCAAAAACAGGAAAGCAGACTATTATCTAAATGATGGCTGATTAGGAAAAGGGGAGATGCAGCTAGAGCTGGGTGCCATGGTACACCAGTCATTGAAAGTAGGCATGCAGGTGCAGCAGGCAGTGAAGAAAGCGAATGGTATGTTAGCTTTCATAGCAAAAGGATTTGTGTATAGGAGCAGGGAGGTTCTACTTCAGTTGTATAGGGTCTTGGTGAGACCACACCTGGAGTATTGCGTACAGTTCTGGTCACCAAATCTGAGGAAGGACATTATTGCCATAGAGGGAGTGCACCAGATCAGAAGGTTCACCAGACTGTTTCCTGGGATGTCAGGACTGTCTTATGAAGAAAGACTGGATAGGCTCGGTTTATACTCTCTAGAATATAGGAGATTGAGAGGGGATCTTACAGAAACTTACAAAATTCTTAAGGGGTTGGACAGGCTAGATGCAGGAAGATTGTTTCTGATGTTGGGGAAGTCCAGGACAAGGGGTCACAGCTTAAGGATAAGGAGGAAATCCTTTAAGACCGAGATGAGAAAGACTTTTTTCACACACAGAATGGTGACTCTCTGGAACTCTCTTGCCACAGAGGGTAGTTGAGGCCAGTTCATTGGCTATATTTAAGAGGGAGTTAGATGTGGCCCTTGTGGCTAAGGGGATCAGGGGGTATGGAGAGAAGGCAGGTACGGGATACAGAGTTGGATGATCAGCCATGATCATATTGAATGGCGGTGCAGGCTCGAAGGGCCAAATGGCCTACTCCTGCACCAAATTTCTATGTTTCTATGTTCCATATCCCCACCATCTACTGTGTGAAATGCTTGCTCCTCATGTCCTTTTTTAATCTTCTCTCTCTCTCACATTGAACATATGCCCTGTCGTTTTAGATTACCCTACCCTTGGGGGGGAGGGGGGGGGAAGACAATGACTATTCATTTTATCTACGCCTCTCTTGACATTCTAAACCTCCATAAGTTCACCCTTCAACCTCCTGTGAAACACACACATCTAGCTAGCCTCTACTTGTAACAGAAATCCTCGAGATCGTGCAACATCCTTGGCAATCTTTTTTGCACCCTTTCCAGTTTAGTGACATCATAGAAGCAGTTACAATTGTGACTTTTGGAGTCAAAGTCATACTGCGTAGAAACAGGCCCTTCGGCCCAACATGTCCACACCAACCAACATCCATCTATAGTAGATCCACCTGCCTCCATTTGGCCCATAACCCTCTAACCTGTCCTATCCATGTACCTGTCTAAATGTTGCGATCGTCCCTGCTTCAACTACCTCCTCTGGAAGCTCATTCTATGCACCCACTACCCACTGTGTGAAAAGGTTACCCCTCAGGTTCTTATTAGATCGTTCCCCCTCACTTTAAACCTATGTCCTCTGGTTCTTGATTCTCCTACTTTGTGCGTCTGCCCGATCTATTCCTCTCATGATTTTATCCACCTCTATAAGATCATCCCTCATCCTTCTGTGCTCCAAGGAATAAAGTCCCAGCCTGCTCAACCTCTCTCTACATATATAGCTCAGGCCCTCGAGTCCTGGCAACAGCCTCGTAAATCTTCTCTGCACCCTTTCCAGCTTACATAGAGAAACATAGAAATTAGGTGCAGGAGTAGGCCATTCAGCCCTTCGAGCCTGCACCGCCATTCAATATGATCATGGCTGATCATCCAACTCAGTAACCCGTACCTGCCTTCTCTCCATACCCTCTGATCCCCTTAGCCACAAGGGCCACATCCAACTCACTCTTAAATATAGCCAATGAACTGGCCTCAACTACCCTCTGTGGCAGAGAGTTCCAGAGACTCACCACTCTCTGTGTGAAAAAAGTCTTTCTCATCTCGGTCTTAAAGGATTTCCCCCTTATCCTTAAGCTGTGACCCCTTGTCCTGGACTTCCCCAACATCGGGAACAATCTTCCTGCATCTAGCCTGTCCAACCCCTTAAGAATTTTGAAAGTTTCTATAAGATCCCCTCTCAATCTCCTAAATTCCAGAGAGTATAAACCGAGTCTATCCAGTCTTTCTTCATAAGACAGTCCTGACATCCCAGGAATCAGTCTGGTGAACCTTCTCTGCACTCCCTCTATGGCAATAATGTCCTTCCTCAGATTTGGAGACCAAAACTGTACGCAATACTCCAGGTGTGGTCTCACCAAGACCCTGTACAACTGAAGTAGAACCTCCCTGCTCCTGTACTCAAATCCTTTTGCTATGAAAGCTAACATACCATTCGCTTTTTTCACTGCCTGCTGCACCTGCCGTGAACAAGCTTGACATCTTTCCTATAACATGATACCCAGAAATAAACTTAGTTACAAACTTTTAAGAGATATTTGGACAGTTATATTGATAGGAAGCGATTAGTGGGATATTGGCCAAATGCAGGCAAATGGGACTAGCACAGCATGCCACCTAGCTGAGTATAGCTGGCACGGAGAAGGTGGGTTGAAGGACATGGTGTACTGTTTCATGACCAACTTCTTTAGGGGGTGATGAGAACTATACAGTGCTCCGAATATGGCCTTGTTAATGTCCTGTACTGCTGTAACAAGCTGTAAATTAGTGTGTAGATGATTGTGTGAGACAAATGACTATTCAAGTGTTCTCAAACCAGAATCCATGGATGAATCAGGAGATCTTCTCCCTTGTGATATCCAAGTCTGTGGCCAAACCAGACCTGTACAGAAATCTATATATGACCTTGGTAAAACCATCAAGGATGCCAAGAGGAAATTCTGGACCAGGCTAGAATATTCGCTAGTTAGGATTAGGGTTGTCAAAAAAGGGCCATTAGTGGGTTGGATTAAAGAAAATCCTAAACTCTTTAAACATACATTAAAAGCAAGAGGGTAACCAGAGAGAAGATAGGAATGCTCAAGGAGTTTGTGCTCAGTCAGATGATGCAGGTGAGATATTAAATGAGTACTTTGCATACGTATTCACAAAGGAGAAGGACATTGAAGACAGCGAGATCAGTGTGAAGAATATTACTGTGCATCACAGTGACTTGACCCTATGGATTCAGATTTGGTTTACTCAGAGAAGACAGAGGGTTGTGGTGGAAGAGTGTTATTCGTGCTGGAGGTCTCCAGTTGTGGACGATCACAAGTGGTGGGCAAAACAGTGGGACAGATGTTAGATAGATGTTAGCTGCCTCACAGTGACATGGGTTCCAACCAGACCTCGGGTGCTGTCTGTGTGGATTGCACATTCTCCCTGTAACCATGTGGGTTTCTGCTGCGGTTGGAAATATCTTTACTAAACATGGAAAATGTTTAAGTATTGTTATTCCAAATGACTGGATTCTTAAGATAAAATGGTACAATGCAGATTCTCAGTCTCAGAAAAGTACAGCAGTGACACTTCCCACCGACTTAACCGTCCAGCTGTCTGAAGAAGGGTCTTGACCCAAAACGTCACCTACAGTCTGAAGAAGGGTCTCGACCCAAAACGTCACCTATAGTCTGAAGAAGGGTCTCGACCCAAAACGTCACCTATAGTCTGAAGAAGGGTCTTGACCTGAAATGTCATCTTTAGCCTGAAGAAGGTTCTCGAACCGAAACGTCACCTATTCCTTCACTCCATATATGCTGCCTCACCCGCTGAGTTTTTCCAGCATTTTTGTCTACCTTCAATTTTTCCAGCACCTGCAGTTCTTTCTTAAACACCTCGCCTTCATTGGTCGGGGGTTGAAAATAAACATCAGGAAGTGGTGCAAGCAGCTTTAGGAACGTTTGGTTAAACCACATTTGGTCAATTTATATTTTTAGGGCAGAGATAGATCATTTCTTGATTACTACGGGTGTCAAGGGTTAAAGGGGAGAAGGCAGGAGAATGAGATGGGCCAAATGGCCTAATTCTGCTCCTATGACCTGTGACCCTTTGGTCCATCGAATCCCTGACAACTACCAACCACCTATTACCACTAATTCTATATTCCTCTTTTTTTTTATTCGCCCCTACTTATTTTTCCCTTTTTACACAGATGATTAGCAAAACACTGGTTCTTTTGAAAAGGTGGAAAAATGCATTTTGAACTTTAAAAAGTCTGTAACCAGAAGAGAATTACCTGATAAATTCAGTTATGTACCAGACACAAACTCAGATATTGTACATAATATTACCTGAAGTGAGTGTCCAGCTGGGCTGAGACTAAAACGAAACGTCTCATTAAATGATGGTTCCCGGTCATGTCTGCAGACACGAGTTTTCTTCTTAAATACACGCTTTTGCGTTGAAATGTTTATGACGTACAGTTTCACGTACAGGTCTGTGAAAAGATGCAGAATATTGGGTGAGGATTTCTTCCCTGTGTCTAAAAGAATATTAGCGATATAGAGTTGAGAACTGGTCTACACTGAATGAACATATTCATGGACACATTCTACAACCCTGTACAATATGTGCAGAGAGAGGTTTACTGCTTAAGAGATTGTTGTTTCAGATGTGGTGGAGAGGGAGGTAAAAGAGGTGGAGGATTTGCTCTACTAATCCGGAGAATGTCATGTAAGGCACTCAGAGTGGAGGGTTCATCCACTGGGGCAATTATGGGTAGAACTCAAAAATAAGGAAAGGGTAATCACACTAATTGGATTATAGTATAGGTTCCCCAATAGCCAGCGGGAGACAGAGGCAGTTACTAACACAATGTTTAAGAAACATTTAGACAGGTACATACACAGGACAGGTTTAGAGGGATATGGGCCAAATACAGGCAGGTGGGACTAGTATAGATGGGGCATGTTGGTTGGCATGAGCAAGTTGGGCCAATGGGTCTGTTTCCACACTGCATTATTCTATGACTCTATTCTATGTTATCAAGGGACGCAAGGATAAAGATGTGCAAGGTACACCGAGCAGCATAATTTGAGTTAAAATTATAGCTAACGACTTTGTATAATTTGTGTAACAACTTTGTATAATGACTGGATAATTTATACACAACTGAAAAAGTATATGAAACAGTTAAATTAAATATTAAATTCAGGGGACTGTCATGTCGTGATGAGTGGAAAGGATTCGGGATGTGCAAAGATTGGGGGGGGGGGGGGTGAGGTGTGGAGTCAGTCTACCCAACGACAGAAGGGGGAGGAGTTGTACAGTTTGATAGTCACAGGGAAGAAGGATCTCCTGTGGCGTTCTGTCCTGCATCTTGTTGGAACCACTCTGCTCTTGGTCTTAACGGAATGGAATTTAAACTGGAGGTGGCGGAGGGTGGACTTAAGCAAAAAAGGATTCTTGGAGAAGAAGAGCTACCTTAAATTTAGTTGTGTCTGGTTGGATAACTATGGTATGGTGAAGACTATCCCATGCTTTAATTGTGCGGGGCAAGAATGAATTGCTGTACACATCCGTCTTGGTAGCTGGTATCTCAAATTGGATCGAATGCCCTCGTCTGCTCCTAATAGGCTTGGGTTTGGTGTAAGTTTGGTAATCTATGTCGAGCTGACTATTTAACATTTTGTAAAAACAGATCAAACGGTGAGCTTTAAGGGTGCTCCTCATGTTGACCAGTGTGTCGTGGAGGGGGTGAGCTGTATTGTCCAGGATGCTCCGCAGTTTCAGGAGTATCCTCCTCTCCAAGACCACCTATCATGAATCAAACTCCGCCCCCAGGACGGAGCCAGCCCTCCTAATGAGTTTGTTAATCCTAAACTGTATTGCACGCAACAAAAAGCTTTTCACTGTACCTCGGTACACATGACAATAAACTAAACTATCTACAATACCACTTAATTAAAAAAAGACAGAGTGCTGGAGTAACTCAGCACGTCAGACAGCAGCGAAGGCAGACACTGGAGAAACTCAGTGGGACAGGCAGCATCTATGGGGAGAAGGAATGGGTGATGTTTCGGGTCGAGACCATTCTTCAGACTGATGTCAGGGGAGGGGGTGGGACAAAGATAGAATGTAGGAGACAGTAGGACTGATGGAAGAACTGGGAAGGGGGAGGGGATGGAGAGAGAAAGCAAGGGCTATTTGAAGTTACAGAAGTCAACGTTCATACTGCTGGGGTATAAACTGCCCAAGCAAATTATGAGGTGCTGTTCCTCCAATTTGCTCTGGGCCTCACTCTGACAATGGAGGAGGCCCAGGACAGAAAGGTCAGATTGGGAATGGGAAGGGGAGTTGAAGTGCTGAGCCACCGGGAGATCAGGTAGGTTATGACGGGCTGAGCGGAGGTGTTCAGCGAAACGATTGCCAAGCCTGCGCTTGGTCTCGCCAATGTAGAGAAGTTGACATGTGGAACAGCGGAGACAGTAGATGAGGTTAGAGGAGGTCAAAGTGAACCTCTGCCTCGCTTGGAAAGACTGTTTGGGTCCTTGTATGGAGTCGAGGGTGGGGGGGGAGGTAAAGGGACAGGTGTTGCATTTCCTGCGGTTGCAGGGGAAAGTACCCGGGGAGGGGGTGGTTTGGGTGGGAAGGGACAAATTGACCAGGGAGTTACGGAGGGAACGGTCTCTGCAGAAAGCAGAAAGGGGTGGAGATGGGAAGATGTGGCCAGTAGTGGAATCTCATTGGATCAGGTAGGCAGCATGTCTGGAGTACATGGAAAGATGACTTTTTAGATAACTAACTTGCGAACACAACTCCTCCTTTTCTCCTCCCCTCCCTTTTTCCCCTCTCTGTTCCCTGTTCCTATCCATGTTCTCCAGAGATGTTGCCTGACCCACTGAGTTACTCTAGTATTTTGTGTCTTAAAATGTTAGTACTTGAGATTACATTGGACATCAGTGGATCGGTGTCCGAGGTCAAAGACAGAAAGGTGAGAGAAGGATTGGGATGGAGAATTAATATGACAAGCAATTGGAATCTCAGGGTCACCTTTGCAGACTAAAACAACAGCAAAGCAGCAACCCCGTCTGTAATTCTGATTGGTCAACAAATACTGATACCTGGTAAATGATCAGGCGACTTAAATTTGTACGTAATGTTTCTGCACTGCAGAATCTCCACTAACAGCTGCTCTCCATCTGTTTTCATTTCCTTCTTCAGGGCAATTTTGATCTCTCCCATCACTTGTGTTTTACCTGCAATCAAGAAGGAGGAAATATAATTCAATCAAAGTAATTTTACTAAAATTTTATCAGTATTCATTTGGAGTATCTATGGGGATTTCAATCTATTCCCAGGTTATAGGATAAGATAGATTAAGAAAAAAACACAACTTGTGGGAATCATTGTCAGGCAACATCTGTGACAAGAAAAAAAGTTACAGTAGACCATTGGACATCAATCTGAAATTGAAACTTGTTGATCTTGGCACAGATGCTGCCTGCATTGTTGAGTATTTCCAGCAATTTCTGTTTCTATTTCAGATTTCCAGCATTTATATATTTTAATTATTCAGTTTATTTATGTTTATTCAAAATTGTGGGTTTTGCAGACTGAGCCAGCATTTAATGCTCATCGTTTGTTGCCTTGAGAGTCATAGAGTATAGAAACAGACCCTTCGACCCAACTTGACCACGTCAACCAAGTGATAAAACGTGTTGGATAAGCATAAGAGCTGTGAAATGTAAAGCCAGAGGCAGGTGAGGTGGGAAGGTAAAAGGAAAATATGGGGCAAGGAGTTGGGAGATGAGTGTACTTCCCTTCACTCCCCACCCTGGTGTGCACATTCCCCACCATCTCACTAACTAACACAGGTCCTTTCCCTTCCTCTGCACACTCATCTCTCAAACAGGAGTCCCATATTTCCCTTTCTCCCTTCCATCCATTTTCTTTTATCTATCCATATCGTCTATCTATATATATCTTCTTCAATACTATACTAAACTCTCATCTTGTCATCTTCCGGTTTGCGTTGTTTTTAAATTTGCGCAACAGCAGCACCCTATATCACTAGGATTTTTCGCCACCTTACTCACCGTTCTCCTCTGCTCCAAGCACACCACGTTTTGTTCCGATCGGTGGAATATTACAAACGTTATGAAGGTTTAAAAAATTGTGAGTTCAGCAGATTGGTCTTCTCGCCTGTCCGTCACCATGAAGGTAACGCCCCTTCCGGCACGGCTGTCAATCACTGGGGCGAGGAGAATAAAGCCCTGGAGGTGGGGCTGAGTCCACGTGCCACGTTGATTGAGTTTGCAAGAGTGGAGTCGGGGAAGCCGCTGTGTGGAGTCGGGGAAGTGGAGTTTGGGGAGTCCCTCCTCCCCACACACACCCCTCCTTCCCCCACCCCTCCTCCCCACATAACACCCCCTCCCCCGCACCCCCCCGTACCCCTCCCCCATTCCTTCCCCATCCCCCACACCACCCCACCCCCCCCCCCACACCACCACTCCCCCACCCCCTTCCCACACTCCCCCCCCCCCCCCCCCCCACACACCCCCCCTCTCAATTTTTTCCTCTTCACATACTTAAAGAAGCTTTTACTATCCTCCTTTATGTTCTTGGCTAGCTTACCTTCATACCTCATCTTTTCTCCCCGTATTGCCTTTTTAGGTATCTTCTATTGCTCTTTAAAAGTTATCCAATCCACTGACTTCCCACTCACCTTTGCTATGTCAAAGGTGAGCGGGAAATTTCAGTCAAATATTGCTAACCATTTCAGTCAAATATTGCTAACCATCTATCATTAGCTATCCTTTACCTATCATTATTCCAGGAGTATTCTTGCATTTATAACATTGAATTTTACTTCGGAGTCACGTGAGTGACTACGTGAAGAAGTCCCGCCTGGCACATGATCGGCATTACGTCGACGATGTCGGTAGGCAAAGAGCTGTAGAGCGCAGCTCAACCAGCGGTAAGGAACAGGCCCGCAGGTAGGTGCATTGAATTATTTACAGGGCGTGTTTCAAACTCCGTGGTGCTGGCGTGCAGAGCCAGCAGGAGTTGAAAGGAAAAGAGAAAATACTCCGGAGGAAAAACGGTGGTTAAAATGCGTCCCTGGTAGAAGCTCAGCAATTGGGACGGCAGATTAGTACGGAGCCGGTTCCGATACCGGTGGCCTTTGAAATTAACCGTAGGGAGCATTTAGTCACTCGACAAACTAAAGCCACGGGAAGAATCTCCAGTGGGGAGGAAAATAAAGAAGTCTGAGAGGCCGTGGTTTTAGATGATTCTAATAAGGAAAGGACTCCAGACAAGAAGGCCTTATGGCTCAGAATAAATTAAATGGAGAAAAACTCCAAATTATTTTTCAACCAAGGGTCTAAAAAACCCAGAATATTCCCAGGCAGGCCCTGAGGGGTTTCCATATACAGGTATATGGTGCTTTTACCACTGTGGGAATATGAACCTCAGATTGGGCTGGAGGTAGTCTCCTTGAGCAAGTCTCAGGAGTACCAGGGCAGTAAAAAACTGACCCTGAAAGTGGTGTTTTTGGTCATAAGTACCAACATCAATTGGTTTCTCACCAGCTTCAGGAGGCTGTTATGGTTGAAACAGTAGATTTATATGAAAACACATGTGCTTTACTAGGGTGCCAACGGTGAATCCGATTAAGGCACCCATGTCTTCAATAGTGTGGAGGCACAGGGAATACGATTCCAAAGAATTTCAAGTTTGCGGGTGGCATCACTGCTTATGGGAAGCAAATGTAAGATTGTGCAAGGACCAAAATGTTAAAAAGGCAAGTGGCATTGTTTTATAGCTCATATGTTGAGCTCAATGGTATGAGAGAAAATTGCCATTCGGACCATTTTGCACTTTAGATTTGCAGGTCAATACAGATCAAGCTACGTTCAAACTCCTGGTTATTAAGGAGTAAACCTGTCTAAAACAAATCAAATACATTGATAAAGAGGCAAAGACTATCAGCCTCATAAAACTTTTGCAAAATTGGCTGGTCCAATGTGAAGGGGATTTGGTATATGGATCAAACAGAGGCAGGAGTATGGTGAGGAAGTATTTTTTTCCAGCACAGCCTTATGTTACCCCATATTGTTGGGGATGAAGGCCATCACATACATTTGGAGAGGTACAAAAACTTTATTCTATCACAGAGGAAGCTTTTGTTGAACCTCCGATTGGTGGTAGATTACAAGTGTGTTATGATAAATGATATTGCATAACAGCTGATCGGTTTATATTAGATACTGTGTGAGGATCTACAATAAAATTTGTAGAAGGAGTTGATCCACCTGTACAGAATAAACCTAATCCTAGTTTATGTTTTTGCACCTGAAAAATCTCAAATAAAGAAAAGGTAAGAAATTTATTTAGGGAAAGTGTAATGGGAAAAAACGGAGTAAGCATCCACAACAATTTGTATCAAATAATTTCCCCAGGTAGAAGATAGATGGTGGTTGTAGTCATTCTAGACATCACACACTTTAATACATTTGTCCAGTATAAAAAATTTCAAAATGGACACCTTCAATACTGCATGGCAGTTGTTATCAACAAGTTGTAATTGGTTACTATAGATTTGAAGGATGCGTATCATTTAGTATTGTTCACATCATGTTCACAGGTACTTGAAAATTAATTAAATGGGTCAGCTATGGCATTTTACTTCGGAATCACGTGAGTGACTTCGTGAAGACCCCGCCAGCACGCATGCGCGGCATATCGTTGCACGCATTTGCATTGGCAGGCTGGGGGGGGGGGGGAGTGCGCTCTCTCCTCAGGCTCCTTCATAAGACCGGCAGGTAAGTAATTACCTTTACTCCACAGGATGGACAAGGGCAAAAGGAAGGCAACGCTGTCGAGGAGCCAAGCTTCGACCAGCCGACGGCCCTTGTCCCCGGAGCTGCAAGCAACACCGGCAGCTTCGAGGCATGTGGGGGCAGGAATGCGGAAGTCGGGCGCTCCCGCTGATTAAGTGCCGACTCACCCGAATGGTTTACCGCTCCGGAGCTGGATACGGATCCAGACTTCGAGCCCCCTTCCCCCAAGAAAAGAGGGGGAAAACAGGTACGTGGCAAGGGGTCTCGCTTTCCACAAGCAACCTCTCCCCGAGTTCCAGAAGACCCGAGGGGGCTGGGCCGGGGGACAGCTGCACGACAGGGGAGCCCTGCAAATGTGCAAAACGTACCGCTGCCAGGGAGATCTGCCGTAGTGCAGTCTGGCAACACCACTGCTGCGTCGAGTAGGCCTGCAGGAGCAGATACCGCCGACAAAACACCCCGTCAGGCTGCGGTCAAGGGCGGAGGTGGCAGCAGTAGGCGGTCTGTCAGCTCAGCTCTGGGAGTGGCCGACCATGCGCCTCCACGCCAAAAGATGGGCAAGTGTGGAGGTAAGCCTGCACGGACTCCGGGGTGCCAGGTTCCGGCGGCCGGCGCCGATTCAACTCACCTGCCTTCATATCAGACAGGTGGGCCGCCACAGTCTGGGAGAAGACAGACTAGCGGAGAGTCCGTGCGGGAGTCGTATGATCCTACTTGGGCTGTAGGTCATGACAACCTGCCATTGGACCCTAGACAGCACCCTAAGGGGGTGTGGTCCGATGGTGGAAGCCCCAGTGAGTTTGCAGGGCCTGGGGAAGTCGGCTTGTCCACTGCAGATAGCAGGGACGGTCGCATTGAGCGGTTGGAGCTCTTAGCGGAGCAACTCCTCCAGCGGGACCGGGAACGAGAAGAGCGGGACTCCGGGCATCCACTAGCCGTGCGAGGACCCCACTCAGCATCTCATCGTCTCCAGCCAGAAGTGTGAGTGATTGCCCAGCTGCTGTGTTTGAAGACGACCTGGGACAGCCAGTGACCGCTGAGCCAGAGCATGAGGAGGATATGCTGGATGTGGTGAGTAGGTTTGCCGCTACCACCCAGACAGGTGAACCTCTGCACCACAAATTGGCGGGCACCATTGATTACCTGACTACGCACCAACTTCAGAGTCAGGTTCTCAATGATACCTTGAGAAAATAAAACCGCCCGAGAACTGCATCAACCTCAGTGTGCCCTTGGTTAATGCCCAGATCTGGGGACACTTGAGTACGGCCACCAGGATGCAGGATGTCCGCCTCCAGCGTATCTTAAAGGTTCTCTCCACGGGCATAACGGCATTTGCTAGGACCCTGGACGGGGATAATGTGTCCAGTGAACAGCAAGATGCACTGGCACTCCTATGCAACGCCCAGTATGAGATAAACTGCCTGCGTAAGAGCTCCATAAAGCCCACACTCAACCCCAAATTCGCGGGATTGTGCCGACCATCAACCGCTCCACTGCCGCATCAGTTATTCGGAGACCTGTCCAAACAGGTGAAGGAACTGGACGAGGAGGCCAAAACAGCTGGCCTCATGAAACCTCCGTTGGCCAGACTTCACCCATATCACCGGCAACAGCCTAATACAACTTGGAAACCACGGCTGCCGGACAGGGCACAAAGATCCTACCTACCTCCATCTCAACAAACACAACGACCTTTTTTAGGGCAAGGCCAACAGCGGCCTGCATGGAAAATGCAGCCGCCGCCCCGTCAACCTCCACAACGTCCACCCAAAACACCGTACGCACGGAACCGCCGTTAACCATGGAGGTAAGGGGATCTGGTTCCTCTCACGCCGTAGCATCCCCTCCTGCACAAATAGGTGGGCGATTGCGGGCTTTCTTGGACATATGGAAAACTGTCACCACAGATGAGTTTATTTTACAAAGTGTTCAAGGGTATGTTATAGAATTTATTGGAGGTATAAATCCCCCTACTCAGCATTCGCCTCATAGGAATTTTACTCTATCCCAAAAAGAGGTGGAGGCAGGACATGCTGAAATTATACGGCTAGCAGCAAAAGGGGTAATTGGCAAAACCAAGCATGAACCTGTTGAGTTTGTGTCTAACATCTTCACCAGAATTAAAAAAGATGGGGGATGTCGGATTATAATAGACTTAACTGAGTTGAACACTTTTGTACAATAGACCCATTTCAAAATGGATACTTTTGAAACAGCTAGGCAGATGCTTTACCCAGGATACTTTATGGCATGCATCGATTTGAAAGATGCATACTATACGGTGCCCATCGCTGAGACTCACAGGAAATTTCTGAAGTTTGTCTGGATGGGTCAATTATGGGAGTACAAGGCATTGCCCAATGAAATCACCACAGCCCCTAGGCTGTTTACCAAATTGGTAAAACCTATATTGGCTCTTCTCCGACAACAAAATTATATAGTAATGGCATATTTGGATGATATCCTTATAGTGGGTCAGACCCTCCAATTGGCAATTCAAGGAGTGGCTGCAACCAAGGCTCTGTTCGAGAAGCTGGGGTTTGTAATCCATCCAGACAAATCAAAACTGCACCCGGTACGGGTTATGGATTATTTGGGGTTCACCCTAGACACCAATTTAAGGAAGATTACCATCCCAACTAATAAAGCTACTGCTATAATAGAAGAGCGCCACAATCTTGCTTGCGCCAGGGTACCGACCATTCGGCAAACAGCAAAAGTTATAGGCAAATTGGTAGCTACATTCCCAGCTGCACGATTCGGACTGCTACACTACCGAAATTTACAAAGATCAAAAATCACCGCATTAAAAACAAATGCTGGGCACTTTGATCGGCCAATTTGGTTACCACCGGAAGCTAGAAACGAGCTACTATGGTGGGTTGACAATATTAGAGAGTGTCATAGACCCATCATAGTGAGCAACCCTGATGTTGTGCTACAAACTGACGCAAGCGCACAATGCTGGGGAGCAACTCATATGATGTCCAGTTGTGGTGGCAGATGGAACTCTCATGAGTCTACCTTCCTGGAGTCACACGGGATAAACTATATAGAAATGCTGGTGGCATTTCATGGACTGCGGGCTTACTGTACTAATTCACGGGATTTACATGTCCGCCTTCAAATAGATAATACAACAGTGGTGGCTTACATCAATCATATGGGTGGTATCAGGTCGCTATCTTGTGATGAATTGGCTAATACAATTTGGCACTGGTGCATTGAAAGAAATATTTGGATTACTGCGACCTATTTGCCTGGGAAGCTTAATACAGTGGCGGACACCAGGTCACGAGTCTTCAATGACAACATCGAGTGGATGTTGAACCCCCCACATTTTTGGAGATATTATAGCTCACTTTGGGACACCAGATATTGACCTATTTGCATCCAGGCTGAACCATCAGATACCAACGTATGTGTCGTGGGAACCAGACCCTGGGGCAATAGCAATGGATGCGTTCTCTATCCATTGGGGGAAATGGTTTTGCTACGTTTTTCCCCCATTTTGCCTCATAGGTCGGGTATTGTAGAAAATTAAATTAGACTCTGCAACTGGCATATTGATCATTCCCGACTGGCCTACACAGCCATGGTACCCAATGGTCGTTAAAATTTTAAAACAACCATGGATGGCGATTGGGAAACACCCCAAATTGATTACTCACCCCACTACGGGGGTTAGTCATCCTTGCCATGGTCATTTAAACTTGTTGGCCTGCAGGTTCTGAAAAGACCACTCATCCGGGCAGGCATCTCATCACGAGCCATAGAACTTATCGCCGCATCATGCCGAGAATCAACTCGGAAACAGTACCTCACCCAAATCAGGAAGTGGGAGGCATTCTGTGCCCGGACCAACAAGTCTTCCAACTCGGCAACGATACCTGATGTCCTGGAGTTTCTAGCTGGTCTCCATTTCGATGCTGGCCTCAGCTACAGTGCCATTAACAGCGCCAGGAGTGCGCTGTCCTCATACCTGGATATAGGTATCAGCTCCAACCACCTGGTGTCTAAACTAATGAGGGGAGTGTTCAACACCAACCCTCCGCGACCCAGATATACCGTAACGTGGGATGTGGGGATCGTGCTGACCCTACTAAGGAGCTGGGCTCCAATGAATGAGCTACCACTGAAACAGCTCACCCTCAAGGTGGTGATGCTGATGGCACTGACTACAGCCCAACGAGTCCAGACGTTACAAAAACTGCGACTGGACAGCATGGTGGCCACCCCTGGTCAAATAAATTTATTTGTCAAAGAATTATTGAAGCAGTTGGAATTTCGGGCGTACCCTGTAGATGCCACTCTCTGCATAGTCACCCATCTCCACCACTACATCCGAGTTACCGGAGTTATCAGGATGAAGGAACAGGGGCTCCTCATCAGTCATAAACCTCCGCATCATCGGATGACTACACAGACTATCGCCAGGTGGCTCAGGGTGGTGTTGGATGCAGCAGGAGTTGCTACTGACATTTTTAAGTCTCATTCCACCAGGGCTGCATCCACATCGGCAGCGAGGGCCATGGAGGTGCCCATGGACCACATTCTCGCCACCGATGTGGATTCCACACCGCTGCTTTGAAGGATGCCGCGCATGCGTGCTGGCGGGGTCTTCACGAAATCCCTCACCGCGACTCCTCGTAAAATACAGATCAACCTTCAAACTTGGTAAGTTCTCGTTTAATATTACTAATTTAAGGCATTATTTAATGGATTAAGCTCAGCTTCTAGGCTGTTCACACAATGGTTCAAACCAGCACTTGCACTGATAAGTACACATGGTCATGGTTTATCTTGATGACATTTTTAATTGGCAATGCTGATCAGGAGTCAGCTGAAAAATTAGTGCAGCAACTACAAGCCCATTGAAAGGCTACAGTCCTGATCCATCCAACAAAATCTAAGTTTCAGCCATCCCCAATAATTTACTATTTGGGGTTTGTGAGTGATTCAGTACCATGTTCGGTAAATTTACCACGAGACAAAGTGTCAATATTACAAATGTGTGTTGTTGCCTTGTGACAAGCCTTATCCCTCCATCCGAGAAGGAGCTTGGGTAAATTAGTAATACTATTTCTGCAGTAGAGTTGGTCCAATTGCATTACCAAAAAAGCTCCAAAGGACAAAAACATAAGCACTAGAAGAGTGTGCAGGCCATTTTGACAGGCCTATGCAATTGCCAAAGGAAGCTTTATCAGAATTACAGTGGTGGATTGAGAATGTTCCACAAGCTGCTTAAAAACATATTAGCTCAGCAGACAGCAGTCATTGCAAACTGAAGCAAGTATTCTCGGATGGTGGATAGCTTCTCGTTTTTTTTGGGCTAAGATAAGTGTAATATCTGTTCTTATCAGGTTAATATCTGATATGTCCCTTATCTAGGGGGCTACGGACAATAACACCAGGGGGTGGCAGATGGATTATCCAAGAAACTTATTTATCCGAACATTTGGTATTAATTATTTGGAGTAGTTAGGAGATTTTATGGATTAAAAGCTTATTGTTCTACTATGAAAGATTTGCATGTCTAATTACAAGTAGACAATACCACAGCTGTGGCATATATCAATCACATGGGTCGAGTAAGATCATTATCATGTGATTATCTGGTTAACCAGATGTGGCATTGGTGTATCTTTAAGAATATTTGGCTTTCAGCTATCTATCTCAGAGAGAGACAATATTGTGGCAGACAACAGATCACGGAAATTTAAAGATAATACAGAATGGATATTAAATCCACAAGTTGGTAAACATTGTCAGTGGTATGGATTACCTGACATTGATCTGTTTACGTCTAGATTACATCACTAATTGCCCAAATACGTCTCATGGGAACCCAACCCAGGAGCAGTAGCTGTGGATGCATTCTCACTACATTGGGGGGGAAATATGTTATTTTATGTTCCCCATTCTGTCTGATTAGGCAATGTCTGATGAAAATATAGCAAGACTCTGCCACGGGCGGTTTGGTGGCCCAAATCGGACACAGTCATGGTTCTCATTGATGTTTAGAATAATAATTGAACCATTTACGACGATTCCTAGCTGCAGTAATTTGGTGGCCCAAATCGGACACAGTCATGGTTCTCATTGATGTTTAGAATGATAATTGAACCATTTATGATGATTCCTAGTTGCAGTAATTTGTTGCAAAATTCATCCATGGCATGATCATATGAATTTGTTAATCTGCAGGTTCTGACCAGACCATTACAAGAGCTTGGACTGTCGGATAGGACCATGAATGTTATAACTGCAGCTTGGAAAAATAGCATAAAAAACAATATTTTGTTTATATAAAGAAATTGGAAGTCTTTGGTAGACAGTCAAAGATATTTTATCATACTGCTAACATATCAGATATATTGGAGTTCCTTGCTGGATTGCAATTTTGATCAGCACCTAAGCGATAGGGCCATTAATAGGACTCATAGTGCTTTATCGTCCTATTTAGGACAAATTGCTGACCATGAATCTAGCGGGTCTCATCCGTTAATATCCCGATATGGGAAAGGAATATATATTAAAATCTGCCCAAAGTAGAAATACAGAAGTTTGGGAGGTCAGCATAGTTCTTACTTTGCTTAGGCAATGGGCTCCAATTTTATCACTGTTTCGGAAGTTAACATTTTTAAGTAATAATGCTCATGGCTTTAGTATTAGCACACAGAGCATTGACTCAATATGTTGAAATAGGCAAGAGTCTCCGTGACCAAAAATTGTGGTGAGACAGCACTATTTATTACACACAAAAACCACATAAAAGTATCAGTACAAACTGATGGTTCCAGATAGTTACATTCTAGATGGTTAAAACAGGTTTTGGGACTCAGCAGGAGAAGACATTGAGATGTTAAAAATCACTCCACCAGGGAGGTAGGTACATCCACGGCAAAGGCATAGGACGGGCAACTCGATCAAAAAATTAGAGGCCGTAGGATGATGTAAAAGAAACTCTTCAAAGTTTACAAGAAACCAGTTCTCACGATGTCAGGGTTGGACACGCAGTGTTGGGTTCTCATTGTGCTTTAACCATATAACCATATAACAATTACAGCACGGAAACAGGCCCTCTCGGCCCTTCCAGTCCGTGCCGACCATTTGTTTTCCCCTAGTCCCATCTACCTGCACTCAGACCATACCCCTCCATTCCCTTCACGTCCATATACCTATCCACTTTACTCTTAAATGTTAATATATTTGTTTTATATATTGATTTATATTATCGATTTATCTCTTTGGTTATAAATCTTCCCCTACGATAGAAGGGTTGTTACTTTCATTCTTTTATAATGAAAAGACTTATTACATAAACTAAAGAAATGTTTAATAGATGTATTATTTACTCACTACTGTGTTGATTGACCCAGAGTGTCGTTTGGAATGAATCTACGACATAAAAAACACGAGCTACAAAATCTTCACGTAGTCACTCACGTGACTCCGAAGTAAAATAGTAAGATTAAACGAGAACTTACCAAGTTTGAAGTTTGATCGTTATTTTATGAGGAGTTACGATGAGGGATTACGTGCCCTCCACTCCAAACCCTCATAAAATAAATGATCATCTGGCAGTTCTAGTCTATGTTGAGCCTTACTATCTTACTCCGGCTATTGGTTCTGTGTTTTTCATGCCACTGCTTTGAAGTATGCCGATCATGAGCCAGGCGGGCCTTCTTCACGTAACCCCTCATCGTAACTCCTCATAAAATAACGATCAAACTTCAAACTTGGTAAATTCTCGTTTAATCTTACTATTCTATTGTAATTGGTTGGAAGCACATGAAATTATATCTGTTGATTAGAAATGTATAGAAAATACACATTTAATACTCTCAATTCCTTAGTAACAAGAGTATTGAAGTGCTGTCAATGCCCATGCACTGGATTTGCATCTTACCATTGGTCTCTGCTGGGCCAAGGGCTTGCGTGAATGGCTCAGATGCTTTGTGCTTTTCCTCTTTGATCTCAGTGTCCTGGCTTATTTTACACCTGGTGAAAAACAAGGATCAGCTGTTGCAAGTCATCAAGTTATATGTAGAGGATGATGAGAATAAGATTAGACAGGATATTTAAAGATCTCTTTATTTCTTAGAGCTAATAACCAAAATAAATTGTTAGATATTCACACTTGGTCACTGAATACATGCAGCAAGCTGGCACCAATGTTATTGATGTTTTACAGAAACAAGTGAAAAGATTTTGTGTTGACCAATAATACTATATTGAAGCAAAAGGACAATTGTTTCTGAGGCTACAAACTGGCTCCAGCTGTTTATCAATGATCATTGATTTTTTTAGCTCTTTACTCTGGATTGACATTATTATTTTATGTTCTCTGTTCATTATACCATATCTTCCTCACTATCAAAAACACCATCAACTTTCATGTAATTTGCAAAATTATGAATCATTTTTCCTATGTTCACATACAAATTGTAAATGTATATAACAAACATGGTGGTTCCAGCACTGCTCCCTCTGGTCACACGCTTCCAATTACAAAACAACTTCCACCATCACTCTCTGCCTCCGGTTACCAAGCAAATTTTTGATCCAGTTTGCCAACTTGCCTACACCCTATAATGCTCCAAACATTTTGGACCATTCGCCCATGTGGGACCCTGACAAAGGCTTTACTGATCTCCACAAAGACACTCCAGCAACTGCACTGCCCTAAAAAATACATTTTATACTTCTTTAAAAAAATCAATCAAATTGATTGGACAAGATCACCCCTTACCAAAACCATTTTACTATCTTTGATCAACCTCTGCCTTTCCAAGTGTAGATTGATTCTGTTCCTGAGAAATATTTCCATCTATTTCCCTGCCACTGACATTAGACTCACAGGTGTGTAGTTACCTGGCTTATTTCTGCTGCCCTTCTTGAACAAGGGAGCCACACTTGCTGTCCTCCAGTCATCTGGACCCCACCTGTGGACAGCAAAGATTTAAATATCTCCTTCCTTGCTTCCCACAGCAGCCTCATCTCATCAGGCCCTAGGAATTTATCCACCTTCAAGCCTGCTAAGACACAAGACCTCTTCCTTTTTAATAATATTTTAGAATTCCAGTCCCATTCACGTGCACACGTGCACACACACCGTCACTCCCTGAACTTTCCAACCTGGAAAAATTCAGCCGGTCAGGCAGAGTAACTTTCAAAGAGTTAACATTTCAAGTCTATAACCTTTCATCAGAACTGAATGAGAAAGAAAAGAGAAGCTGCTTTTAAATTTTAGATAAGTTGAGGAGTGACGGATGGCAAAATAGGAATATTTCTGGTGGGATGACACTTAGAATGTCGTTGTAGAGGTGATTTGATTCATGGGCTAATCAAGGCAGTTAGCAATAAGAAGTTCATAAGACATCAAAGCAGAATTAGGCCATTTGGCCCATTGAGTCTACTCCGCCATTCGATCATGGCTGATCTATCTTTTCATTGCATGGGCAGAATAAAGGCAGAGGAACATGAAACAGTGAAATACAGGCCTCCACAATTTTGCTTGACCTGTTGAATTTTTCCAGTGTTTGTCTTTGGCTCCAGGTCTCAGTATCTACAGTCTCTGAAGTACATGGTCGCAGGGCATGCTCAGGTGTGCTTGCACTAAGGGATAGAGGTAAACTGTGCCAATGTCACAGAAGGATAATCTCCAGCAGAAATGATTGGTTCTGGTTCAGACAGTAAAAGCAAGTTACTTAAAGTTGTAGAATTTGATAGAATCCAGAAGGTGGCAATATGCACAATGGGAAGAGCCATTGTCCACGCTTACATTGAGCTTTGCTGTAACTGTGCAAGGGCCCACAGATTGATAGCATCATCTACTGTATGGTACATTTAGAATCAATATTGAATTTGACAACTTTAGGTTGAAGTGCAACCTGTCCTTCTTGTATTAGTTGCACCTTCCCCAGAAGGTCCTCATGGTCGTACATCCAAAGCCCCTTCCCATGCACCAAACCTGTAACTTCACATTCATCCATCCTATTTCAACACGTCACTTCTGCTTTGTGATGCCTATCTGATTACTATTTACCTTCCTTCCAAAACCCTATCATTGACCAAAGCATGCACTTGCACCTCAATAGCAGTACTTTGAGGTCACTCCATTTCATAGAGTCATACAATGTGGAAACAGGTGCTTGGCCCAACTTGCTTATGCAGACCAACACCAATCCCACGCCTACATTTGGCCCATATCCCTCCAAAACTATTCCTTCCTTGTACCCATCTAATTGTTTCTTAGATGTTGCGATAGTCCCTGCCTGTAATAGTCATGTAATGGTCGCTCTGAGCGAATCCCTCGTGCATGAGGGTTAGGGTTCAACCTGACCCTAACCCATATTGCTTCACCTCTTTCATTCACTAATCTACCTGAATTTTTAATGTAATAACAATTGAATGTTTATAGTCGAGTCCTGACAGTCATGGACTTAAAATGTGATAGGAAGAGAAATCCTCATCCCATTCATCCTGAACATGGATGTTCGTTCAATGAACCATGACCAGTGGTACTGCATGCCAAATCTTATTTCTGGAATAGTATTAGATATTTTTTTAGTCAAAAGAGATATAATGGGCTCAATAGTTTCCTTCTGAATTGTACAAAAATATGATTTCTACTATATATATTTGATGAGAATTCTATTTCCCCTTTATTTCCATCTTGTAGGATTATTTTTATGTACCTGTGCTGATTGGTTAGCACGCATCAAAAACTTTTCACTGTACCTCGGTACACGGGATAATAAACTAAACTGACACTGAACTGATGGAACTTCCACAGTCTGTGTGAGTTGTAGCCAAATGACAATTGAGGAATTCCAATATATTTTCTTTTCAGAATGACTTTTGGATGACTTTGCTGAAGTTGCTGCCTTGTCCTTCCAGGAGAGGCAAGTATGTTTCAGCAAATGTTGGCAAGTTAATGCCAACCATTTTGTATCTTTAGCTCATATTTCTTTACAACAAAGAGGCCATGCAGCTCATTGGGGCAATGCCACCTTTTAGAGGAACCCCATTAATGCTATTCCCGCTGATTGACTGCATAGCCATTGACATGAGGAATAGCTTATCACAGCCAATTAACCTCACAGCCCAGATGTCCTTGGGATCTGAGAAGAAACTAGATTATCTTGGGAACCCACATGGATACAGGGAGAACGTGCAAATTCCCAACAGAGAATTGGAGGGTAGGATCGAACCTGGATCACTGAAGCTGTGAACAATAATAGCCACGCTGTTTAGCTGGTTCATGGGGATGGCAGTCGTTACGAATGAAGTCAAGCTTCTTCAAAAATGTATGCTGCACTGATCTAGGCAAGTAGAGATGGTTCTTCAGTGTGGTTTGGTAAGGTCTGTCATGTGCCATTCATTATTTTGATAGGGAATAGACTGGGGCAGCACAGTGGCACAGCGGTAGAGTGGCTGCCTCACAGTGCGCCAGAGATCCGGGTTTGATCCTGACTATGGGTGCTAACTGTACAGAGTGTGCAGGTTCTCCCTATGACTGCTTAAGTTTTCTCCAGGTGTTCTGGTTTCCTCCCACATTCCTAAGATGTGCAGGTTTGCAGGTTAATCAGGTAAATTGCCCCTAATGTGTAGGATAAAACTAGTGTGCGGGGATCGCTGGGCAGTGTGGACTTGGTGGGCTGAAGGGCCTATTTCCACACTCTACCTCTAAACTAAACTAAGCTGTGGGAAATGTTTAGGTTGTTCATGGGGAAGAGAATGTAGGTAGCATGATTATTAACTCTGCAGATGACTCCAAAATTGGATCGAGGTTAATATTTCTAAGGTTATTTAATATGAGCTGAGCACAAAGTGCTGAGCAACTCGAGTTAGTGAACATCTAGAGAGCAAATGGATAGATGATGTTTGGGGTCAGGACTCTTCCTCAGACTGCAGTAAAACAATCTTAGCCTGTCCAAACTCTCCCTGTAACTCAAACCCTTCACTCCAGGCAACATGTTGGTGAATCTCTGCTGCACTCTTTCCCACACTACCACATCCTTTCTATTGTGCGGTGACTAGAACAGCACACAGTATTCCAAGTCTCTCTACTCAATACCCCTACCTATGAAGACAAGCAAGCTGAACACATTCTTCATTCATCTATCCACCTGTGTTGACATTTGCACAGAGCTATAAACTTGCATTCTAAGGTCTCTTTGTATATCAATGTTTCAAAGGTCCCTGGCGTTCACTGTATATGTCTGCCTGAAAGTGCATTACATCATACGTCTGGATTGAATTCCATCTGCCATAGCTCTGCCCAACTTTCCACAGATCCATGTCCTCTGCATCATCAAGCAACCATCCTTGCTATTTACAACCCCGCCAACCTTTATGTGGACAGCAAACCTATATATTAAACCACATCCAAGTTATTTATATATCTGACAAAAACAAAGATCCTGGCACCAAGCACTGCACCTCTGGTTACAGACTGGAAGTCAGGAAGACACCCCTCTGCCTCCTATCACCAAGAATATTTGGATATTTGGGAAACATTCCAAAGGACAGCATAACAAAACGCTTTGAGGAGACAAGTTAATTGGTAACAGCTAGCAACAGATTTATTAATAGGTTATTTATGACTATTGATTAAATGTTTTGAGATGGTAACAAGAAATGTCCATGAAGATGGTGAATTTAAAGCATGGATTCTATCATTGCTTGCTTTTATCCAGACTGCATGACTCTATTAATCAAGCAAGGCAAAGCCCGATTCAAGAAACAATAGCAGGTTGAATTTAAAATTGGATAATGGCAGAAAGCAAAGATTATGAGTTTTTAATTGACATTTTCTTCTCTGCTGAAAATACTACAAGCAAAGTCTATACAACATCACCTGTGATGAATAGTGATGCTTCCTCAATGAATGGAAAAAAGAAAATAGGAAATTAATCAATGGGAGCAGTAGGCTAATCAAACGTTTGATCCTGCCCTGCGACAACAAGATCACATCTGAGCTGATACCTCAGTACTATTCTGCAGTTATCTCCATAAATGATCTTAATATCAACTTTTTTTATATAGAGCACAGCACAGTCTCTGTTTTGGAAGACAGGAACATAGAACATAGAAAAATAGGTGCAGGAATAGACCATTCAGCCCTTTGACCTTAATGGCAGTCTTCATAGGCTTCCACAGTCAAGAATTATAACACATTCCCACCGTGTGAGTGAAGATCTTTCTTCTTGTTTTAGTTATAAATGGATTTAATTAAAAATGGCAAACCCATTAACCTGAGACAGTGGCCCCAGTCAACCCACGTACAAACTTTGAATGTTTTATGGAATTCCTCAAATGGCATCTATCCTCATATGGCAAGCCTGCCATTTCAGGAACCAGTGCCGACAATCTATATGCAGTATAATGTGGATAAATGTGAGGTTATCCACTTTGGTGGCAAAAACAGGAAGGTAGACTATTATTTGAATGGTGACCGATTAGGAAAAGGGGAGATGCAGCGAGACCTGGGTGTCTTAGTCATTGAAAGTAGGCATGCAGGTGCAGCGGGCTGTGAAGAAAGCGAATGGTATGTTGGCATTCATAGCAAAAGGATTTGAGTACAAGAGCGGGGAGGTTCTACTGCAGTTGTACAGGGTCTTGGTGAGGCCACACCTGGAGTATGGTGAGTATGGAGTAATTATAAATGGCAAACCCATTAACCTGAGACAGTGGCCCCAGTGAACCCACGTACAAATTTTGAATGTTTTATGGAATTCCTTAAATGGCATCTATCCTCATATGGCAAGCCTGCCATTTTTAAGAGGGAGTTGGATGTGGCCCTTGTGGCAGAAGGGATCAGGGGGTATGGAGAGAAGGCAGGTACAGGATACTGAGTTGGATGATCAGCCATGATCATTTTGAATGGCGGTGCAGGCTCGAAGGGCCGAATGGCCTGCTCCTGCACTTAATTTCTATGTTTCTATCTTCATTGCAATATCACCAAGGGAATTATTGATTTATATGTAAGGAGACCAAAGCTTAGCACAATATATAAGGTGCGTCTCACCAAGGGAATTATTGATTTATATGTAAGGAGACCAAAGCTTAGCACAATATATAAGGTGCGTCTCACCAAGGCCCTGAATATCATATATGCCAGGCTGCTTTGGGAGAACAAAGTTTGTGTGGGTCGAATAAATATTTTTCAGACCTCATTTGAGGCGCCAGATGTCTGAACATCAGAAAATCTCTTGACTGTTGATAGTGAGGAGAATAGCGAAAGGCTACAGGAATTGTGATACCTTTATTACAGAAGGGCAGCAGAGATAACGTGTATGCCTACAGACCTGTGAATCAAGTGTTAGTCATGGGGAAGAATTGGGAACAATTCTGAGGGTTAAGAGTGATCTAACATGGAAAGGCAGGGATTAATCGAAGATACTTAGTACATAAGACATAGAAACATAGAAATTAGGTGCAGGAGTAGGCCATTCAGCCCTTCGAGCCTGCACCGCCATTCAATATGATCATGGCTGATCATCCAACTCAGTATCCCGTACCTGCCTTCTCTCCATACCCTCTGATCCCCTTAGCCACAAGGGCCACATCCAACTCACTCTTAAATATAGCCAATGAACTGGCCTCAACTACCCTCTGTGGCAGAGAGTTCCAGAGACTCACCACTCTCTGTGTGAAAAAAAGTCTTTCTCATCTCGGTCTTAAAGGATTTCCCCCTTATCCTTAAGCTGTGACCCCTTGTCCTGGACTTCCCCAACATCGGGAACAATCTTCCTGCATCTAGCCTGTCCAACCCCTTAAGAATTTTGTAAGTTTCTATAAGATCCCCTCTCAATCTCCTAAATTCCAGAGAGTATAAACCGAGTCTATCCAGTCTTTCTTCATAAGACAGTCCTGACATCCCAGGAATCAGTCTGGTGAACCTTCTCTGCACTCCCTCTATGGCAATAATGTCCTTCCTCAGATTTGGAGACCAAAACTGTACGCAATACTCCAGGTGTGGTCTCACCAAGACCCTGTACAACTGAAGTAGAACCTCCCTGCTCCTGTACTCAAATCCTTTTGCTATGAAAGCTAACATACCATTCGCTTTTTTCACTGCCTGCTGCACCTGCATGCCTACTTTCAATGACTGGTGTACCATGACACCCAGGTCTCGCTGCATCTCCCCTTTTCCTAATCGGCCACCATTTAAATAATAGTCTGCTTTCCTGTTTTTGCCACCAAAGTGGATAACCTCACATTTATCCACATTATACTGCATCTGCCAAACATTTGCCCACTCACCCAGCCTATCCAAGTCACCTTGCAGTCTCCTAGCATCCTCCTCACAGCGAACACTGCCCCCCAGCTTAGTGTCATCCGCAAACTTGGAGATATTGCCTTCAATTCCCTCATCCAGATACTTAGTACATAAGGCATTGTTGCGGGGGTGATCTTGTCCGACTAATTTGACTATTCTCCGAAGAGGTAACACAATGTATTAGCGAGGGCAGTGCCAGTGCCAGTCTACAAGGACTCAGTAGGCATTGGATAAAATCCCACATGGAAAGTTGGTCCAAAAGGATGAAGCCTATTAAATCAAGGAGAAGTTGGCAAATAGAATCCGACGTTGGCTTGGTAACAGGAGGCAGAGAATTATGCTTTTTGTGATTGAAGCCTGTGATGCGTGATGGATTGCAGGGTTTGATGCTGAGACCCTTTGTTCATTCCATACACTAACAATGTGGGTATAACCATATAACCATATAACAATTACAGCACGGAAACAGGCCCTCTCGGCCCTTCCAGTCCGTGCCGACCATTTGTTTTCCCCTAGTCCCATCTACCTGCTCTATTCCCTCCATACCCCTCCATTCCCTTCACGTCCATATACCTATCCACTTTACTTTTAAATGTTAAAATCAATCCTGCCTCCACCACTTCTGCTGGAAGCTCATTCCACACAGCCACCACCCTCTGAGTAAAGAAGTTCCCCCTCACGTTACCCCTAAACTTCTGTCCCTTAATTCTCATGTCATGCCCTCTTGTTTGAATCTTCCCTACCCTCAATGGGAAAAACGTATCCACGTCAACTCTGTCTATCCCTTTCATCATTTTAAAGATCTCAATCAAGTCCCCCCTTAACCTTCTGCGCTCCAAAGAATAAAGACCTAACTTGTTCAACCTTTCTCTGTAACAGAGTTGCTGGAACCCTGGCAACATTCTAGTAATTCTCCTCTGTACTCTCTCTATTTTGTTGACATCCTTCCTATAACTAGGCGACCAAAATTGTACACCATACTCCAGAATTGGTCTTACCAATGCCTTGTACAATTTTAACATTACTTCCCTACTCCTATATTCAATGCTCTGATTTATAAAGGCCAGCACACCAAAGGAATTCTTTACCACCCTATATACATGCGATTCCACCTTCAGGGAACTATGCACAGTTATTCCTAGATCCCTCTGTTCCACAGCATTCCTCAATTCCCTACCATTTACCGTGTACGTCCTATTTTGATTTGTCGTGCAAAGACGTAGCACTTCACACTTAACAGCATTAAACTCCATCTGCCATCTTTCAGCCCACTTTTCCAAATGGCCCAAATCTCTCTGTAGACTTTGAAAATCTACTTCATTATCCACAACACCACCTATCTTAGTATCATCTGCATACTTACTTATCCAATTTTCCACCCCATCATCCAGATCATTGATGTACATGACAAACAACAGTGGACCCAACACAGATCCCTGAGGCACCCCACTAGTCACCGACTTCCAACCTGACAAACAGCCATCCACCATTACTCTCTGACATCTGCCATTCAGCCACTGTTGAATCCATCTTGTTACTCCGCCATTAACACCCAAAGATTGAACCTTCTTAACCAACCTTCCATGGGGAACCTTGTCAAAGGCCTTACTGAAATCCATATAGACAACATCCACTGCTTTACCCTCATCAATTTCCCTAGTTACCGCTTCAAAAAATTCAAGAAGGTTTGTCAAACATGACCTTCCAGGCACAAATCCATGTTGACTGTTCCTGATCAGACCCTGTTTATCCAGATGTTTATATATATTATCTCTAAGTATCCTTTCCATTAATTTTCCCACCACTGACGTCAAACTAATAGGTCTATAATTGCTAGGTTTATTCTTTGAACCCTTTTTAAACAATGGAACAACATGCGCAGTACGCCAATCTTCCGGCACTATTCCCGTTTCTAATGACATTTGAAATATTTCTGTCATAGCTCCTGCTATTTCTACACTAACTTCCCTCAATGTCCTAGGGAATATCCTGTCAGGACCTGGAGACTTATCCACTTTTATATTTTTCAAAAGTGTCAGTACTTCCTCCTCTTTGAATCTCATAGTTTCCATAGCTACTCTACTTTTTCCCCTTAACTCACAGAGTTCAATATCCTTCTCCTTGGTGAATACCGAAGAAAAGAAATGGTTCAATATCTCCCCCATCTCTTTTCGCTCTGCAGATAGCTGTCCATTCTGGTTCTCTAATGGTCCAATGTTATCCCTCGTTATCCTTTTGCTATTAATATAGCTGTAGAAACCCTTTGGGTTTACTTTCACTTTTCTTGCCAAAGCAACCTCATATCTTCTTTTAGCCTTCCTAATTTCTTTCTTAAGATTCTTTTTAAATTCTTTATACTCCTCTAGCACCTCATTTACTCCATGCCTCCTATAATTATTGTAGATATCTCTCTTTTTTCGAAACAAGTGTCCAATTTCCCTTGAAAACCATGGTTCTTTCCCATTTTTACTATTTCCTTTCAACCTAACAGGGATGAGTGCAGAAGGTATGACTCGTAGGTTTGCAGATGACAATAAAATCTAATGATTGTTGATAGTGAGGAGAATAGCGAAAGGCTATGGGATGACATTGATCAGTTGGTCAATTGATCATGGGGAACAAGGACATGGCAGATCAATTGAATAACTACATTACCATATAACCATATAACAATTACAGCACGGAAACAGGCCCTCTCGGCCCTTCCAGTCCGTGCCGACCATTTGTTTTCCCCTAGTCCCATCTACCTGCACTCAGACCATACCCCTCCATTCCCTTCACGTCCATATACCTATCCACTTTACTCTTAAATGTTAAAATCGATCCTGCCTCCACCACTTCTGCTGGAAGCTGATTCCACACAGCCACCACCCTCTGAGTAAAGAAGTTCCCCCTCACGTTACCCCGAAACCTCTGTCCCTAAATTCTCATGTCATGCCCTCTTGTTTGAATCTTCCCTACCCTCAATGGGAAAAACGTATCCACGTCAACTCTGTCTATCCCTTTCATCATTTTAAAGACCTCAATCAAGTCCCCCCTTAACCTTCTGCGCTCCAAAGAATAAAGACCTAACTTGTTCAACCTTTCTCTGTAACATAGTTGCTGGAACCCTGGCAACATTCTAGTAAATCTCCTCTGTACTCTCTCTATTTTGTTGACATCCTTCCTATAACTAAAGGAAGTTACTTCACTAAGGAAGACATAAATAATTTGCCGGAAATAGCAGGGGATCGCGGGTCAAATGAGATGGAGGAAATGAGTGAAATCTAGGTTAGCTGGAATGTGGTGTTGGGTAAATTGAATGGATTAAAGGCTGATAAATCCCCAGGGCCAGATAGGCTGCATCCCAGGGTACTTAAGGAAGTAGCCCCAGAAATAGCAGATGCCTTAGTGATAATTTTTCAAAACTCTTTAGATTCTGGAGTAGTTCCTGAGGATTGGAGGGTAGCTAATGTAACCCCACTTTTTAAAAAGGGAGGGAGAGAGAAAACGGGGAATTACAGACCAGTTAGTCTAACATTGGTAGTGGGGAATCTGCTAGAATCAATTATTAAAGATGGGATAGCAGCGCATTTGGAAAGTGGTGAAATCATTGGACAAAGTCAGCATGGATTTACGAAGGGTAAATCATGTCTGACGAATCTTATTGAATTTTTTGAGGATGTAACTAGTAGAGTGGATAAGGGAGAAGCAGTGGATGTGTTGTATCTGGACTTTCAGAAGGCTTTCGACAAGGTCCCACACAAGAGATTGGTATACAAACTTAAAGCACGTGGTATTGGTGGTTCAGTATTGATGTGGATAGAGAACTGGCTGGCAGACAGGAAGCAAAGAGTAGGAGTAAACGGGTCCTTTTCAGGATGGCAGACAGTGACTAGTGGGGTGTCGCAAGGCTCAGTGCTGGGACCCCAGCTATTTACAATTTACATTAATGATTTGGACGAGGGAATTAAATGCAACATCTCGAAGTTTGCGGATGACACGAAGCTGGGATTTATATCCCATTGTTAGCTGTGAGGAGGATGCTAGGAGGCTGCAGGATGACTTGGATAGACTGGGTGAGTGGGCAAATGCATGGCAGATGCAGTATAATGTGGATAAATGTGAGGTTATCCACTTTGGTGGCAAAAACAGGAAGGTAGACTATTATTTGAATGGTGACCGATTAGGAAAAGGGGAGATGCAGCGAGACCTGGGTGTCATGGTACACCAGTCATTGAAAGTAGGCATGCAGGTGCAGCAGGCTGTGAAGAAAGCGAATGGTATGTTGGCATTCATAGCAAAAGGATTTGAGTACAAGAGCAGGGAGGTTCTACTGCAGTTGTACAGGGTCTTGGTGAGGCCACACCTGGAGTATTGCGTACAGTTTTGGTCTCCTAATCTGAGGAAAGACATTCTCGCCATAGAAGGAGTACAGAGAAGGTTCACCAGACTCCTTCCTGGGATGGCACGACTTCCATATGAAGAAAGAATGGATAGACTTGGCTTGTACTCGCTGGAATTTAGAAGATTGAGGGGTGATCTCATAGAGACTTACAAAATTCTTAAGGGATTGGACAGGCTAGATGCAGGAAGATTGTTCCCGATGTTGGGGAAGTCCAGGACAAGGGGTCACAGTTTAAGGATAAGGGGGAAGTCTTTTAGGACCGAAATGAGAAAATCATTTTTCGCACAGAGAGTGGTGAATCTGTGGAATTCTCTGCCACAGAAGGTAGTTGAGGCCAGTTCGTTGGCCATATTTAAGAGGGAATTGGATGTGGCCCTTGTGGCTGAAGGGATCAGGGGGTATGGAGAGAAGGCAGGTACGGGATACTGAGTTGGATGATCAGCCATGATCATATTGAATGGCGGTGCAGGCTTGAAGAGCCGAATGGCCTGCTCCTGCACCTAATTTCTATGTTTCTATGTCTATGTAAGTGGGCAAAACAATGGGAGATGGAATCTATTCCTGATACATGTGCACATTTCTTGGTAACTTTTAAAAGTATAATTCACAATAGTGTGCGATGTCGAAAAGTAATAGAATTGATAATAAAATAAGAACATTCTCCAAACTATTATAATGTGAACTTTTAACAATATAATGGATGTTGAGGTGGTCTGATGTTCACACTCAAAGCATTTACACTTGTCTTGATTATTTTAAGACAGTTTATGAAGCAAACAATTAAAAACACTTATTTTAAGTATGTTTTCTGGGAAGGATCTGCTGCTTACACATTTTGATTTTAGATGCTACTGACATTTTTTTTTTAAACTGTTTTTTCATGAACTCATCAAACTGAATGAGAGATTGGAAATTAAAAATAAAGAGAAAATGCTGAAGAATCTCAGAATCTGCAGAAAGAGAAAGTTAATATTTGAGTTTCAAGATCTTTCGGCAGGATTGAGAAAAAGGCCTGGGATCTCTGACCTGAAATGTTATCTATTTTTCCTGCACAGATTCTGCCTGACCTGAGATTTTTCTGTTTTTTTCCATTTTTATGTCAGATTTTCAGCATCCGTGCTAGTTTTTGATTTTCAGGAAAGAGTAGAAGTCACTGTTCTTAAGCAATTGCATTGTTAGAGTGCGACCTACGTTGGTGTGTCGGAGAAGACGCTGCCATCGCCGGTGGTCGTGCTACCCTCACTGTCCACGCTGTAGCCACTGCCGCCACTACTCACAGACGAGGTGGTGGAAATAGACGATTCAGTGACTCTGTGATTGGTCGACTTTGCTGCACAGAGAGCAGAATGTGGTTAAGTTTACATATAGCTTGAGGCTAATGCTTTTCACTGTTTCTGGCGAGACACTAAATTACTCCTTTGCTTTGACTGTTTCAATGTGTAGAGGATCCTCTACATATTACATATTGCCTGATAATACATTCCTGAACACATTTAACATATTCTATCCCGAATAAGTCATTGGCACTATGGCAGTCCCAGTCTATATTTGGAAAAGTTCAAATCCCCTACTATGACAACCTTATTAGTCCTGCAGCTGCCTGCTTGACTATTTTGGGACCGATAGGACACTCCCAACAAGGTGATCATCACTTTTATATTTTTCTCAATTTATTAATTATTAAGAATTATTATCTCCATGCATGTTCAGAAGGTGACGCCTCACATTAAAAAGTTCCAGTGCAAATTGGAGGAACAGCATCTCATATTACACTTGGGCAGCTTACAGACTAGTGATATGAATATTGATTTATCTCACTTCAGGTAGCCCCGGCATTCTCTATCTCTCTATCCCTCCCTCACCCGAGTCGCACTAGCTTCTCATTTTCACCCTACAAACAGCTAACTATGGCCTGTTTCCTTTATCATTGTTACTTTTTTGCATATCTTTCATTCATTTTTCTTTATCTCTCTTCATCACTGTCTATATCTCGTTTCCCTTATCCCTAACCAGTCTGAAGAAGGGTCTCGACCCGAAACATCACCCATTCCTTGTCTCCAGAGATGCTGCCTGAACCGCTGAGTTACTCCAGCTTTTTGTGTCTATCGTCGGTTAAAACCAACATCTGCAGTTCCTTCTTACACACGCTTGTAGGTAAATACGTTCTTAATATTTTCCATTAGGTTTCATAGTAAAGAATTTCAATCCTAGTATGTCCTGTATGTAGAGTCATCCAGTACGGAAACAGGTCGATTGACTCAACTCGTGCAAACCAACCAAGATGCCCCATCTAATCTAGTCCCATTTTCCAGCATTTAGACCATATCCCTCTAAACATTTACTATTCGTACACATATCCAAGTGTCTTTTAAATGTTGTTAATATACCTGCCTCAACTACCTCCTCTGGCAGCTCATTTCATATACCCACCTCCCTCTGAGTGAAAACGTTGCCCCTCGGATTCCTATTAAATGTCCCCCCCCCCCCCCACCTCTAACAGGAACATGCACAACTTGAAATCTCACCATCACTCATTTAAAAACATCCCACTTTCCAGGCATTGATATAATTTTCTAATCCATCAAAGTATTTGTCATAAAGTGTTCACAATACAGCACTTTTTTCATGTAATTTGTTTGTGACTCTAGAAATGTTTCATCAATGTTGATCCACCAGTACTTTTGTCAAAATTGTTCTTTTCAGCTATGAATACAAGTGAGGGGGGCGATCATTTTAATTGGTAGATGTTGGACTTGCATAAAATTTTATTTTACTAACTTGAACTAATCTACCAATTTCATCTTGTACAAAATAGCATTAAAATATCAACCAGGAAATTATGAACAGTAATGGCACTGAAGTACTGAAACGAGCCTTCATGCTGTCCATGCGAACCATCAAATAGGCACCTACACTTATCCCATTTAGAAGTACTTGTATCTCTAATATCAGAGACTGGACTCATCTCAATGCCCCAAACAATTAAGTCAAGTATAGGATTCAGGGAGCTATAGGCCACTCAGAAGGTCCATGACTCTGGCACAAAGGAGGCAACCTGCAGTCATGCTGCATAACCATATAACCATATAACAATTACAGCACGGAAACAGGCCCTCTCGGCCCTTCCAGTCCGCGCCGACCATTTGTTTTCCCCTAGTCCCATCTACCTGCACTCAGACCATACCCCTCCATTCCCTTCCATATACCTATCCACTTCACTTTTAAATGTTAAAATCAATCCTGCCTCCACCACTTCTGCTGGAAGCTCATTCCACGAAGCTCATTCCACACAAGATACTCTGCATCTTATTTATTAGTCATTTTTGTCCACATACAGGGTGTTACCCATTCAGCATTCTAAAGACTGGCGGCAGAGTCTCCAGATGATATTTGCAAATCAATTGATGAAATATTGACAAAAATCAAAAGTACCTTCTGTTAACAAAACAATGTTTTTTATCTGAAGTACATCAACAAGCAGTTTGTAAAACACCTGCAATTCCATCATTAATGTAAGGAAAATTGCAAAGGAAATGTTCTATATCTGAAATTTGATGGGGTCTTAAAAAGGCTGTAAACAACCTCCCATCTGCTCAATTGTATCTAGAATTTGAAAGCATTTTAGTCATGTCGATCTACTTACCTCCTTCAGCCTTGGGTGATCCTTCTGACATCACTTTCCTTATGGCAAGTTGACTTTGGTCTTTGTTCTCAATGGCTGGTGAAGGTAGATTGTCAGACTGAGTTCTTTGTATTGGGACGCCTGCAATGCTGTGTCTGTGCTTCTTGGCGTGATTTTGAGCCTGACCGCTTTTATGTGCTGTGGCAAGTGTGGGTGAAATGGAAACCCAGAGTATGTATCCTCAGATGGAACCAGCTTAAGTGTATTTCATGCAAACAGAAGTGTTTCATTTAAATAGGTCGTGTAAACAGCAAGGAAACACAACATGCAGAGCAGTAAGGAGTCAAAACTGGCCAGTTCCTTTGTTCAGATTCAATTCTGTTTAATTTGCTCTCATATGATTATGTTGTGGAATGTTCACCAGCAGTATTCCACCAACAGGATTCAGAGTTGCAAACAATAATAGTCAAACGCATTAGTAAGAACTCTGGTGGAATGAAGTCTTTCTGTAGATGTGAAGTCCGGTGTAGGTACTTGGACTTAGTGTATTAAGGTGCATGAAGATGATCTGATTATGGGATAGTCATCACTTTTTCTAGTCCCATGAAGTTCTTACTTATGACAATTATCAGTACTAGTAATGGATTCATTTTCCATTACTTATCTGCATGCAATACTCGAAAGAAAAACAAATATTTCAAAATTGTTAGATCATATCTGAGTAGAGAAATGCATATTCTGGTCAAACAACGTTTATACTGCAATTGGATCCAGTAACAGTCAACAATACAATAGTCCTGTCTCTTTTTAAAATCTTTCTTGGTTTATGCACAAATTGCCCCCTGTTGAAAGAAGGAACCCCCAAAGGAATAATCTGAATACTGAAGAAGGGTCTCCACCCAAAACGTTACCTATTCCTTCGCTCCATAGATGCTGCCTCACCCGCTGAGTTTCTCCAGCATTTTTGTCTACAATCTGAATACCACAATAAGTTATGTTGAATGATGTCCACAGGAATATTAAAGTTAAATCTTGCATTACATTGGTTACAGGCAGTGCAGTGTTTGTTCATTCTAAATCTGCTGATAATGCTTTTGTGGTGTGTGCGTCTGCTATAATCATCATTTTAGACTAGTTGGCACAAGCTGGATGCTATTTCTTCAATCAGAACAGTTTGGGGCTGGTAATTAATTATATCTCTGATCTTTATTTTTATTTATCACTACTTGGCAATGGACAAAATTTTCAAGATCGAATGAAGAATTGAAATGCATACCATACAAAGTGGATCCAAAATCTCATCTTTAAGTGGCAAAGGATAAACATGTAGTGAAGCTAAACTTAGAATCAGAAGCTTTCCTATGTTATTTTTGCTTAAATGAGGAGCAGTGCTATACATTTTAGAATTAAAGGTAGTCTATGGACAGACAAAGAACTTAATTTTGAATAAAGCAGGCCTCCTCTGACAGATTATTCCACCCAATTGCAGTATAAGCCAATGATATGACTGAGAACCATGTTTTGTTGGACTGCGCTTTTGCAAAAGTAATTGTTAAGGTACTGTCAGTCCGTTCACCTTCCACCACAGTAGCAGAAATCCTGCATATATTAAGAATTATGTTTATCAGTTGTGAAACAATAAGTTTAAAATGGACTTTGAATGTCACCAAATTTCACCAGAATGATGCCTGGATAAGGGGACATTAGCTACAAGGTGAATATGGACAGACTTGGATTGTTTTCTCTGGATTGTTTGAGGTTGAGGGGAGTCCTGGTAGAAGTATATAAAGTTGAGAGGCATTGATAGAGAAGACAGTTAGAGCATTTTTCCAGGATGGAAATATCAAATATGAGAGAGCATAGCTTTAGGTAAGAGGGGCAATGAGATGTGTGGCATGATTAATTTTGCACAGAGAATGATAGGTAGCTGGAACACACTGTCAGGGGGGGTGATGGCGGCAGATACAACTGTGGCATTTTAAAGACTTTTGAATGACATGGAAATGCAGGGAATAGAGAATATTAATTTTGTGCAGACAGATAAGGGTTGGTTTTGGCATTATGTTTGGCACAGACATTGGCGGCCGATGGACCTATTCAATTGTTGTATAGTTCTGTATTATATTACAATTTGTACAATTTCATAGAGTTGTAGTCTGCGTTACGATGGCTGGGTTTGTTCTAATTGAAGGCTGAGGGATGACCTAATAGACATTTATCAGACTATGATGTGCATGTGTGAGGTTAGATAGTTAGTCTTTATTCAGGAAAAGTGGAGTCCAAAGCCTGAGGGTGAAGGTTAAGGGTGAGAGAGGAGACATTTAAAGGAGATCTTTAAAGGAAATGAGGTTAGGCTAGTAACTAAAGTGTCAGTGGGGGAATACTTTGGATGCACCGACCATAACTCTATTACTTTTAAATAGATAGTGCTGGTCCACAAATTAAAGCCATAATGGAGGCACAAGAAACTGCAGAAGCTGGAATCTTGAGCAAAACACAGATGAGGTTTCGGGGCTGAAGAAGGGTCTCGACCTGAAATGTCATCTATGTACTGAATTGATGTTGCCTGACCCACTCAGTTCCTCCAGCACTTTGTGTTTTGAATTAAGATCCTAAATTGGGGTAAGGCAAATTTTGTACAAGAACTTGTAAAGTTTGAAAGTGAGCATGCATTACAGGTAAAGGGATGTGAGAGTAAATGACAAGTTGGCAGGTTTGGGGAACTCAGGTTAACAAAGGGTATTGAGGCATGTCAGGCACAGACAGCTGCAGCAAGCAGATTCCTTTAGTGCACAAGGGATGTGCACTAAAGAGGAAACCTGGAGAGCAAAAAGAGAAGATGACATTGTATTGGCAGACAAGGTTCAGGAGAATCCTAAGTGATTCGACAATTATACTAAGGGCAAAAAGGATCTTTTAGAAACTTATGACATGATGAGGGGCATGGGTGAGGCTACTGGCCATAGTGCCTTCTCCAGGATAGGGAAGTCTGAGGGTTTGAAAGGCATTTGGACAAGTACTTGGACAGGAAAGATGTAGAATGATATGGGTCTAATGCAGGAAATGGGAGGCATTATGATTGGCATGAACGAGTGGATATTTCTACTGGTACAGTGCAAGATCAATGGGTTTTTTGGAAAGTTTTGTGACGTTCAGAGTTCAGAGTGTCGCTTACAGCAGTGTTGTAACAGGCCACGTTGTTCTGTGCTTATTGTGCAATTAAAAGCACTCAGGAACAAGCAGAATTGAGGCTGTTAACTTCAGCAAGATGACAAATAATTTAATTTCTAACTCAATAAACACTATATTACCCACCTTTGTTACTTTGGTCTGATCTATAAACAGAATAGAGCTGGGCAGGTGAAGGGGCTAACAGTACAGGAACAGCCAGTTTTACTGCCTTATCCCAACTTAAAATCCAGTTTGGAAAGTGATCTGTGATTTAGAAACACAGCAACACAGACGGATACCACTACATACAGTGAGCAGACTATGCAGACAGTTACAGACAACTGAAGAAAATCAGAGTAACTGAGGCTCAGAAAGTTAAGGGAGCGAAGTAAAAGGCAACAGATGAGTGTGAAGCTGCCATGCTGAGGAGGTTATTTGTGTCGTTTACTTGGCTGGACTCGGAGCTGATGCACTGCTGCTTCTGCGGCAGCAATGGCGGCTCCAGCATCTTCCAGGTGGCTCTGAGTGACGCTGCTTTTACTCTGACTTCGCGACGGTCCGTGAGAACGCAAATGTCCTTCTGATGATGACTTTGAGCTGGCAGGACTGCTCTGGGATTTCTCAATGGTGGCCACGTGCATCTCTGGAGAAAGAAAAACATGTTCAGCCCTACAACGCTCAATATTACTTTGTTCAAGTTATTTATTTCTACCACTGAAATTATGATTATTTGATCTTTGACGATGCATACAAACTACAGACAAACGTCAAGGGCCCATGTAGTTCCCTACCATCCACCAAATGCATGGGGTAGCGCTGGTGAGGATTCCCAACAAGTTAATTTGCAAGTTGAATCGGTAGTAAGCAAAGTAGTGAATCGGTAGTAAGCTACCATTTATTTTAAGAGGGCTAGAATAAAAAACAGGGTTGTAATCCTGAGGCTTTGGGGCGCTGGTCAGGCCACATTTGGAGTCTTGCAATCAATTTTGAGCACTGTAACTGAAGAAAGGATGTGCTGGCTGGAGTGGGTCCAGAGGAGGTTTTTCAAGTAATCCCAGGAATTATTGGGTTAACATATGACAAGCATCTGACAGCACTGGGACTGTACTCACTGGAGTTTAGAAGGATGCGGGAGGACCTCATTGAAATTTACTGAATAGTGAAAGGCTTAGATAGAGTGAATGTGGAGAGGATGTTTCTACTAGTGGGAGAGTCTTGGACCAGAGGCCATAGCTTCAGAATTAAAGGATGTACCTTCAGAAAGGTGATGAAGGAATTTCTTTATTCTGAGGGTGGTGAATCAGTGGAATTCATTGCCACTGTGAAGGCCATCAATGGATATTTTTAAAGCATAGATAGATAGATGTTTGATTAGTAAAGATGTCAGGGATTATGGGGAGAAGGCAGGAGAATGGGATTGAGAAGGAAAGAAAGATCAGCCATGATTGAATGGCGGATTAGACCTGATGGGCCGAATGGCCTAATTCTGCTCCTCGAACCTATGCACATGAATTTATGAGCAGATCAGAACAGATAAACGTGGTATCTATCATGTTTGGCCTAGACATTGTGGCTGAAGGTTTTACTGTTCTATGTTTCTCTTGTAGCACAGGTGTCTAAAACTAGAGGACGTACGTTTATGGTGAAGGGGAAGAGGTTTAGAGGCAAAGAAGGAGGAATATGGTGGCTCGAACTTTCACAACATTTAAGAAGTATCTAAATGAACCCTTGAATCCCAACATATAATAGTTCCTGACGAGTTCTGTTCAATGGATTTGTGTAGATAGGTATCTGATAGCATGAACATCATGGGCTGAAGAACTAATCTCAGGACTAATCTCATCAAAAAATTATTTAAACCTTACTTTATTTACTTTCTCTTTTCAACCATCCTATTGTAAAACTTTCCTTGTATTCTTGTCTGGCTTAAAACTTTTTCTGCACCAGTTATGATGAAAGGCGATCCAGAGCACAGTACGTACGAGGAGGGCCCCTTGTCAATTGGAACGGGTAAATGAGAAGATCAGAAGAAAGTACACAACCATGAGGGAAGCAGTGAGACTCACCCTTGGATGGGTCTGGGAAGATCCCATGACTGCGGCTCTTGATTACGGAACTTTTTGGTAGTTGCTGGCTGGCCTGACCAGAGTGGGACCTGACATGGTCAATGCTCTCAGTTTGTTCCTTGAGTTGATACCATCGCAAGGTGTTATCGAAATGTGGGGCATTTGCCAAGTCAATCAGCACCTTGCAGAGAACAAAATGATTCAAGTTCAAACAACCAACTTACTAGAATGTACAAAAGCTCAATCCAACTACATTAAAGATAGCAGAGTCAGGGGATATGGGGAGAAGGCAGGAACGGGATCCTGATTGTGGATGATCAGCCATGATCACATTGAATGGGGGTGCTGGCTCGAAAGGCCGAATGGCCTCCTCCTGCACCTATTGTCAATTGTCTATTAATTATACTTATAGAAGTAATATATTTAGAGATTAAATCAAATCTTAAATCAAACATATCTTGAGGGAAAAATGTCGTGATCACTTGTCGTATTTAGAAATGTCCATCGCGGAGAAATGCTGACCTCACCTACGTGGGCCTTTGGAGAAACATGGCATCATAATTTTATATTGAGTTTCCATAATGACATCAAACCTAGGCTTTTAATACGAAACAAAGGAAACATTGAAGGTGTGAGCAGAGGATTGGCTATGGTTGAATTGGAGAAAACAATGAAAGGCATGTCAAAAAACAGGCACTAATAAATATTTAACAATACATCAGTTGCAAAACAAATCATTTCATGTACGGTGGTACACAAAAGGCTGGAGAAACTCAGCGGGTGCAGCAGCATCTAAGGAGCGAAGGAATAGGCGACGTTTCGGGTCGAGACCCTTCTTCAGACTACGAATGCCCAAAAGAAAATTGGTTCATCTGTGGCTGATGAGTAAATTTACCAGAAATAATAGTGGGCCTCAGAAGCTGTCCGCGCCAAACTGTATACCGTTAAATTAATCTCCTCTGCCTGCATATCATCCTTATCCCTCCGTTGCCTGCATATCCATGTGCACCCATTGCATCCTCCTGCCCTCTCTAAAGCCAATCCATCCTTCCTATAATGGGGTGACCAGATCTGCATGCTATTCTCTAAATAGGGCTTGACAAAAGTCTGAGAAAGCTGCAGGAATATTTCCTGATTCTCATCCTCAATGCCCTGACCAATGAAGCCAAGCATTCCGTTCCATCTAGCTGAATTGCCACTTTCAGGCTGTCGACTGAGTGCCTAAGATTCCTCTGGACATCAATGCTATTATTGGTCTTGCTATTAATACACATTCCCCTTACATTTGATCACCCAAAGCCTCACACCTGCTGGGATCAAAATTCCATCTGCAATTTCTCTGCCCATTAACTAATTTATGTCCCACTGCATCATTTCACTGCCGTTCTCACTGTTCACAAATCTAACATTCATGATGTCATCTGAAAACTTACTAATCAATCAATCAATCTACATATATGTTCATGTCACACACATATATATAAAAAACAAATGACACAGGTCCCGCACAGATCCCAGCAGAACTGTGGCACAGGTGCTGTTTGTGTGGAGTGCACACATTCTCCCTGTGACCATGTGGGTTTCCTCCAGGTGCTCTAGTTTCCTTTCACATTCCAAAGATGTGCGTGCTGGTAGGTTAATTGGCCCTAATGTGTGGGGAGTGATAACGTAGAACTAGTGAGATTGGGTGACCGATGGTCGGCAAGGAGTTAGTTGGCTGAAGTGCTTGTTTCCATGCTGTTTATATAATCTATTACTGGTCACAGACATCAAGTTTGAATAATGCTCTTTCATCACAAATCTCTTTCTTCTGTTGGTAAGCCAGTTCTGAATTTGTACGACCAAGTTACTATGAAATCTGTGGTGCTTAATCTTCTGGATCAGCCTACCATGGAGAACTTTAGCAAAAGCCTTACTAAAATCCATGTAGATAAATCAATCACCGCTCAAATCGCATTGATCACCTTTGCCACCTCAAAAAATGATAACATTCGAAAGCCATGAGCTGTCATGCACAAATATCTTCATCAAGCCCCCTGCAATCTCCTAACTCTCTCTCAATAATCTGGGATAGATCCTCAGGCCCTTGGTATTATCCCTCTTAATGCTCTTCAAGAGCCCCGACACCACCTCCTCCTTCGCAAACTGCCCACACAGATCTCAGTCCTCCATATCCTTCTTCTTGGTGAATATTGATGCAAAGTATTAATTTAGAACCTTGCTTACATTTCCAGATTTCAAGCATAAATTCCCTCCTTTAAAATAGACACCACACCAACATTACCAATATCATGCTGACCAAGCCATAATTCAGTTTTGTCAGAATATATTGTGTATAATCTAAACATAAATGGATATATTTCCTGGATGTAAGAGCAATTGAGGAATATGGGGCAGTGCTTGAAAATGGCATCAAGGTAGAAGATGTGCCATTGCAGAGCCAGTGTGAAGAGCCAAGTCTCTCTTGTTTTAGCTTCTTATATTGTTACATCAAAGCTAATTCCTTCATCATTTCCATCCTTATGCCACCAGGAATTGAGGGGAGGCCTCCTGCGTGTGGTGGGTATTCTTTGGAATGTATCTCACACAGAGGAGGTTGTCAGCAATCTTCCATTGTGCCATTGTGATTACATCACCCTGTCTGTTTTGATCCACAGTAGATACTTTCATTACCATTTGTGCTTCTGCATCAGTAAATGTATTTTGGCTTCATTTTACAAAAGTTTTACTTCTGCTTCTTCTAGGGTTCAGGTCAGACCACCTCCCAGAACAGCATCCCTCCAGGCAGAGGGAGAAGCAGGTGGGAGGTGTGGTCATGATGGCACTCACAACGTATTGCCCTGCCTGGCACATCACCATCTCTCAAACTGGCACCGCGAGGAAAGAGCAAGTTAGGTTCGAGGCCCAATGAAACAGGGTGGACTATTCGTTGGATTGCAGTCTGAGACCAGATGTAAGGAAAGTGAAGTGAGTGTGCACCAGAGGACACTTTTGAGATGCAAATGTCACCACCACTTATCAGCTCATGCCAGAACAATGCCGGTGTCTGGCCCTGTACAGGCATGACTATTTTGTTTATTGAAGAGTTGTGCAAGGAATGGAACATTTTGCCAATCATCAGCACATGTCCACTTTGACTTTGGGCAGACGGAGGTGGCTGGGCTTGAGGACAGTGGCTTGGCAACCATCTTCCTTTGTGTGAGCTCTGACACCAACCAGTGATTGCAGGTTTTTGGGGCAGTCGTTATTACCTCACCTTGGAACAACTTAGACAGAGGCGCAACTACTCCTGCAGTACATGTTTTCAGTATTTTAGCTGGGCTGTTGTTTGGTTCCATCGCTGCACATTTATCACCAGGCACATTCATGTGGACACAAGTAACCAGTACAGTTTCCTGACGGTTGTATCCTAGCTGAAACCATCTGTACTGTGATCTTAAAGCCCGGTCTCATGATACGAGTTCATTCCAAGAGCTCTCCTGAGTTTACCCTGATTCAAACTCGGAGATTTACAGTAATGGCCACTTGTCGGTACTCGGGACTCTCGTGGATATTTTTCAACATGTTGAAAAATCTTCACGAGTCTTCCCGTGCTTACCTGCCGTTAGCGAGTCTTCCCGAGTACCTGCCATTAGCATTACGAGCTGTTAAGAGACGTCCCCGAGCTCCAACATATCCACTATGTTCCTTCTCCGTGCTTACCACGAGTTTGATTTTTTTTAAACTTGGGAGAGCTCTTGGAAAGAACTCGTATTGTGGGACAGGGCTATTACTCAGGTCACTCAAATTATATTTTGAGTTTTATTTTGAAATATTTACTTTATATGATTTACAAATGCTTTTCTGTCACAACTGGGTAGTTTCTGCTGTTGAACGATGTTTTGCTGCTACTTTGTGCATTTAAATCACTCATCATTTCCCAGCAGAGATGGACCAAGACAATAGACTGAAGAAGGGTTTCGGCCCGAAACGTTGCCTATCTCCTTCGCACCATAGATGCTGTTGCACCCGCTGAGTTTCTCCAGCATTTTTGTGTACCAATAGACAATAGGTGCAGGAGTAGGCCATTCGGCCCTTCGAGCCTGCACCACCATTCAATGTGATCATAGCTGATCATATGATCAAGACGAGACCAAAACATCATCTTCACTCAGAAAGTGCAACACTCAGAAACAAAGCTTTTTAATAACAAAACAGGATCTAAAAAATAGAAACTACTGTCCAAATGAAAGCTTTACTTGAACTTAAAATGAACAGTTAACAAGAGATATTTCTCTTAATCTTGCTGAAAATCAGAGAAACTTACTTCACCAAGGAAGTCATTGGAGGAGATTCGATCGTAATCCCAAACTGTAACTTCCAGTGTCTTCTTTTTCAGCTGCAGTGAAAGGACAACATGATCACAACATCAGAGAGTGTTACAGTTCATTGTTCCATCATGAGCTGCTCTCCTTGTCATTAACAATGCCTGGAATACAAGCGGCAACACACGTAGATAGAGTGGTGAAGAAGGTGCATGGTACACTTGCCTCTACTGGTGAGGGTATTGATCATGGGATACTTGCCTCTACTGGTGATCATGGTACACTTGCCTCTACTGGTGAGGGTATTGATCATGGTACAGTTGCCTCTGCTGGTGAGGGTATTGATCATGGGATACTTGCCTCTACTGGTGAGGGTATTGATCATGGTACAGTTGCCGCTACTGGTGAGGGTATTGATCATGGTACAGTTGCCTCTACTGGTGAGGGTATTGATCATGGGATACTTGCCTCTACTGGTGAGGGTATTGATCATGGGACACTTGCCTCTACTGGTGAGGGTATTGATCATGGGATACTTGCCTCCACTGGTGAGACTATTGATCATGAGATACTTGCCTCTACTGGTGAGGGTATTGATCATGGGATACTTGCCTCCACTGGTGAAATGTAGCCCCCCCCCCCCATTGGTCATGACTGACCATGGGTGAATAACCTCCACTGGTGAGGATATTGATGTGAGAGTTGGTCATGATGCAGCTCTGTAGGACTTTGGTCTAGCCACATTTGGAGTATTATGTACAGTTCTGGTCACTCCATTACAGGAAGGATGTGGAGGCTAAGGATAAAATAATCAAATACTAGAGAGTATGGCATTAGGGTGCGATGGGCAATGTTTAAAGGGGATGTGCGGGGCAACTTTTTTTATGCAGAGGGCGATGAGTACCTGGAATGCTCTGCTGGGAGAGGTGGGCAAGTTAGAAACATAGAAAATAGGATAGAATTAGGCCTTTCGGCTCTTCGAGTCAGCACCGCCATTCGATATGATCATGGCTGATCATTCAAAATCAGTATCCCATTCCTGCCTTCTCCCCATATCCCTTGATTTTGTTAGCCCTAAGAGCTATATCTAACTCTCTCTTGAAAACTTGGCCTCCTCTGCCTTCTGCCTGTTTCCATGCATTGATTCTATGACACTGATGACTGAGATACACCATCAATCACACTACCAAACACAAATACAACCATCAACTATCAGCATCTGCTCTGTGTCAGCAAGGTCATTTCATTCGGACTGGGATCTGCTACTTACTGGCTAGTCTACATTGGACAGGTGGGAGTTATTCGAAACAATGAGTGTGCAGGACCAACATTTTTCTATAAGAATGAACGTTATGGATTGTAATTCCAAGGAATCCTGGATGTCAAGAGAGATTGAGGGATGGATAAAGAAGAGGAAGCATTTAGCAAGTATAGGGTAAAGAGCAAGTATAGGGTAAACGTGATGCAGGGTTTCAACCTGAAATGTTGAATATTCCTCTACCTGCAATGTTTAATGAAGATGTGCAAGGCAACATTTTTTACCCAGAGATTGGTACGTGTCTGGAACTTGCTCCCAGAGGAGGTGGCTGATGCAGATATGATAGCAATGTCTAAGAGGATTTAATGTCAGAAAGGTAGACAGGGAATAAAGGGATACGGCCATGTACAGGCAGATGTGATTAGTTTAAATCAAAGATGTTTTATTGTCACATGTTCAAAATGCAAACACAGTGAAATTATTTTCTTACGAACAGTCCAGTACATTGCTGACATACCTAATCCCCGATTAACAAGTGTACAGAATAGTCCACTGATCCCGCATGCAAATCCATGCTCTAGTTGTTATGAGTGGTACACTTGCCTCTACTGGTGAGGGTATTGATCATGGTACTCCAATCATGGAATGATCAGATGAATAATTAGTACTATTTGAGTATCAAGCGTCAATAATTCAAGATGACTGATTATTTGAATGGTATGTTAAAATAGAGAAAACTATTGATACTGAACAGTATAATAAGTCTGAAAATATTTTGAAGTTTAAAATTCAAAATGGATTTCCCTTATGCTTTCTGTTTCTCAATGAGAAACTCTTTTAAAAAATACATTACATGATCTCTGTATTATTACAACTATTTGTACTTGATCATTTTGTCTCAGCTTGTTGATTCACACATGAAGAACATACCAAAAAGCAGCTACAGGATGATTTTGTGCACTCCCCCATGGCTAAGTATCTGAATTCCCTCAACAATGCTTCCTGCCTGTTCAGGAATTTTCAAAACTGTGTCTTCTCTTTCAATCAGTTTGTCTCCTTAGCAAATGTACTCAACTATTGACATTGTGGTCCTCCTACCTGGTCCATTGAGATGTTTTTGTAGATCACTGTTTGATTCCACTCTGGGTTGAGGCTTTTCTGCACCGGTTTAGTTCTGTGCTTGTTCTCTACACTGTTGCAAAATGCAATGCATCAGTTAATAAGTCAGATGTTAAGAATTAGATTAACATTGAAATAATTGGACGATGACATCGAAGGCCTGGATTGCCTCAGTACAGAGGGGGAACAAGTAGGGGAAAATGACAAAGACTTTAAGACTTTTGCCTTCCACCACAGTGAGGAGGTGCTTGGTGAACTCACTGTGGTGGATGTTAAATTATGTGTTTATTGTGTGTTTTGTTTTAATTTATTACATGTTATGACTGCAAGGTAACAAATTTCGTTCAGACCGAAAGGTCTGAATGACAATAAAGGAATCTGAATCTGAATCTGAATGAATCTGAATCTGAAATGAAGCACTTGCATTTTCATGTTTCTTTTTAGAAAATCTGAGGATAGATTCAGAATCCTTATGTGCTCACTACATGCAAGGATGACACTTTAAACTTACAAAGCAACTGTGCTTGCAAGAGAGCAAACTTATTGAAATTTAAAATTTAAAATTCTTCAATAATACCTTTAGATGACTTTCTGTATCGAGAGTGAGCTCTTGCATATTAATGGTCAGTGAACATTTAAAAATATAATAAATAGAACAGGTTTAGTTGACCTACCTCTGCACCATGTCCCTACACTCACCCACCTCCTGCATGGGTGTTATTAATTCACCCCTTAATATTCAGGCTTGATCTTGTATTTGTTCAACATCTGAGCGACCACAGTCCTCGTGGCAAGAGAAGACCAAAGATTCACTGCCATAAAACATAGACCTGTACAACACATCAACAGGCCCTTTGCCCACAAGGCCTGCATACATCAGCTTGCACATAGGAATCACTCCATTCTCCATATGTTCATTGTGGATGATCAGCCGTGATCACATTGATTGGCGGTGCTGGCTAGAAGGGCCGAATGGCCTATTCCTGCACCTATTGTCTCTTGACTATCTAAATGCCTGGTAAAAGTGGATATTATGTCTGATTCCACCAACATCCCACCAGACCAATCAAGGTGCCTACCAACTAAAACCCGCCTTATAATTGTCCTTTTAAACATTCTCCCTCTTATTTTAAAACTGTACCCTCTGTATTTAACATTTCCAGCCTTAGAAAAAACCCATCTGACTATCTAAAGACACAAAGTGCTAGAGTAACTCAACGGCTCAGGCTGCACATCTGAAGAACATGAATGGGTGATATTTCGCATCAGGCCATTCTGCAGACTGTGTGGTGAAAGGGAGGAGAAAGTTGGGATGTCAGAGCAGATCAAAGTCTGGCAAGTGGATACAGGTGAGGGGGGTTTTGATTGGCAGATATTTGAACAAAAGCCAGAGAAGGAAGATAAAAGTTTACTTAAGAGGAGCAAATTGTGAATCCAGAGGAATATAGACAATAGACAATAGGTGCAGGAGTATGCCAATTGGCCCTTCGAGCGAGCACCGCCATTCAATGTGATCATGGCTGATCACCCCAATTTAGTACCCCGTTCCTGCCTTTTTCCCATATTCCCTGACTCCACTATCTTTAAGAGACCTATACAGTGGCTGTATGTTTAGGATCATTGTCCTGCTGGAAGGTGAACCTCTGCCCCAGCCTAAAGTCTTTTGCAGACTCAAAAGGTTTTCTTCCAAGATTGCCCTGTATTTGGCTCCATCCATCTTCCCATCAACTCTGATCAGCTTCCCTGTCCCTGCTGAAGAAAAGCATCCCCACAGTAAGATGCTGCCACCACCATGTTTCACAGTGGGGATGGTGTGTTCAGGGTGATGTGCAGTGTAAGTTTTCCACCACACATAGCATTTTGCATTTAGGCCAAAAACTTCAATTTTGGTCTCATCAGACCAGAGCACCTTCCTCCACATGTTTGCTGTGTCCCCCACATGGCTTGTGGCAAACTGCAAATTGGAGTTCTTTTGGCTTTGTTTCAACAATGGCTTTCTTCTTGCCTCTCTTCCATAAAAGCCCGATTTGTGGAGTGTATGACTAATAGTTGTCCTGTGGACAGATTCTCCCACCTGAGCAGTGGATCTCTGCAGGTCCTCCAGAGTTACCATGGGCCTCTTGGCTGCTTCTCTGATCAATGCTCTCCTTGCCCGGCCTGTCAGTTTAGGTGGACGGCCATGTCTTGGTAGGTTTGCAGTTGTGCCATACTCTTTCTATTTTCGGATGATGGAGTGATCCGTGAGATATTCAAAGCTTGGGATATTTTTTTATAACCTAACCCTGCTTTCAACTTCTCCACAACTTTATCCCTGACCTGTCTGGTGTGTTCCTTGGGCTTCACGATGCCCAAGGAACATTGTTTGTTCACTAATGTTCTCTAACAAACCTCTAAGACCGTCACAGAGCAGCTGTATTTATACTGAGATTAGATTACACATAAGTGGATTCTATTTACTAATTAGGTAACTTCTGAAGGCAATTGGTTGCACTGGATTTTATTTAGGGGTATCCAAATAAAGGGGGCTGAAAACTTTTGCACGCCACACTTTTCAGTTTTTTATTTATAAAAAAATTTAAAAACCATGTATCATTTTCCTTCCACTTCACAATTATGCGCCACTTTGTGTTGGTCTATCACATAAAATCCCAATAAAATACATTTACGTTTGTGGTTGTAACATGACAAAATGTGGAAAAGTTCAAGGGGTATGAATAATTTTGCAAGCCACTGTACATCTCTCTCTTGCAAGCATCGAGTGCCTCCACCGCCCTCTGAGGCAGAGAATTTCTCACAACTCTCCAGCGTGTACAAGCCCAGCTGCTTCATTCTCTCAGCATAATAAAGGTGAAAGGAAATGAGGAAGGGAAAAGGAATGAGTGTGAATCCAGGTGGGGCACAAGGAAGCAAGTGGGGGAAAAGGAGGGAGGATTTCCTCGTATCCCAGGTTCTGCAACAGGATCCAGGATCCTACCATGTACTTCGCAAGTCCTCCTGGTTTAATTTATCAAAATGCAACTGGTCTCTAACACCCCTGCACTACAACTCTCTTAAGCCTTCCACCAAGCCAAATTTGTATCCAAGTAGCCACTTGGATCTCATGTGTTTAAATTATCAGACCTGTCAACCATATAGGCACGAGATGTGGATCACATGCAGGCAGAGAAGACTTGTTTAGTTTAGTTTAGAGAAACAGCATGGAAACATCATGTTCGGCACAAACATTATGGGCTGAAGGGTGTGTTCCTGTGCTATACTGTTCCATCTAATATATTCTTCAATGCAGCTTGTTACTATTTCAAATTTCATACATAATTAATACCTGAATGGAAGGTTGGTGCATGTCTTTTCCCTTTACGGGGCTTTAATGAAACTTTGAACATCACAACAGCAAATCTTAGAAATCTGCATCAGCAGATAAACATATTTAGATAACAGTACTAACATTAGTCCTCGCCAAACTTTCAGGTCAACAAAAGTAAGATACGACAGTTTAAAGTAAAACATATCATTATGAAATGTACTTCATCATTAACTTTGGAAACAGCTTACAGCTTGAGGGAGAGATGTAGCCAGGGCTTTATCTCAACTTTTTTGTACTGAGGTGATTCAGGACCAAAATGAGTAGCCAGATTTCATCAGCTGTGTACTGAACAGGCACAAGGCAACATAAAAAGGTATTCACGTTGGATAAGGACAAGGGTTTCCCTTGTTAATTACCAAAGCTATGTGCTGGACAGCTGACTGCAGTTATCTCTTTCACCAATGGAAGGAATGCTACTTACTGGATTTCCATTTAATTTTGTGTGATTTATTGCACCAGTGAATCCTTTATTTAAAGGCATTTCTTATCACTGTCATTGTATATAGAGCTTTGGTGCAGTTTGGCTAAACTGGCACATACTGATTCACATGGACTCACATTTCAACAGAGTAACTACTTCACCTCACTAATTGATCAATCACATCAGAACAAAATGTGGATAAATAAGTTATTTTCCACTATTACATTACATGAGCAACTTCTTGCCCTCCTGGATTATTTAAGTCTCCAACATGTTTCTGTTACACTCAGGAAGTTACTAACTTTAGAGATACATTGTCATTAAGAAAATGACTGATTAGTAGAACAAATAGATAATGTCATGCTACATCCCAATATAAATGTACATCAGTAACCCAGTTCTAAAGTCAGCACGCCCAGTTCTTGCTGGTACAAAAACAACAAGAATCACAATGAGAAGGGAAAGATGAACACTACCTTGCATTCTGGACAACCATAACTTGGCTGCAAACGGCGAGAGATTGAGGAGAGAGCAGAATAAAAGAGAAATAAAAAGATGCACAAAGACAAAGAGTGAGATCGAGAATAAAGTTAAGCATGTGAAATAATTCATGTAAAAATCTGTGAAGGTGAGGTCAAGAACAGTAATACTGACCAAATGGTCATGGATTATGAAACAGTTCCTAGGCAGGATTTAACAAGGCTCGGCGCACATTCTAATATTATTGACGAATGAATAAGCAACACATACATCATTATTTTCCATTGAGCTTTTTCCTGGGAATACAAGACCCCTTAAAGGCCATTCAGCCCCTCGAGTCTGTTACTCAAAAGGGACTGGGTGCTCTGTGACTAACTGTAATCTTGTCTTTTCCCTTTGTCCCCATATACCTTTGGATGTCAAAAATATTTTAGGGACAAATTGGAGGAGTTATCAGAAGTTTGAATGGTTATGTAATGGAACTGCCTTTCTAATGAGATGCTGAGACAGTTAACAGGAAGCAATTATTTCTCCTAGCAGAGGGCCAAAAATCAGGCAACATAAATTTGTAGTCATTAGTTGGGAAAAGTTTGCTCCCCTGGAAAAGCAGATATCTCAGACTCACTGGTTCAAAGGATAACCAAAGCTGAGGCCCTCACCACATTTAGAAGGTACTTGGATTTGAAGAGTTGTCACCTACAAGGCAATAGATTCAGTATTGGATGGCGGGATATTTATTTCTCGACTACTACAAACATGACAGGCAGAATGTCTTTCTTCTGCTGCTTGAGTCTTTTATGAATCTCTTTAGAATCAGACCATTCAATTCTACAATTTGGGAAAACAATGTCCCAAATGGAAGGAGTTATTTCAGATGTATTTGTAACATAAGAACCAGACGTTAGATCATGCTATATTATTTATCCCAGTGGTATCTCCACCCTTCTCCCAGTAAAGGTTACACATTACTTAAAAGTATGATTCTCATATTTCCATATTGATTTGACACAAATAAATAAGGTTAATTGAGCTTGGACCATCTGTGATGCGGTTGTGTAAGATCCTGGACAGGATATCCCATTATAATAGATTTGCAATATGACACTTTTTGAAGAGATTCATGTTCATAGGTTCAAGGAGCAGAATTAGGCCACTCGGCCCATCAAGTCTACTCCGTCATTCAATCATGACTGATCTATCTTTCCCTCTCAACCCCAAAAGTTTTAATTGTATTCATCTCTACAACTTCTATATTCCCACAACCATCTATATGAAAAAGTTGACACTCAAGTTCCCGTTCTAACTTTCCCTTCCACCTTCAGCCTACAAGAAAGGTTTACCAGTAGGAAGATTGGATTAGAGGGTATTAACTCTAATGAGAGGTTGGACAGACTAAGATTGTTTTCTTAGGAGCATCGGAGGCTGAGAAATGTATAAAGTTATGAGAGGCAAAGAAAACTCTGACAGTCAGTTGACAATATGTTCTCCACACCCTATCAAAATGTGTTCTGCAGGTAAATTGAAGAACACCACATACATTGTGTCCAAACTCTTTGTAAAGTCTTAAGACAAAATAATCTTACAACAGCAGTCCCTGGCTCAGAGTCTGCTTCTGTGCTCATTTAATTTGCTGTTCACAAAGGTCCAATGGTTGTGGCCAATGGTGCAGGGATTCTATCCATAATCTTAAACATGAAACCCACAAACAATTCCTCTTGCCTGGCTGGAATGGCCATTATTTACTCACATCCAATATTGTACAATAACCAAAGATTGGGCCTTATTTTGCCATGGCACTAACCAGTGTTACTTCCTTACCCTCTGCCTGGAAGAAGGTAAACTTTAACAAATGGGTCTGAATAGCCATTGTTGTCCCTTGGAGCCAGGTCCCGGGCTTGTAGAACATGAATAACGAGATTTCCAACTTGCTTGTCGTAGTTCATTTGTAACTAAGGGAACAAATCCAAGTGACAGAAAGTTAGAGGAGGCTACAAATCTTCTATTTGTCTCTTATATTTTACGATCCCATTTCTGGTTAAAAAAAAAAACATTAATTTACAGCCTGATGTTTACTCTCCAATTGCCATCCCAACTTCTCTTTTCAAGAAACCTTCCACTAGATTGCAGAATAACAGAAGCAGGAATGTTATGCCTGCATTATCTAGCTGCAATCTTAGACAATATTTCACCAGCCACTATCTTTCCCCATTATGTCACATCTGTGCTTGGCAACATAGATTTAAGAAATAATGCTGCTGGTGAAGGTGTCCTGGGATTTAGACAGCACAAGAAAAGGAATGGCAATACATTTCCAAATGTGGGCGGCATGTGATCTAGGAGTGAATCCAAAGGCAGTGGTGGTCCTTTGTGTCCACTGTCCTTGTTTATCATGGCAGAGGACCCAGTGTTGAGAAGTGCTGTTGGAATTGCCCATGGTCACTAGGTGGTGATCAATTGCATAAATGCTTATGGTGAGGATGGGGATCCAATTAAGAGGACTACTTTTCCAGCATGCTGTTAAATTTGTTGAGTATAGTGGACCTGCACTCTGCCAGGCATTGCACCAGGTTAATGACCTATGCCTTGCGAATGGTGCAAATTATCCTCCCTTTACTCTAATTACCATTTACATACTCAGAAGATGTATGGATTCCCTTTTATAATTATATATATATACACACACACACATACACACATATATATATATATATATATATATATATATACACACACACACATATATATATGAGAAGGTAGGTGGCCTGAATAGTAGGCATCCAACCAACATGAACATTGGTTTTATTTATAGATGGCAAATGAGGTTGTCTTAGCATAGTCTGAAGAAAGGTCTCGACCCGAAACGTCGCCTGTCTCCTTCGCTCCTTAGGTGCTGCTGCACCTGCTGAGTTTCTCCAGCCTTTTGTGTACCCTTGTCTTAGCATACAATGGGGCATGGAGCAGCTGAGAGGTCATCCAGAACAATAGCAGATGGGATTTAATCCAGACAAGTGTGAGGAATTTGGGAAATTAAATTCTGGTGGGGCAAAGTAAATAGAGGGGATCTGTGCCCTTTAGGTGATGGTTTAATGACCAGGGATTCCTGATTCAAAGTAAAATCAGTAAAAATGGCAGAAATGCTTAACAGGTCAAGTAACATCCATGGGGAGAGAAACAGAGGTAACATTTCTGGCCAATGACACCATCATAAATGAGAACGTAATTGCGTGTTAAGTTGCAGCGAGAGGAAGGAAGGAGAGATGGAGAGAAAATGCCAGTGAGTCGAAGCCTGAGGTTGTTCTGTTCATCTGACCTCATGTTGGTCATTCCCTTTTGTTAAAGATTTCCCATCACTGCTCAGAGTTCCTTCACATTCTAACGATATCTTATCTCCCTAACTGTTCCCACTTATTGCCCTTGTCGATCCTCCCTCTATCACAACTCAACACACACCTCTTTTCCTACTTTTCGAGTTCTGATGTTGACCAAAATGTGACCCCTGCTTCTCTCTGCACAGACACTCGATAATCTGCTGAGTATTTCCAAAGGTTTCTTCTTTTATTTCAGATTTCCCGCATCTGCAGTTTTTTGATTTCCAGAATTAATGTTACGGTCAAAAGTTACCAGAGTGTTGTGAGAAGGGACATTTATTTTTGTGTAGGGAGGCGATGATCTGAAACTCACTGGAAGGTTGCACTGTGTAGGAATCAACTTTCAGAAGGGAATGATGAACTGGAAGGACATTAACTTGTTTGACCCTGGCAGAAGGGAATGATCAGACTGCTCTCAAGAAGCCAGCATACAACCGATGGGCCAATTGGTCTCTTCAATGCCATTATGATTCTATAATGATCAAAAATCCTAAATTTTAGAGTAATGTTTGATAAAGTAAATGTTGGAAAAATAAAACATTATAAAACATAAAATGGCAGCGGTCATTTACCTGAATCTCTCCGGTGATCGGATGTAACTTGCTTGCTGTCTCAAGAGGCTGCAGAATAGTAAAACGCTTAGTTTAGTTCATTATTGTCACATGTGAAAAGCTATTGTTTGTGCACTAGGCAGTCGAAGAAGACTACACACAGTGTACAGATAAAGGATAAAGGGTAAAACATTCAGTGAAAGATAAAGGTTGATTAAAGATAGTTCAAAGGTCTCCAGTGAGGTAGATGGGAAGTCAGGACCACTCTCTGGCTGCTGAGAAAACAGTTCAGCTGCCTGTTAACAGCTGGGAAGAAACTGAATCTGGAGTGAAACAGCTTCCTCATTTAAACATTTAACATTTTCTGTAATTCTGACCTTTTAACCACATATTGTAACTACATATTTTATGCAACATTGAGTTAATTTTCCGGTTTGTTCAAAGGAATTAAAACATATATGATTAGCATTGATTATTATCAGGTATATTTTTAACTTTTTGTAATTGTTTGGCTTTGATTCAGGTCTGTTTAGCACATTATGACAGTCATTCCTTGCTTCCATGTTCTTGCATTAATGGGTTAACATAAAGTAAGAATGCAAGTGAAGTAAGAATAGAGGAGAGGTTGTAGTGATCTGGTCCACCCTCTGCTACTCTGCAGTAGTCGAGGGCTCTCTGCTTACTTTATAGAAACATAGAAAATAGGTGCAGGAGTAGGCCATTTGGTCCTTCGAGCCTGCATCACCATTCAATATGATCATGGCTGATCATCCAACTCAGTATCCTATACATGCCTTCTCTCCATACCCCCTGATCCCTTTGGCCACAAGGGCCACATCTAACTCCATCTTAAATATAGCCAATGATCTGACCTCAACTACCTTCTGTGGCAGAGAATTCCACAGATTCACCACTCTCTGTGTGAAAAATGTTTTTCTCATCTCAGTCCTAAAAGACTTCCCCCTTATCCTTAAACTGTGAACCCTTGTTCTGGACTTCCCCAACATCGGGAACAATCTTCCTGCATCTAACCTGTCCAACCCCTTAAGAATTTTGTAAGTTTCTATAAGATCCCCCCTCAATCTTCTAAATTCTAGCGAGTACAAGCCGAGTCTATCCAGTCTTTCTTCATATGAAAGTCCTGCCATCCCAGGAAACAGTCTGGTGAACCTGCTCTGTACTCCCTCTATGGCAAGAAAGTCTTTCCTCAGATTAGGTGACCAAAACTGTACACAATACTCCAGGTGTGGTCTCACCAAGGCCCTGTAAAACTGCAGTCGAACCTCCCTGCTCCTATAGTCAAATCCTTTTGCTATGAATGTTAAAATACCATTCTCTTTCTTCACTGCCTGCTGCACCTGCATGCCTACTTTCAATGACTGTTGTACCATGACACCCAGGTCTCGTTGCATCTCCCCTTTTCCTAATCGGCCACCATTCAGATAATAGTCTACTTTCCTGTTTTTGCCACCAAAGTGGATAACCTCACATTTATCCACATTATACTGCATCTGCCATGCATTTGCCCAGTCACCAACCTATCCAAGTCACCTTGCAGCTTCCTAGCATCCTCCTCACAGCTAACACTGCCCCCCAGTTTTGTGTCATCCGCAAACTTGGAGATGTTGCATTCAATTCCCTCGTCCAAATCATTAATATAAATTGTAAATAGCGGGGGTCCCAGCACTGAGCCTTGCGGTACCCCACTAGTCACTGCCTGCCATTCTGAAAAGGACCCGTTTACTCCTACTCTTTGCTTCCTGTCTGCCAGCCAGTTCTCTATCCACATCAATACCGATCTCTTATGTGGGACCTTGTCGAAAGCCTTCTGAAAGTCCAGATATATCACATCCACTGGTTCTCCCTTATCCACTCTACTAGTTACATCCTCGAAAAATTCTATAAGATTCGTCAGACATGATTTACCTTTCATAAATCCATGCTGACTTTGTCCAATGATTTCACCACTTTCCAAATGTGCTGCTATCCCATCTTTAATAACTGACTAGCATTTTCCCCACTAACCTGAATTTCACTCAGTTCCTCCATCTTATTTGACCCCCGGTCCCCTGCTATTTCCGGCAGATTATTTATGTCTTCCTTAGAGAAGACAGAACCAAAGTTATTCAATTGGTCTGCCATCTCCTGGTTCCCCATGATCAATTCACCTGTTTCTGACTGCAGGGGACCTACATTTGTTTCAACTAATATTTTTCCCTTCACATATCTATAAAAACTTTTGCAGTCAGTTTTTATGTTCCCTGCCAGTTTTCTTTCATAATCTATTTTCCCTTTCCTAATTAAGCCCTTTGACCTCCTCTGCTGTACTAAATTTCTCCCAGTCCTCTGGTAGGCTGCTTTTTCTGGCTAATTTGTATGCTTCATCGTTTGTTTTTGATACTATCCCTGATTTCCCTTGTTATCCATGGATGCACTATCTTCCCTGATTTATTCTTTTGCCAACCTGGGATGAACAATTGTCGTAGTTCATTCATGCAGTCTTTAAATGCTTTCCATTGCATATCCACCGTCAACCTTTTAAGAATCAATTGCCAGTCTATCTTGGCCAATTCACGTCTCATACCCTCAAAGTTACCTTTCTTTAAGTAACCTTTCTTTATCTTCACTATTTCTCTCACTCTTTTACAGTTAGGGTCACACAGGGAAAGGACCTTCAGCCCAACACATTCGTAGCAACCATGATGCCAATCTAATGGCCCTGTCTCACTGTGCGAGTTGACCCACGAGGTACCCCGAGTGACAGACTCGTGGCTGTGCACGAGACTGCAAGTTTATGATCAAGTGTGTAACCGAGTTCCCACGGGTATGTAATTGCTGCGATGTTCCAAGTTCCTCTCCCGAGTTAGCAAGTTCCTCTCCCGTTACTCTTGAGCCAACTGTGAATGAAGGTATGTTTTAATAAAGCAACAATGTTAAAATACATCTCCATCCTGTGGTTTTGAGTTATTTCAGCGCGGCGGCATCTATTGATATGACCTACAATGGGAAAATGCGCATCCTCCAGTAACCAAGCATTTCTTGTTGTTTTATGTTTTTAAATACTTTTTTGCAATGGATCTCTATTTTAAATAATTTTAAAAAAGGAAGCAGCCCGGGTGACTGACATTGAGCGGCCGCCGGGACCCGACAGCAGACACACACACACACACACACACACACACACACACACACAGAGATACACACAGACAGCAGGACTGGCCGCCACTTCAGAGGAAGGAAGCAGCTCGGGTGACTTTGAGCGGCCGCCGGGACCCGACAGCACACACACACACAGATACACACAGATAGATAGAGAGGGAGAGAGAGAGAGACACACACACACACACACACACACAGAGATACACACAGACAGCAGGACTGGCCACCACTTCAGAGGAAGGAAGCAGCTCGGGTGACTTTGAGCGGCCGCCGGGACACGACATCAGACACACACACAGATACAAACAGATAGACAGAGAGGGAGAGAGACACACACACACACACACACACACACACACACACAAAGAGAGAGATACACACAGACAGCAGCTGGCCACCACTTCAGAGGAAGGAAGCAGCTCGGGTGACTTTGAGCGGCCCCCGGGACCCGACAGCAGACACACACACAGATAGACAGAGAGGGAGAGACACACACACACACACACACACACACACACAGAGATACACACAGACAGGACTGGCCACCACTTCAGAGGAAGGAAGCAGCTCGGGTGACTTTGAGCGGCCGCCGGGACCCGACAGCACACACACACACAGATACACACAGATAGACAGAGAGGGAGAGAGAGACACACACACACACACACACACACACACACACACACACACACAGATACACACAGACAGACAGAGACACACACACACACACACACACACACACACACACACACACACACACACACACAGATACACACAGACAGCAGGACTGGCCGCCACTTCAGAGGAAGGAAGCAACTCGGGTGACTGACATTGAGCGGCCGCCGGGACCCGACAGCAGACACACACACAGATACACACAGATACACACACACAAACACACACACACACACACAGAGAGGCAACATGACGTGTTGAAAACTCGTCATGATCTTTTATTCACACACTATAAAAATCGTCCCTTGGTTAAATTGGCTCATTTGGTAACATGTCTGCAACAAGGCAATTTGAGAGCAGGGTGTTGCTGTTTTTTGTTCAAGCGCTGTATGCAGCAGCCCAAAATCTGATGCAACTACGCTTGTTAAATGACAGCAGAAGGGAGAGGGTCGCCTCCTGAGCTGCTTTGGTGCCCAGGCGTAAGTTGAGGTGGAGGGTGGTTGGGGGTGGGGGGTGACAGACAAGGCTCTTGGGTGCTGGGATCATTCTCTGCGGGATGGTTAGTGCGGGAGACATGTGTAGGAGAGGCGTGCTGACTGCAGGCAGACACTTTGGTAGTGATTGCCCACCAGCCTCAAAAGCCGCTGTGTTTCCCTGTCCCTATGATAGCAGGGGGCATTCAAGCAGCACAATAGCCCCCTCCCCCTCCACGCCAACACAAAGGGCAACGATCCCAAGGCTTTAGGGGCAGAAACGGAAGGCAGACGCAACAAGCTGGCGTAACGCGGGCCAGGTAACATCTCTGGAGAAGGTGACGTTTTGGATAAGGGCTCGTCTTCTGAAGAAGGATCTCGACCCGAAAAGTCACCTATTCCTTCTCTCCAGAGTTGCTGCCTGACCCGCTGAGTTACTCCAGCTTTTTCGTTGAATGGGTGACGTTTCGGGTCGAGACCCTTCTTCGGACTGAAAATAAAACTTGCCTCGCTTGGAGCAGCTTGTAAATTAAAACATAAAATCAAAAAATATTAAAGGTCGACTCATTTATGTGCTGTATTCATTCACCTGGCCTATTGCTGTCCTCCCTCGTCCACCGTGAGCGCTGGACAACTCACCGGATGGAAACCTCCGCTGCATCCCGGGCGGAGGGCGATGATCACCGGACTGACCGGCAAGTAGAGGCGGCGGGTCGGCCAAGCCGGGCTCCCCGCCACCGGGATAGACACCAACTACTGGACTAAGCTCAGCGGGATCTCTGGAGAAGTCTGAAGTAAGGTCTCGACCCGAAATCTCACCCATCCCATCTCTCCAGAGATGCTGCCTGTCCCTCGGAGTTACTCCAGCATTGTGTGTGTCTATCTCCGGTGTGAACCAGCATCTGCAGTTCCTTCCCAATCCCACACTCTCGGCCCCGGGGGGGTGGATGGAGCATCACACGTGGACACATCCCACCCACCACCCCAGACTTGCCCCTTCGGCAGGTCTTTAAGCCGTTCATTGAGACAGAGTGAAGCCACGGGGCAGGCGCCTCAGTAATAAAGGACAAGTGGCAGAAAGGCCGAAGATAGACACAAAATGCTGGAGTAACTCGGCGGGACAGGCTGCATCTCTGGAGCGAAGGAATGGGTGGCATTTCGGGTAAGTCTGAAGAAGGGTCTCGACTCTATTCCTTCTCTCCAGAGATGCTGCCTGGTCCGCTGAGTTACTCCAGCATTTTGTGTCTATCTTTGGTTCAGTCTTTACTCGAGCAAAAGAACAGATTATTAAAGTTCCCACGGTAGACTCACGAGACACTAAGATAAACGCACGGGGCCACTACGTTATTACAACGAGTTTAAATGTTTCCATTTTTAACTTGAACAGTTAATTTGACTCGTGGAAAAAATCAAACATGTTTGATTTTTTTCACGAGTTAACAAGTTTCCCGAGTACCTGCCGTTAGCGCCACGAGTCGATAAGTTGCTCGTGCGAGTTCCGACGTTCCCGCTACGTGATCACCACGAGTGAAAACTCGGGGTCACTCGTGGGCCAACTCGCACAGTGAGACAGGGGTTTAAGCTAGTCGCATTTTCCAGCAATTGGCCCAATTCCCTCTAAACCTCTCCTATCTGTGTACTGTCTTTTATATGTTGTTTCTGTACCTGCTGCAATTACCTCGTCAGTTTCAGTGTAGTTTATTGTCATGTGCATCGAGATACAGTGAAAAGCTTTTGTTGCGTGCTAACCAGTCAGCAGAAAGACAATACATGAGCTATTCACAATGTACAGATACATGATAAGGGAATAACGTTTAGTGCAAGGTTAAGCCAGCAAAGTCCGATCAAGAATAGTCCAAGGCTCATTGCCTTAGATGCTGGTCTCACAATAATTCCAGTCTCCGCTGTTTGTTCTTCTTTAATGGATGATCTTGAACACATGTTCCTTTGATGCATAACGCAATTTTTTGTTATCGAGATATATAAGTGATATAGCAGACTTTACCGATTTCAATCAATACGTGGGTGAGTTTGGCTGGCCTGGTCTCCTCACCTTGTTGCTGTGTCGCTTTTTGCTTATTGAAGGGGAGGCGGGCTGCCCGGGACTTGGGGCGGCACTCGATGCAGCTGATGTCGTTCCTGAGTGGCTGTGGGCTCCTTTCTCTATGGCCGAGCTCACCACACAAGAGGCCTGCTGTGACACCTTCTGTAGCTCTGCTGCCAATTGCTTTGGGTCAACTCCTGGTGACCTTTGCTTTTCTCCTGAATAAAATAAACAAATTGTTTTGTGTCAGATGAAATGGTGACATTCCCAAACTGTTCTCTGGTTGAAATGATCAATCGTGAGGAGAAAGAATATTCATATCTCCAGATATGTGAATACAACTACATCAGATTGGGTTTGCTGGAGCAGGCCCATCAGTCTTTGTGTGACGTTTCCTGGCTGCCTCCATGATGTGTTTAATGATTAACACAAGGGATCAAAATCTTTGTTGCCCCAACACTCTTCCTGCTCTCTGTAGCCCTCAGCTCTACATAAGTAACAGTTCTGATGATAGAATTAGAACAGAACGTTGAATTGTTACAGCACCAAATGCACCCACTGGAACGGCCAATGCCTTGGAAGCAATCCAGTTGCTCTAATTACCCATCAATCACATATTGGTTCATTCATTTATGGGTCCAATCACCACAAGTTTTACAAGAATTCATCTTTAAATATTTATCTGATTCACTTTTCAAATGAATAATCAAATTGACATCTATCTGCCTCTTAGGCAGTGTACTTCAGATTATAACCACACACTGCAAAATGTTTTGTCTAGTGTCAGGCCTGGATCTAATGTCAATCAGTATCCATCCTCGGGTTAATGAACCTGAGTAAGTGACCTCATTTTCAGCATCTTGGCCAGTGTTTTACTTTGACCAGTGTTTTACTTTGACCAGTGTTTTATATTATTATTGAATACATGATTAAGGAATCCTCCCTGTCCATCGCAACAGTAAATCTCCCTGTCAGTGAGCAGACCTGTCAACAGATTATCCCAGCTCTGTGTCAGGACAGACCCAGCATGAAAGTGGGGCGGTTGGTGTTTGTGTAGCTCGGAGACACAAGAAACTGCAGATGCTGCAATCTAGAACAAATCACAAAGTGCTGGAGGAACTCTGTGGGTCAGGCAGCTTCTGTGGAGAATATGGACAGAGCATTCATCAGATTTGTGCAGACCTGGTGGACTTGGTGAGGACTCGACTGGAAGAGATGGGTACCACAGAGGGAACATTCTGCCTTGGTCACAGTGACTCCAGCACCAGATACTGAGAATAAATACTCAACACAACAACATAAGGGGCATCTGGGCATGGAGCAGTGGTTCTTAACCCTTTTTTGGCATACGTACGTGCACATGCGAACAAATTACCTTACGTGGTATGTACCTTTCTTAGGTTCCTAAAAATGGGCTCAACGAATGGATATGTTAGTTATGACCCCTTCATGTCCTCCGGTAAAGCCCCAAACAACCCCCCATGGGGGTCCCGATCCCCAGGTAAAGAACCACTGGCACAGAGGGATATGAAATTCATGCAGGCAAATGGAATTAGTGCAGATAACCAGATTAGACAGACTGAGCCAAAGGGCCTGTTTCTATGCTGTCTGCACCTATGACTCGATAACTCTAATCCCCTTAACGGCCAGCAGGAAGATGTTGGACTGAAGGGCTTTTCTCAGCTGTTTGACTACGACTGTTTCATTCACTGCCCCTAATTCAGTACAGTGCAAAACAAATAATTCTATAGTCAGACAATCAGAGCTAACATGTCAGGTCAACAACTTTCTTCAGGGCTGAAGTAAATGTTTTTCTCCACAGACCCACGGAGCAATTCTAGCAGTTGTGTCAGTTTCAGATTATACTTTTTAATACAATTTTTTGGGAAGATTTATTTTATATTTCTGATATAGTAACTTCTCGCCAAACCTATGGGGATCAGTTGGAAAACCAGATGGATGTGTTACACAGGTATTGTGCAGTGCTACATTCTAGTCGTCTGACCCCTTCAATAAACGTCAAGCACGAGACCAGAGCATCTTTTGCACAAGGACAGGTCTTGCTCACCTTGCACACAAACGCCTCTCCTCTGTGAGCTGTAGAGGAGAGAGGCACGCTGGGTTGCAGATTGCCAGATGACAGCATGATGTGGGGCTCAGTTCACATGGAAGACCTCTCCTATACGCACCCGTTATTGACAGAAGAACATTATGTCTACATCAAAGTATACGCTACATGCTGATAGGAATTATCTCCCTACCTGGTGGCCGCATTTACTCTATAGGCTTGAAAGACAGAATTAAAAAACAGGAAATGCTCAACTATGTACCAGAAATACAAATGTTCTACAGAATGGATTTGGAGTAAATTCAATTCCATCGCATAATAATTTGTACATTTCAATAGATTTCTCATGTTTCAAAATCAATACAGCATGGACCAAGAATACTTCATCTCTTTTCATATTGAAAACTCCCATTCCAGTAATCAACCTTGCAATCTCTCACTACACTCCTTCAGTCACAAGTATATATTTTCTTAAATGGAGATACCAGACCTACACACAATATTCCAGATGCATTTTCACCAGCGTTCAATATAATTGGAATATGTCACCTCTACTCTTTTACTCATAGTTTGTTAAGCCTGCATGTTATCTCATTACTGAACAATTGACTATAGTATTAAGATGGTAACTCCCAATTCTGGGTGTGGATTGGTTACCTGCCTCCATTAACATCAGAATGTGCCTGATGGCAGATTTTGTGTCTTAATTTTTCACAAAGCAAGTTCACAACATTTGTGGATTAAAATTACTGGGATGTTTTATCTTGAATGCAAAACAATTATTTTCTTTGGTCCTTGCACAAGAACCCAAGAAGGACATGAGAAACCAGAGCAGAAGTGGGCCCCGGGACTTTGAACCCTGCTCCACCAGTCAAAATGATCATAATGGATCTATATTGGCCTCAACACTTCTGTGCCAGTTCCACATAATCTTCAATTCCTCATTCTTTAAAATATTAATTTCTACCTTAAAAACATCAAATGATTGGTCCTCCCTCAGGTGAAAAGATCCAGTGATTCACCACCATCTTCAGAGAACCAGCATCTGCAGTTCCTTCGTACTCACACCATCTTCAGAGGTCATTTCTAGGCATTTCAGTTTTAAATGACTTACCCCTAATGTCGTAGGTTTGTCCCCTTGCTCTGGACACGTCCTGAACAACGGGACACATCCTCTTGACTCTCCCACTGGTTAAAACATTCCCCACATCCACTCTGTCAAGCTCCCTGGAGTCATCCCTCATTCTTCCCAACACAGAGGAATGCAATGCAAACTGTTCACTTGACAGGACAGCACTCCCAGCCCAGAAATCAGCCTCTAAAATCTCCTCTGGACTGTCTCCAAAGTCACTACATCTTTATTGATATCATCAGCAAACTTAGAAAACTTTCATTTGTTCCATCCTCCCCATCATTAATGTAAATAGTGAACAATTAAGAGCCCAGAACTGATCCCTGTAGAATCCGCTTATGCCAACCCTTTGTTTTTCATGTGGCAGCCAGTTATCTTGCTCACACACGTCCTCCAATACGTTGAAGGTGGACAAAAATGCTGGAGAAAATGCTGAAAAAATGCGGGCGAGGCAGCATCTATGGAGCGAAGGAATAGGTAACGTTTTGGGTCGAGACCCTTCTTCAGACCTATGTGGAGGTGGGGGGTGGGGGGGGCGGGAAGCAGAAAGGAAGAGGCAGAGACAGTAGGCTGTGGGAGAGCTGTGAAGGGGAGGGGAAGGAGGGAGAAAGCAAGGACTACCTGAAATTGGAGAAGTCAATGTTCATACCGCTGGGGTGTAAACAGCCCAAGCGAAATATGAGGTGCTGCTCCTCCAATTTGCAGTGGGCCTCACTCTTGCCATGGAGGAGGCCAGGACAGAAAAGTTGGATTCGGAATGGGAGGGGGAGTTGAAGTGCTGGGCCACCGGGAGATCAGGTTGGTTAGTGTGAGCTGAGCGGAGGTGTTGGGCGAAACGATCTTCAAGCCTACGCTTGGTCTCACCGATGTAGAGCAGGTGACACCTAGAGCAGCAGATGCAATAGATGAGGTTGGAGGAAGTGCAGGTAAATCTCTGCGTCACCTGGAAAGACTGCTTGGGTCCTTGGATGGAGTCAAGGGAGGAGGTAAAGCGACAAGTGTAGCATTTCCTGCGGTTGCAAGGGAAAGTGCCAGGGGAGGGGGTGGTTAGGGTGGGAACCAAGGCGTTACGGAGGGAGCAGTCTCTGCGGAAAGCCGAAAAGGGAGGAGATCCTTCAATACGTTGGGTTCTTTATTTATGCACCAACCTTTTAGATGGAACCTTGCCAAATGCCTTTTGGAATTCAAAAAACGCTACATCTACAGTATCCCTTTGTTCAGTCACCCTGTCACATACTCAAAGAATTGGTTCAAATTTATAAACATGATTTACCCTTTGTAAACCATGTGAATTATGTTTGATTCTCAATTATTAGTTATTGATCTTTGATTAGTGACTAGCATCATGCCAACAACAGATGTTGAACTGACTAACCTGTAGTTCCCCACATTTTTCAACAATGAGTCATATTGGCTCTTTTCCAATCTCCTGGTGACTCTTGGAATTTTAAACCCTTGTTGATCCCTTTTTGCAAGCTTCGTTAATCTTTAGCTCTGTGAATTTCTCTAACACTTTATATTCTGTGATCAGGATTTTTACCAGCTCCTCTCTGAAATTAGCCTAATTGCAGATGAGAACAGATGTTTAAATTTGTCCTACCTGCCTTTGTTCTGTCCTTCAAGTCCAAATGCTGGAGTTTCTCTGAATCGGAAAGCATGTTGAGACCCCTGAAGAAAACATAACATGTTTAGAATATAATGTGAGCAGTGTTTAATGGCATAAGAATATTGCAGTCAACTCACACTAGTGAAGCTTAATGATTTAGCAATAGTTAAAACAGAAATGAATGAATCAACTTCAAAAGCGAAACCTATGTATGAGTTAAGTTTAAGGAATAACTGCAGATGCTGGAAAAATCGAAAGTAGACAAAAAGCTGGAGAAACTCAACGGGTGAGGCAGCATCTATGGAGCGGAGGAATGGGTGACGTTTCAGGTCGAGACCCTTCTTCAACTTGTGTGTTAAGTTGGTGCATCTTCCCTTTCTCAATATAGAAGCTCAGGAACCTCATGGAGAACCCAACAGTAACGTTGTTCTGCCCACAGAGCTCAGATGCATTGACATTCACGTTGTTGCCGTGCGTGAGAATTGATGGATGGGACGAGGTAGCTGAAAGAACAATTTAATGGGTAGGACAAACCAGAAGAGTAGTTCCAGCCTCACGGGGCAAGTTTTAGAATCATGAATAGCTGGTCTGGTGAACCCAGCAACATCTCCTGGTGATGTGAATGTCTCATCCATATCTGACCTACTCTAATTCAGAAACAGCATGCTTCGTTTACCAGTGAATGCACTCCAATGCGCTGAAAGATAGAGCTTCTAAAAGCAAAATAAAATGCTCCTCCTCCTAGGTGGACCTGAATTGAGCTTCCTGGAAAAGAGGAAATCCTGGAAAGTTGTGCAAGGCAAGCTCGGTGATAGGAATCACGGTCACCCTGACGAAAGCAAAGGAAAGCAGTCTATTTGTAAACTCGCCTTGTTTCAATGGAAGACCTCAGAACCACATCCCAATCTAGCAGCAGCCTTTTAGATTATCTAATTGTTTGAATAAGAAAGAACAAAACTTGAAGCTAGTTATTGTCTGTATGACCTGTCCCATGGCAGATACTCATGGTTGTCAGACTGAACACCCATTAATCCGTTATCTGCATCTGTATGACACCAACAAAAGCAGCACGAATATCAATGCTGAAAGTCTCAAGGACGGCAAAGGGAACTCTCCTCAGACAGCCCATCCAACAGTGTGCACTGTCTAACTTGTCCACCATAATGAACAGCACAAAACACTGTCCACCATAATGAACAGCACAAAACACCAAGGAATGTCTGATGAACGAGACCAGGGGACCCATGAGCTGATTAATTGCAAACCAAAACATACTTTGTTTGAAAGCTCTGCCATGCTTGAGGTAGAACGGCTGAAGAGGCCCTTCCCTGTCCCACTTGGGCATCATTTGCGCGTCATGACGCGCCCAAGTAGGACAAGCCCTTAACCCTAACCCTAATGCATATGAATACCCAGGAACAGCTGTGATTAACATCCAATGAACAATGAGAATGGAGTCAAGTCTGTCAACTTCTTGGTCGCAGCTGGTATTAGTGCTGGAGTTCTAAACCTCAGTGGGAGGTACTTCAGTGCAAATTAACTACTTTCTCTTCCACATCTGTTCCAAGTCAGAGACTTCACAGACATTATGATCAAGACCATTTTCATGAAAGACAAACTGGATTGCAACAATTATAGAGGGTTCCTCCTGCTATCTGACGCAAGGATCTTCAGCAGTCACCCCCCTCCTCTCCCCACAGAATGACAGCACAGGGTATATCACCTGGGGAGAAAGTGGACTTTCACCCCGTGTCAAATCCGAGAAATAAACAAGTGGCATTGTGGGTATGTGGGCTTCACCTGACCTTAATAACAGCTTGTGCCTGCCTTCAGGGATTCATCGCCACCTCACACTCACTAAGTGATGGCAAGCTGCTGTTTCTTCGAGAAACAATATTTCTTGTTGGAATAATTCACTTCACTGCAGTGGAGTTAATCATCAAGACTAATATAAATTGTTCTGACCCTATATGCACAAGGTGCTTGTTCATTCATATTCTACATCATCAACCCCCACCAATTCTACCATTCACCTATGCGTACAGAGGAACTTTACTGTGCCGAACCTAACAACCCACATGTCTTCGGGACAAATAGCACCCAATGTCTTCTTTGCTACATTTTTCTTTCAGTTTTTGTCAGAGTAATAGAAAAAAATGATTTCAATGACATTCATTTGCATTGAGGCCTTGTTTGAATTTTTCAATAGATGCAAGTTTTGTAAAGGAAAGTGTTTGATACAAACTTTATTGTGAGGATTTAGGCCTGACAGGAGAAATATTTGAGGAGAACGGCAGCACTGCAATTTGTTCATGTTCATGGATCAGCTGAACTGAGAAGGTTTCATTGCATTTCAATAAATATCTGATTTCTTGTGCAAATAACAGATCCACATGCAGGATGGTGATGTACAAAAGTTTCACTGTAATATGGTGTCAAATAAAGGTCATGGAATTTGAATGGTAAACAGCAAGGTGGGGAAAAACTCACAGTCTTACACATATTTCAGCTTCCCGAGCAGGGACACCAATGATGCACTGCACTTCCTCATAGGTTTTACCAGTCAGAGGAATTCCATTCCACTCAAGAACTTGCATTCCTATCAAACAAAGCACATAGAATGACACTGTGAAAGAGCCCCATCTACCTATGGATATCACTCAATCCTTTTAACTCTAAATAAATAACTAGCTTCAATTAGCTTTCCTGTCAGTAAATATGTTTCCCAATCTCTGATGTTAAACATTTGAACACATGCTCAGATAGATAAATGTGTTACTCCTGTGTTTACTGCAACTAATATGATCTGTTGAAATGTAAATGAATGCTGACAAAAACTACCCTTTTAAAACATTGCATCATATAAATAGTAAACACAAAGTCTTGAAAATTATGTTATTAATTTTTAAACACAAATAGTTTAAAAGCTATTTCACAGCAAACATAGGGAAAGTTTTAAAAACAAGTGAAACGTGCATTTAAATGCAATTACTATTTTTTAATAGTAATTTTACTCATAAAATCACACACATTTCAAATATCTCAGCAAATGAAGAAAAAGAGAAAGCAATAGAGTGAAAAGAAAACTGATGTTTCAACTTACACTTACAGTAATGTTAGCGAGTCAATATAAAGGGTCGAAAAACTCTGAGTGCTGCACAAAATAAATGGCAAAATATAAAGGACAATAAGCATGCATTTCCAAAGAAGACTATCTTTGCTGCACTGGTATCTTGCTTTGTCTTTATTTTCTAAATACAATTGTTCACTAGCATTACATGTGAGATAATATCACAAATATTTAAAGACAAGACCATTTGTGAATCTCTTAGGAACTGAGGACCTTTGGATGTGCACTGCAGGTTCCTACTATAAGTATCTTTCTATTTTTCTTTTGCAATAATTGTTGCTTATCAGCTTCATCACTCTAATATTTCCAGAACTTCTCCCCATCTGCGGTACTTTAGATCTGTCACAGGGTGTAGACAACACAGGCAAGACCAACATTTACCATCCCTCTCGAATGTGGTGATGACCTGACTTCTTGGCTGACTTGTTAGAATATTTCAGAGTGGAGTTCAGAATATCCTCAATGAAGTGGGTCTGGAATCGCACGTAGACCAGACGGATTATTGTACAATAATTCATCACATAAACTAGATTTTGTTTTAAAAAATCAGTTTACTTCAAGGATTTGAACTCAGTCAGTTAGTTGAGACCTGGATCACGAGTCCAAATGCTATTATTTCCATCAGATTTATACAGGCCCACACACTGTATGTGGCTTCATCGTTCAACTTTCCAATTTCAACAGGTACTTTCTCATGATTCACAATGTCCAATTCTATTCACAAATTTTAGCTAATGGCCATGCCTGTTGTAGAAAGGCATAGAACCGATACTGATACATCTTATTCAAGTCAAATAAAATGTTTGGAATATCTCCAAGAGTCTAATTACCAACATTTGCCATTCAATAGCTTTACCATCACCTGTCACTGTCAACTGCCTGCAGCCTGAAGAAGCGTCCCTACCCAAAATCTTGTCTGCCCATTCCCTTCACAGAATCCACCTGACCCACTGAGTTCTTCCAGTAATTTGTTTGTAACTAGTTCTTGCTTCTCCAAGTTGTGGTGCACTGTTGAACAGAAACTGCACTCAAGAAGCTTGGCAAAATGCTGGATAAAACAGCCTGATCGATAAGCACACAATTGACGAAGCATTAACTTCCTCCAAGACCGACAAATCATGGCTGAATGAATTCCATTCATAAAATTATCTGCAGTGACTGGCAAGGTTTCTTCAACATACAGACCAAACCCAAGACTGGGACTGACTATGGTGCAAACTGTATGTCCACCTCTACAAATATATTACCATTCCTTCATAGTCTCTGAATCTAAATACTGGAACTCCCCAGCTAACACCTTTATCATATTCAAGGAAGCAGTTCACTGCCCTAGTTCCCGATTGGATGGAAGATTAGAGATAGGTAATAAATGCTGGTATATCTCTCTGGCCCAAATGCCATCAATGAACATGGTACAAAAATCTCTGTTATCTCACATTGATATCCCTACAAATTGACATTATTGACACGAGGGACATTAATGCACCTGAAGCAATTCTTGCAACTCTGCTCCTTGGTGGTGGAATTGGAACACAGCTCTCATTAGCTGCTGAATCAGAATATCTGAAGCAGACAGTAGTTTTCCTTGAAAATCTACGACTTAAAGATTGTTATTGAGCAGAATTGAACCGTAGTCTCTTGTCATGGACAAATCACCTCAGTTATTTATGACCGATATGAATAAATGCATCTGAGAAAGATTCTAACGCTGTCGACTGGAATAACAAAAGTACCATTAAATTACATAATTGAAGATTTACTATAATAGAACAAGATTCTACCGATGATGTGAATTTTAAATCTCTACATGACTTTTCAATAATTTTGACATAGAAAGTAGCAGACGGTACAGCACAGCATTGAACAGGCCGTTCAGCCCACAATGTTCATGCTGACCATGATGCCAAGACCAACTCTTGTCTGCCTGCACAATATCCATTTTCCTCCATTCTCTGCATATCCATGCGCCTATCTGAAAACCTCTTAAATGTCACTATCGTATTCCACCACCACCATCCCAAACAGCATGTTTCAGGCACGTGTGCAAGGCCCCATCAGACGCCAAGTATCCTCTGCAGCACCTCGCCCAGGACTCACAGCAACTGGAACCTCAACATCTGACATCTCATTGCCGCTTCTCCCGTCAAGCAGCGACCCTCTGTGGCTCCGGTTTGAACACACTAGGATCATGGAGAACCAGCTGAGAACAGACTTCACGACCTCCACAATTCACTGTTGCACCGAACACCACAGCCCCTGCATAGAGTGGGTGGCCCTGAATCGGCTCCGTACAGGGGTCGGCCGGTTCAACGGCAACATGCATCGCTGGGGGCTGCGTTCATCAGCAGCCTACAGGTGTGGAGCAGACCAGCAAACAGCGCGGCACCTCATTTTCGGTTGCGCTGTCTTCTGCCCCCCCTGGTGGAGGAGTAGACCTCACGGCCTAGACAACAGCACGTTGAACAGGCAACAACGCCTGAAGAGCATTACATAACCTCTGCTGCCTCAAACACAATAAGAAGGCTTCACCACCTTTGTGTAAAAAACTGGGCCCTCACACCTCCCTTCAACATTGCCCCTCTCAATCTAGAGCCCCGCCCTCCAGTAATTGATATTTCCATCCTGGAAAAAAAGTTCTGGCTGGCTGCACTGTGTGCACCGCTCATAATTTTATATACTTCTATCAGCTCTCTCCCCAACCTCCAGCAATCAGAAAAAAAAATCCAAGTTTGACCATCTTGTCCCTGTAACTAATACTCTCTGATCCAAGCATCATTGTGGTAATGTGTCAGAAGGAACTACAGATGCTGGTTTACACCAAAAATAGACTCAAAATGCTGAAGTTCCTCAGTGGGTCGGGCAACTTCTCTGCAGAAAAGGAATAGGTGATGTTTCGGGTTGAGACCCTTCTTCAAACTAAGAGTCCTGATCCGCTGAGTTACTCCACCATTTTACATCTCTTCATTTGCGCGACCAAGCGTAGAGTCAGCAACCGTTTTGCCAAACACTTGCTCCTGGTCTGCCAAAGCCTTCTGGTTGCTAAAAATTGTAACTTCTCTTCCCATTGTCACACTGACCTTTCTTCAGGGGTCTCCTCCAGTGCCATTGCTTCTTATCCCACAAGAAGGATAGGAGGTTGCAGGGGGACCTGGACAGGTTGAGTGAGTGGGCAGATGCATGGCAGATGCAGTATAATATAGATAAATGTGAGGTTATCCACTTTGGCGGCAAAAACAAGGGGGCAGATTATTATCTCCATGGGGTTAGGTTAGGTAAGGGGGAGGTACAGCGAGACCTGGGTGTCCTTGTACATCGGTCACTGAAAGTTAGCGTGCAGGTACAGCAGGCAGTGAAGAAAGCTAATGGAATGTTGGCCTTCATAACAAGAGGATTTCAGTATAGGAGTAAAGAGGTTCTTCCGCAGTTGTACAGGGCTCTGGTGAGACCACATCTGGAGTATTGTGTACAGTTTTGGTCTCCTAATTTGAGGAAGGACATCCTTGTGATTGAGGCAGTGCAGCGTAGGTTCACGAGATTGATCCCTGGGATGGCAGGACTGTCATATGAGGAAAGATTGAAAAGACTAGGCTTGTATTCACTGAAGTTTAGAAGGATGAGGGGATCTTATAGAAACATATTTTAAAAGGGCTGGATAAGCTAGATGCAGGAAAAATGTTCCCAATGTTGGGTGAGTCCAGAACCAGTGGCCACAGTCTTAGAATAATGGGGAGGTCATTTAAGACTGAGGTGAGAAAAAACATTTTTATCCAGAGAGTTGTGAATTTATGGAATTCCCTGTCACAGGGGGCAGTGGAGGCCAAATCACTGGATGGATTTGAGAGAAAGTTGGATAGAGCTCTAGGGGCTAGTGGAGTCAAGGGATATGGGGAGAAGGCAGGCACGGGTTAATGATAGTGGACAATCAGCCATGGTCACAATGAATGGCGGTTCTGGCTCGAAGGGCCAAATGGCCTCCTCCTGCACCTATTTTCTATGTTTCTATGTCTAACCCCCCCCTTCTTCTTTCCCTCCCTCTCCACCCTGTATCCTACTGAACTCACACCTATTCCTCCCTCCTCCTTCCACTTATATTGCTTCCTCTAGCTTCATAATTCACAACTCTTGAATCCTTAGTCTCACACCCTCTGCTGTTTCATTTCAGCCTTTGACCAACCATCTCCTATCAACCTATAACCCGCCAGGCTTTGTCCTGCCCTTCCTCACTTCCATCTTTCATGCACCCCCTTCCCCCCCCAAAACAACCTGTGTGAAGAAGTGTCCCGACCCTATCCATGTTCTCCAGAGATTCTTCCTGACCCGTTAAGTTACTTCAGCACCTTGTGTTCTTTTTTTGAAACTAGATATCAGGGATGTCTCAGTAAAGGAAAATCAATAAATGGGTATGACACCGATCAGATGGAGATTTACTGTGTGATGGGAAGAGTCCATTTACCTTCTGTCAGCTTGCCTGTTTGCTCTGCAGATCCTCCAGGAACTACCTTGGCAATGTATGCACCAATTTCCCCGTTTCGTACCGGAATCTCTTTCCCACCAATAATCTTGATTCCCAATCCATTTCCTGATTTAAATAAGGAAATAAATATCAACAATGGGAGTAATAAATATCTTGGATTATTTTGTTATTATACCTGTAATGAGTGGGTGATCAGAATGGAACATGTTGGAGACACACATATCTCAATCATACAATTCTTGACTTGCTCAGTTCTGAGTCAGCTTCCAGGTTTCAATGGCTCTGGACAACTGCATTGAATAATGGCTGTTAAAAACCTTCCTTTATGCGCTTGATGTATGATGGTAAATGGTTTATAGATACCTGAAAATGGCAACACATTTGGATAAGGTGGTGAAGAAGGCATATGGCATGCTTGCCTTCATAGGTCAAGGTCCAAAATATAAAAGATGGAATGTTATGTTGCTACTTTACCCACCCTGGTTTGGGTTGTTTGCAGTTCTGGTTGTCACACCACAGGAAGGATGTGATTACACAAGTGAGTGCAGAGGGGATTCAACAGGATGTTGTCTGCATTGGAGGGATTCAGTTATGGGAGAGATTGGATGGGCTGGGCTTGTTTTCCCTGGAGTAAAAGAGGTGACATCAGAGACGATTGTGAGAGTCATAGAATCGGTTACCCAATTCCAGGAAGGATGTGCAGGCTTTGGAGATGAAGCTCACCAGGATGTCGTCTGGTTTGGGAATTAAGAATGCTGGGACAAACTTGAATTGGGTTTTTTTCTGGAGCATCAGAGACTTAAGGATAACCTGAAAATTATATCTTAAAATAATAAGAGCCTTAGATGGGATAGATAGTCAGAGAACGGATAAGGTTTAAGATGAGAGGGAAAATGTTTAGAGGCGATTTGCGGGACTATTTTTTGCATGGAACACCAAGGTGATGGAAGCAGATATGCTAGCAAAGTTTAAGAGACATTTAGACAGACACATGAACAGGCAGTTAGGCACTAGAGGGATGTGGACCATGTGCAGGCAGAAGAGATTAGTTTGGTATCATGGTTAGGATTGTCATGTCTGAAGGGCCTGTTCTGTGTTGTAAGGATTTATGTTCCAGATACTGTGTTCTATGTGCGAATCTAAATACATTTTATCCAAAGGGATGTCGAGACGTTACAGCCTCGGATCCTGGGACTTACATTCCCGCATCAGGAATTTCGAGATGGACACTCCACCAGGAGAATGATCCAGATACTTTATCATTTCAGTAGAGAAGTCAAAAATCCCAGATGTTTATGATCAAGCCGTGCACTAAAGAAACATCCAACATCATCATGACCCTCAAATGCCTAAGATGCATACATTTGATTCTGAATGTCAGGGGTTGTTTGTTTGCCAGGGCAGGAACAACACTGACTTAAACTAAAATTATGATAATTTTCCAGGCAATAAGAGCAAGATGTATACAATGTGGAACCATGCATCACAAAATGATGTGGATACAGAACTGGCTGGCAGACAGGAAGCAAAGAGTAGGAGTGAACGGTTCCTTTTCAGGATGGCAGGCAGTGACTAGTGGGGTGCCGCAAGGTTCAGTGCTGGGACCCCAGCTATTTACAATATACATTAATGATTTGGACGAGGGAATTAAATGCAACATCTCGAAGTTTGCGGATGACACGAAGCTGGGGGGCAGTGTTAGCTATGAGGAGGATGCTAGGAGGCTGCAGGATGACTTGGATAGACTGGCCAAATGCATGGCAGATGCAGAATAATGTGGATAAATGTGAGGTTATCCACTTTGGTGGCAAAAACAGGAAAGTAGACTATTATTTGAATGGTGACCGATTAGGAAAAGGGGAGATGCAACGAGACCTGGGTGTCATGGTACACCAGTCATTGAAAGTAGGCATGCAGGTGCAGCAGGCTGTGAAGAAAGTGAATGGTATGTTGGCATTCATAGCAAAAGGATTTGAGTACAAGAGCAGGGAGGTTCTACTGCAGTTGTACAGGGTCTTGGTGAGGCCACACATGGAGTATTGTGTACAGTTTTGGTCTCCTAATCTGAGGAAAGACATTCTTGCCATAGAGGGAGTACAGAGAAGGTTCACCAGGCTGATTCCTGGGATGGCACGACTTCCATATGAAGAAAGACTGGATAGACTCGGCTTGTACTCGCTGGAATGTAGAGGATTGAGGGGTGATCTCATAGAGACTTACAAAATTCTTAAGGGGTTGGACAGGCTAGATGCAGGAAGATTGTTCCCGATGTTGGGGACATCCAGGACAAGGGGTCACAGTTTAAGGATAAGGGGGAAGTCTTTTAGGACCGAGATGAGAAAATCGTTTTTCACACAGAGAGTGGTGAATCTGTGGAATTCTCTGCCACAGAAGGTAGTTGAGGCCAGTTCGTTGGCCATATTTAAGAGGGAGTTGGATGTGGCCCTTGTGGCTGAAGGGATCAGGGGGTATGGAGAGAAGGTAGGTACAGGATACTGAGTTGGATGATCAGCCATGATCATATTGAATGGCGGTGCAGGCTCGAAGGGCCGAATGGCCTGCTCCTGCACCTAATTTCTATGTTTCTATGTTTCTAAAAGGCAACAGTTAAAAACTATAAAGCCTTTTCCAACTCAGGGATGTGTTCAACATCCTTGCAATTAAACATCAGATTACTATCAGTGTAGATATTGCATCAAATTATTAATTTTGATTCAACAAGACAGGAAGGCCTGGGTAAAGCTGGCATTGTAACACCTCTGAGTTCTATGATTCATGTTCTCATCAGCTTTCCTGAAAGCATAATTTAGTGGTGTTCGAACACTAGGTCCGGTGAACGAGCAGTCCAGATGAGAAAGCCCGAGTATTTTGCAAATGGTCAGTGCACAAATTGTGAACATACATGAAAACGTCTCATTTTACATACTCACAAACATAGAACAGCACATGAGGCCATTCAGCCCATCCTGTTCGCACCAGCTGCCTACCAGACCATCTCACTGGTCCCTTCACCCTGTATGTTTCTAATCCCCCTTGAACTCCACAATGGAACCTACCTCAACCACATCCATATGCAGTGCAGTCCACATTCCAATAACGCTCTGCCCAAATCACCCTCTACACAATGCCATTAATTCTCTTTCCTTTTACTTTATGGTTATGGTTAAGACATCTAGGCCTCCCCTCAAAATCCACCCACTGTTCGATGTTCAATGTTTGGACAACTCATTAGTTTATGTATTTCCTTCTAATCATCCATCATTGTCCCCTTCTCAAAAAAAAACAGGGCAGGTTACCTTTCTAATTGCAGTCCCTCATGCCCAGAACCATTTGTTATCTCCTCTGGACCCTCTCGAGTACATCCACATCTTTCCCAAGATGGAACATGGGACTTCAGTTGAAGCAGGAGGAATATTTTTATAAAGGTTTCTGTGCCCATGCCCTTGATCCCAATTCCTCCTGCACCTCTTTTAGAACATTGTTCCATATTCATTCTTCTCAAAATACATCACTCTATCTGCCAACTCTCTGCCCATTTCATCAGCTTCAACTGGAGTCACATGTTCCATCTCATTGTAGGAAAGATATGGAGCTACTCGAGAGGGTCCAGAGGGGATAACAAACCCTTTTATTTGAGAAGGGGAGGATGATGGATGATTAGAAGGAAATACATAAACTAATAAATGATCCAAACATTGAATGAAGAGTGGTTGGATTTTGAGGGGAGGCCAAGATGTCTTAACCATAAAGTAAAGGGAAAGAGAATTAATGGCATTGTGTGGAGGGAAGTTTGTGCAGAGCGTTATTGGAATGTGGACTGCACTGCGTATGTATGTAGTTGAGGTAGGTTCCATTGTGGAGTTTATACCATTGATCATTGATCACTGCAATTGGTCATTCTGCTCTTTCTGCTGAACATCTTAAGTATATGAGTATGAGGATAGCTCCTCTCCTTGCTATTTGTTTTACTAGATTTATGATTCATGGCTTGTTACCAGACTCAATGTTGTCTGTCCTGTTAGTGCCAGTCATTAAGGACAAAGTTGGTAAAGTAGGCAGCCTAAATAATTACAGACCCATAGCTTTAGCCAGCATATTGTCAAAAGTCTTAGAAAGAGTTCTGCTGGATAAAGTAAATGAGGTTGTTAACTCCACAGATAACCAGTTTGGTTTTAAAGCTAAATGTGGCACTGACTTGTGCATAAATGCCCTAAAGGAGATTGCAAACAAATATGGAGGCAAAAACTCTTCAATTCTTATGTGCTTTATTGATCGTGTTAATCACAGAAAGCTGTTTGTTAAAATGAGTCAAAGAGGGGTGCCTAAATACATTGTGAGAATACTGGCCTACTGGTATGCCCACCAGATTATGCAAATAAAATGGGGCAATAGGGCCTCAACCCCATTTGGGGTTAGCAATGGTGTTAGACAAGGGGGGATTTTGTTCCCAGTTCTTTTTAATCTATATATTGATGATCCGTCCAAACAATTGAAAGCCTGTAATACTGGGTGCGTGATTGGTAATATTTTAGTGAATATGTATGCAGATGATCTTGTGGTCTTTAGTCCATCTAGCGCTGGTCTACAGCAGCTCCTTACTATATGTTCTCTGTATGGTGTAGAACATGATATTAAATATAATGCTTGTAAGAGTGCTGTTATGATCTGTACAACCAAAGAGGATAAATGTCTAAAATTTCCTGATTTTAAATTGTCTGACAATAATCTTAGTGTTTGTCATAAGGTAAAATATCAGAACAAATTACAGATGATGAAGATATTGAAAGACAACGACGCATGCTGTATGTACAGACGAATATTCTCTTGCATAAGTTTGGTGCAGATGTGGTGAAGATGTCGCTGTTTTGAGCTTATTGCACACCACTCTATACTGCGCACCTGTGGTCTAACTATGGAAAGACAAGTTTGCAGAGGCTAAAGGCGTCATATAATGATGCCATGAGAACACTGCTAAGAAAACCTAGATGGTGTAGTGCTAGTAACATGTTTGTGGCTGCAGGAGTCAGTACTTTAGAAGCTATCCTAAGAAATCATATGTATAAATTCATTTGCAGGATAAATGACTAAAAATGTAATTATTGTGGCCTTGTCATACATAAGGTTTAGCACTAGACGCTACGAATCCCAGTTGTGGAGACACTGGTATCGCTGTCTCGTTATAGGACATTGATCATTCTTTTTTATTCTGGATTTTAATTCATGTATTGTGTTTTTTGTTACGTATAATTTATGATGCTTTTATAAGTGATATACTAAGATTTTATATGTATTTTATGATGTTTTTATATGCAAGGTATTTTTATGTAATGTTGTCCCTTGTCTGGACCTTGAGTCCGAAATAAAGTTTATTAAATTATTTTTTTGTCATTGATATTTCCAAATGCGTCTCATCCACACATTTTGACATTTTCCCTTGCATCCTGATGTTTAGATTATTATATAACTAGAACATTAACACTGATAAAGTCAGGCCAATGCAATCACATTTATTGTGATCTGATGTTTCATCTGAAGATGCAAGAGCTAATGCAGCAATAAATATAAGAGCAGATTGGGACAGGGACAGCATCAACGGACACACCAAGGGGTGTTGGGGACTTAATTATTTTACCTGAGATTGTCTGGTCCTTTACATCCCTTTGAACCTTGACTCGAGAGTGGGGAAAGTTGTACTGAACAGGTTTCCCACTAATCTGCAGAATAAACATTGAAGAATTATGTTTTAACATATTTTTCTTTAAACAGCAAAAGTAATATTTTGAAGAAAGATTGGCAGCAACCTTCAGAACACATTCAATTCTCCAAGAAGGTCACTTCAGCACCTGACTGATTTCATACAGGACCATCCTGGGAGATCTACAAGTATACAAGGAGCAAATGGGTAACTAGGACAGGATGTGCCTTGAAGGACCCCCGTCTAGTATGCAGGTAGGGAAGTTAAATGAACACTTCCGCTGTTGAAGCAAGGGAATGCAAGAATAGTACTGTCCTGAAACATATCTACATAACAAAAGAGTAGTTGCTGGTGGTCTTATGTTCAGAAGGTTACAAATCCCTGGCCAAATGTATCTTAGGACATTGTGGGATGCCAGGGAAGAAATTTGCTGTGGCACTGGCAGAGATGTTTGTATCATTGATAGCCACAGGTGGGGCAGAACTGAGTGGCTACTGTGTATTTATTTAATAAGAACTGCAAGGACATAGAAACATAGAAATTAGGTGCAGGAGTAGGCCATTCAGCCCTTCGAGCCTGCACCGCCATTCAATATGATCATGGCTGATCATCCAACTCAGTATCCCGTACCTGCCTTCTCTCCATACCCTCTGATCCCCTTAGCCACAAGGGCCACATCCAACTCACTCTTAAATATAGCCAATGAACTGGCCTCAACTACCCTCTGTGGCAGAGAGTTCCAGAGACTCACCACTCTCTGTGTGAAAAAAGTCTTTCTCATCTCGGTCTTAAAGGATTTCCCCCTTATCCTTAAGCTGTGACCCCTTGTCCTGGACTTCCCCAACATCGGGAACAATCTTCCTGCATCTAGCCTGTCCAACCCCTTAAGAATTTTGTAAGTTTCTATAAGATCCCCTCTCAATCTCCTAAATTCCAGAGAGTATAAACCGAGTCTATCCAGTCTTTCTTCATAAGACAGTCCTGACATCCCAGGAATCAGTCTGGTGAACTTTCTCTGCACTCCCTCTATGGCAATAATGTCCTTCCTCAGATTTGGGGGATTAAACAGGGGCAGAGGATTCACAGTAAATGGCAGGACCTTGGAGAGTATTGTAGAAGAGAGAAACTGGGTGCAAGTAAAGGCATTTGACAATAGACAATAGGTGCAGGAGTAGGCCATTCAGCCCTTCGAGCCAGCATCGCCATTCAATGTAATCATGGCTGATCATCCACAATCAGTACCCTGTTCCTGCCTTCTCCCCATATCTCTTGACTCCGCTATCTTTAAGAACCCTATCTAACTCTCTCTTGAAAGCATCCAGAGAACCGGCCTCCATCGCCCCCTTGAGGTGTAGAATTCCACAGATTTACAACTCTCTGTGTGAAAATGTATTTCCTCATCTTTGTTCTAAATGGCTTACCCCTTATTCTTAAACTGTGGCCCCTGGTTCTGGACTCCCCCAACATCGGGAACATGTTTCCTGTCTCTAGCGTGTCCAAACCCTTAATAATCTTATATGTTTCAATAAGATATCCTCTCATCCTTCTCTGAGTATACAAGCCCAGCCGCTCCATTCTATCAACATATGACAGTCCTGCCATACCGGAAATTAACCTTATTAACCTAAGCTGCACTCCCTCAATAGCAAGAATGTCCTTCCTCAAATTTGGAGACAAAAACTGCACACAATACTCCAAGTGTGGTATCACTAGGGCACCGTACAACTGTTGAAGGACCTCTTTGCACCTATACTCAACTCCTCTTGCTATGAAGGACAACATGCCATTCGCTTTCTTCACTGCCTGCTGTACCTGATGAACAATTCCTGGCTTCATTGGTCAGAGCAGAGAGCACAAGAGGTGGGTGGTTGGCTGTATGGTGGTGAGACTGCACTTGGAGTATTGTGTACAGTTCTGGTCATTCGATTATTGGAAGGATGCGATTAAGCTGGAAAGGGTGTAGAAATGATTTTCAAGGGCAGGATAGCTTGAATCATAGTGAGAGACTGGAATTTCAACACACATCCTTGGCCATCCCACCAATCCCCCACTGCAGTACACCCTCCAACTCAGCACAAAGACAATTTTGTACCCAATTGGTTAGCCTACCCTGGATCCTTCTGGATCAACCAACCATAAGGTACCCATTAAAGGCCTTGCAAATATAAATGCATATAATCCCACTGCCCTGCCCTCATCAATTGACTTGTTCAACTCTTCAAAACCCTGAGTCAAATTCATGAGACTTGATTTCTCACACACATTGCTGACTATCCCTAATCTTGGTGGGAATCTCTATATAGTTGTGGTCTTCTCACTGAAGCAAGATCTACCCATTACAAAGTGGATGCATTGAAGATGCAACAGATTTGTTTCTGGTATGTCAGGTTAGTTTAAATGTGGACAAATTGAATTGAGCTGGAAGACAAAAATAAGATGCAAACCTGCCTCCAATCTCTAACATTGAGAAGAAGGAGGTGACCTCAATGAAATTGGAGACAATATCACCAACAACTTCTCATGGACCACCCATATTAAAGCAACAACCAAGAAAGCACACCAATGCCTAAACTTCCTTAGAAGGCTTAGGAAATTTAGCATTTCCCCAACAATTCACACCAATGTCTGTACATAGCTCGTTCTAAGCTTCCCCCCAGTCTAGTTTCAGTCAAAGAGTCAAGCACTTGTGCGTCTAAACATTATTTTGTCAAAACACAATTACAGTTCAACTACTATACCTAACCACCACGGGTTCAATCCTCGTATCTGCCTGATCAAGCCCTTTTAGCCTCGCTCAAGCAAAGACACTCCAGAAGGTCACACAGTCCGAAGCGTTCTCCCAGAAGATCGACACAGGACCTCGTGGGAGTGGTCTTTTATAGGTCCCTTAACCTTGAGGGGCCGAACCACATGGGGGTGGTCTCTTTACAGTCCAATAGCAGATATCGATTAACCCAGCGCATGATAGACATTTCCCCTACCCAATAACACAGTGACTAATACAATGTATTCAAACGGTGCTTTTCAAAGGAAACAAACATCGCAACATGTGCCTTGATATGCAAGAAAACTAGACAAGGCTCAATACTTAATCCAATCAACATCATAAAGCTTTGCAAGATTATATACAATGTGTATGTCTGGTTTGCATTCATCCAATCCATTCCATGCAATTTGCATCTAATTGTCAGGGTCTGCAGATGTTTCCATTCCCTTCCTGCAGCTCTTTTCTAGGCTCTAGACAAACTGGCCCCATTCTGCAGCTTGTCCTATTTCTGCAGAAGGCACATTTAAATTGACCAAATGGCCTAGCAGCCCAGAAGCCTTTACACAATTTTAGTGTCCTGGCCTCTCCAATTTGGCCAGAATTACCATTCCTTCCTTTTATCATATATGATAAACCATCATTTATGATAATCAAATAGTCAGATAACCAGATATACGCATATGTTCTATTACATTCTCCATCTATTAACAACAACAAGATGATGATGTTTCTTCCCAGAATCTTATCAAGCTTCCCGGGTTTTTGTGGGTGTAGCTTTACAATTTCCGTCTGATGAGTCTTCACCTCCCGAGTCTTCGTGGGTGTGAATTCCCTCCATCTATGTTGTTGCCCATTCTTCCATCCCTTTCCATAGTCGAACCTATAACCTATAATTCCTGAGAAACTTGGGACAAAGTTACCACTCATGTACTAATGCTTTCCCATACATTCACTGTAATTCTGAAATATTATCCCTTTTCCATTTCACTATTACTATCTTTATTATATTCTACTCTATCACTGTATTTCTATTTCTATTCTGTTCTATAATATACTCTTTACTATATTCACTAATGCCCTTTCCATATTCACACAATGTTATAATATGTATATCTGATGATGGTTTCTCATATACATTTCAGCTGGGTTCAGTCCAGATTTTCCTACAGGCGTGACTCTTATTTTAAGAACCCATGAACAATGTTTCAATTCAACCAAATTCACTCAGCCTTCAATTTACTATTTAAATTTCAGTGCCCATCTCACCCTTCTTATTCCACAGTATTGTGGTCGATAACATAATTCCATTCCAATTCATGTGGAATTCCCAGCTGTTCAAATGTAATCAATCAATTTCCATATGTTGTCAATTTCATCATAAATCCAATTGAGAATGCCAATTTAGGGACAATTTCTTTCCACTTTAATAATAGAAGCCACTTTACCATCAAGTGCTAAACAATTTAGATCCATCGGTCAAATACATCGACTCTAATATCTCCACACCCATTCAAGTTTCTCCTTCTAATTCAATAGACTTCTCCTCCAGTACTTCTTCCTTAGTATGTTGGCTCAGCTCTCAGTCCATAGGGGTTCTCTCTTATACTAGTTTCCTAACCACTGAGTAATTTCTAGATGGTCTCTTAAAGGGAAGTCTTGCTGTTCACAGTTCCTCTTTTGACCATTTCCAATTCCAACTCTCATGTTCCCTGAATAATTTCCATGTTACCAGATTTTCCCAAGTTCCTTCCTGATATTCTCTGAATAATCCTACCCATCTTTGGCTGCCTGTCTGGGGATGAGACAATAACGATATCAATTAATAATCAAACTCCAAATATTCCTAAGCCAAATTTCACAAGTCAGTTCCAAATTTGAAACTTTAAGTCCCATCAATTAATTACCATGCAATTTAGAGACCGAATTCAAATTTTTATCAATTTATTTCTAATAATCATAATTTAGACGCAAAGTAGGTGTTTTACCCCAAACCACAGAGGAATGTCTTTTTCCAAATTCATTTCTTTAAAGTGGAGCTCGTCCCAATAGTCGTCATAGGTTGTCTGTATTGTTTCTTTAGGACAGCTTGGATAATGTTACTCTCCTTTCCTTCACTGGTGTCAAAAGCTAGATGATGTTAAAGTTGGGCACTAGGGTAGGTATCCTTTTCTTCTTCCTTGATGTCAGTTTCAAAGGAGTAGGGATACTGAGAAGCAGCTTTCTTGATCTGTTGGCCTTCCCAGCTCTTAAAGGGACAGGCAGTATCATTTCATCCTGCTTGTTGATTCCTGTTTCTGGGGAGCTACATTACCTGAGCTGTCTTCTGCCCGTTCTCAAGGGGTCCGTATATTCTTTACCTCACTCCCCAGATAGTATGTTGTCGATTATACTGTCCTGCAGGCACAAACTTAGTAACAAGTTAGTACAATAGCTCCTTTTCCCACTCCCGTACCTCCTGCACAATAAGTTTGTTTCTTCTCTCCCTGGTGCCATTTCAGTTCTCCTTAGTTCCCATTCTCGTTGTCACCAGTTACTACGTTTCCCTTTTCGTAGTCCTTCCTTTTAGTGAGGTTTCTCGATCCCAATTAGATTCTTTGTGTCTCTCCTCATAGGATTTGGAAGTGGGTGATGTTCTTTCTGGTTTTTATTGTTATTTTTGGGCCATGTGACGATGCCTTCAGATTTCATATGTTGTATTTGCTGGCAGGTCAGGGCTAGCGGAATGGGTTCGGTTGCCAGAATGTCCCTGCCCCCTGATATCCTGGCCAGTGTCCTCTTCCTCTACCCTTGGGGCCCCAAGTGTCCCGGTAACCTCTCAGGATCCACTGATTTCGGAAACCCCGTGGCCCTCTTCATTGCCCCCTTCCTTATCAGTACTCCCTAACAGGAACAATCGACTCCAATGTCCTAATTCCCCACAGTTGTAGCACTGATCAGGTCTAACAGCTCTATACCTTCTCCAACCAAACCGAGTAAAAGTCGGAATGGCAGATCTATCCAAGCTTTAAGATCCTCCTCCTCATCTTCCTATGCAGTTATTTCCCATTTCTGAATTCTTAATACGGGTCTCTGAGTTGCCGTTAGACCAGGTTGATTGCAGTGTGGACGTCTGCGGCCCGGGGATTACTTACACCTACTGCGGGACCTAATATCAGAGGTGGAGAAGGCAGCTTCCTGCAAAGGAATTGCCTCCGGGAGATCTGTTCTAAACCGCCATCGTCGGGAAATTGCTCCAACCTAATAATACTATTGATGTCAGGATCAACCACTCCATATCCTCCTGCTGTCTCACCCTCATAAAAGCTACTCATTCTGTCTCTGTACTTCAGGAAGGATTCTTTCACTTTCCTACTACTGGATTTCCTAATTAATTTTGGTACCCACTTCGGCGAAACCTTCCTTCTAGCTCCTTGATCTCCCATACTATCCTCCACTGGTGGAGCAATCATAGGAGCTAGAGGATCCTTCCCCAATTCTTCCACTTTGGATTTGAATGTAGTGGGACAAGTCAATGATACCGCTGACTCCTCCCGAGTGCCCTGCTCGCAAGCTGCGCATGGTGACTCTGAACTGAGAACATGAGAGTGCTGTGAGGAATGCTGTGGCTTCATTCTGAAAAATTCTGCCTACCCTGGCATATAGTGAATCTCTCTCCCTTCGAGGTCCACAGATACCGCTGCACTCTTACTAAATTTAATTTTTCATTTTAGTTGGCACCTCCCCTTTAAGAGCCTTCTCAGTCTTTTCTCTTTTAAAAGCTGGTGTTCTCTCCTGCTCCTGCTGTCGGCTTCCACTATTTTCCTTTCCCTGTTCCTGAATGTCTCGAGAAGGACAGTTCTCTCATGTTCCCCTCTAATCCCTAATTTGCATGCTGCCATTCTTAAAGTAGAAAGCAGAACAATCTATTTATTTTTCTTCAAGTGAAGAACATTCTCCATATTCCATTTACCTCATTCCCTTCTTCCACTTCCCTTCCATATCGTCTAACAATTGTTTCTATGTAGTTCATTCCTATTAGTCCACCCAGCGGCCAAAGTTCGCTCCTCAAAACTCCATTTAAATCTCCAGATAATCCTCTTAATCTTTCACAGATAAAGGGTCACAGTTTAAGGATAAGGGGGAAATCTTTTAGGACAGAGATGAGAAAAACATTTTTCACAGAGAGTGGTGAGTCTCTGGAATTCTCTGCCACAGAAGGTAGTTGAGGCCAGTTAATTGACTATATTTAAGAGGGAGTTAGATGTGGCCCTTGTGGCTAGAGGAATCATGGGGTATGGAGAGAAGGCAGGTACGGGATACTGAGTTGGATGATCAGCCATGATCATATTGAATGGCGGTGCAGGCTCGAAGGGCCGAATGGCCTACTCCTGCACCTATTTTCTATGTTTCTATGTTTCTGCTTCATGCGGAGGTTTCTCGCAAATTATTCTTGTCGGGCTTTCGGGTCTGTTTGATAGGTCCTTCTCTGAGACATTCCCCATTTTCTGAACAATAGTAACAATACAAAATACAAAATAAAATTGCAGACTCACACCTATTCAAACTCGCTCCTTCCTTTCAGACTCCAAGGTCAATGGAATTGCTCCCACACAATGGCTAATCGTCTTCCAGATTCACACCTCTTACACAATTGTTCTCTTTCAACCGTTACTCAATCACCCTCTCAATCGCTCCAATTCAATTATTCAACTCAATCGCTCCCAACTTTCTTGTCCGTTAGATCACAATAACTTCATTCAACTCTCAACCTTCAAACAAAGGATCACCTGTTTCTCAAACTAAGACCAACTCTTAATCACAATCTCTCCCTCGCAGCAATCTCTCCCTCGCAGCAATCTCTCCAACTCAAACCACTTTAAATTCACACAGACAAACAAATCCAAACCACGCTAATAAAACTACATTCAAAACGAAAGTATTCCCCCAATTACAAGTAACCCCAGACACACCCCAATATAAACTACAACCATAAATCACACTCTAATAAATCTTTCTCATGGTGTGCTCGGTTGAGGAACGTCTCCTCCCCCGACACAGCAATCAAAAGAGTACGAACACCAATCGGACCACCATGAATCATATTCTAACAATACTACAATCTAAACAATTAAAAATGTTTAATTCCAACACACTTTTACCTAAAATTATCTAACACCCAAAAATCCTTAAGCACTCACACAAACAATACAAATACCAGTCCATGAACTTAACACACTCTAAATCTTAACTTTCTAAATCTTAATACACTCTAAATCATTTTACATACACAAAGTATTTATACAATTCGGATCCAATAAAGATGCTAAAAAAGACGATGTTGGATTTTTACAATTTACAATAATAATTTAACACGCTAGCGCATAGTTTACAAACACTCAATCTCAATGCAGTGTCATGCTGTTATCAATCAGTAAGCCTCTCCCTCTAATACCAAATATTTTCCCCTTCCTAAGTTACTCTTTGCTAAGGGGTACTACTCCTTAAATTACTACTTTTCCCCCGAAATGTTACTATCCTCACGCTAAGACTGGACTTCTATACGGGGACCTCTATCCCTCCTCTCTAAGTTCTACAGAATTAGGGGTACCTCTCACATCCGTGTACTGTTCACCAAGTAAACCAGGTTCCCGTCTCTCAGGTACTCTTCGCTATCAGGTACTAATCAACAATTGACCAGGGTTACTATTCACTGTTGATCAGCCGCTATTCGGAATCGATCTCAAACATGCACAAACTAAAGTTCTATTCACACAGAATTCGAATTCTACCGTATGGGCAGAACTTCAATATGAAATTCTATATTTGGAAATATGATTCTGCAAATCTAGACTTGTTCTGGAACTCATAGTTTTGGTGTGTACCACTCCACATACGCGGGCTCTTGAATTCAAACTAAATTGCCCAATTAAATCTCGAATGGACTAGAGTATTCCCTGCCAATCGATACTCTAGCCACCGAGCCCAATGTCTTTACGAGGTTCCTTGTCCATCACTCCAAGGAGGGACTCAGACACCTTCACGTAGACACCCCTCTCTGCTGGGCACCGGGGGTTCAGCGCCTAGCTTGTTCGCGCTGGCAGTCAATGCTGATTTTCAGAATGCACCTTTCCAATCAGCGCTTCTGGCAAAGATAGATCAATACGTAGACCAGACCTGTGTTTCAATACCCCACCAATTGGATAGCAAATCTGGACAATGGGCCACCCCTCGCTCTCGAAGCGCGTCAGGCTCTCGTTAAAGCAGCTGCAGTCTGCCAACTACAACCAAATTTTGGGTCACTCCTCACCCTGTTTTATGGGCCACTAACCCAAAGAAGTGCTAACCACCCCCCCATGCTTGATAGACTCTGTTCTAACTATCTCGATTGGACCCTTTCCCAAGCCCACGAATGATCGATCCGCCCCGACTAGTGAAGTGCCGAGAATCAATGCGAAAACCACACAGTGGGCCCAATTCCTGCACTCGCGATCGAAACTGCTCAACACCCTTGAAAGCAAACTAGTGTTTGGGGGTCCGTTGAGATCCCGGACGAGCCCCCAATGTAAATAGCTCAATCTAAGCTTCCCCCCAGTCTAGTTTGTCAAAAATCACTGAGTCAAGTACTTACACATCTAAACTTTATTTTGACAAGCCTCTTTGCCTCGCTCAAGCAGAGACACTCCAGAAGGTCACACAGTCCTAAGCGTTCTACCAGATGATCGACACAGGAGCTCATGGGAGTGGTCTTTTATAGGTCCCCGAACCTTGAGGGGCCGAACCACATGGGGGTGGTCTCTTTACAGTCCAATAACAGATATCGATTAACCCAGTACAGGATAGACATTTCCCCAACCCAATAACACAGTGACTAATACAATGTATTCAAACGGTGCTTCTCAAAGGAAACGAACATCGCAACATGAGTCTTGATATGCAAGATAACCAGACAAGGCTCAATACTTAATCCAAGCAACATCCAGCAAAGTAAAGCATTGCAAGATTATATACAATGTGTATGTCTGGTTTGCATTCATCCAATCCATTCCATGCAATTTGCATCTAATTGTCAGGGTCTGCAGATGTTTCCACTCTCATCCTGCAGCTCTTATCTAGGCTCTAGACAAACTGGCACCATTCTGCAGCTTGTCCTATTTCTGCAGAAGGCACATTTAAATGGCCTAGCAAATGGCCTAGCAGCCCAGAAGCCTTTACTCAATTTTAGTGTCCTGGCCTCTCCAATTTGGCCCGAATTAACACTTCTATAGATGCACTATAGAAAGCATTTTATCAGGCTGCACCACAGCTTGCTTTGGAAACAGCTCCATCTAAGACCACAAGAAATTGCAGCGAATTGTGGACACAGCCCAGACCATCACACAAACATTGTCTCTGGAACTGATGCAGTGGTAGAGCACGGGTTCAATCATGACTACAGGTGCCATCTGTTTAGAGTTTATACATTCTCCCTGTGACTATATTTGGTGATGATAAAGACAGATAAATATAAAAATCAAATGAATAAATGGTTCCTTACTTCTGCAGATTGTGATTGAGATGGTCTTGAATGAGTTAATTTATCGGGAACTTTGCGATTTAGAGCAGCCGGTACATCTTCAAGACGAGATTCCCGTGGCTTGTCAAACCAATCTGTTTCTTCCCGACGAAGATGGTATGCTTTGAAAATCAAACTACTGTCAGTCTTTAAGGTGCACAATAGGACCTAATGAGTGGCAGCAAATGACAGGAACAATGGCATTCTCCCTCCTGGGGTTATGCAGCATGCAAGCTTCTCAATATGTCCATGCACAATTACAACCTATGACACAAGACTACGGCAAGGTGCAAAACACAATCTGTAACAGATTGTAGATTATTAACTCGGTGCTAAAGGAATCCAGACCATTTAATGATGAAATTATCAGAAACTTTTCTGAATACTATAAATGTCATATGACTTTTGTCAATTCTCACAAAGATTTTTTAAAGGATTGATTGTGGTTATTTATAAAATATAAACTTGAAACAAAATGTAAAATAAGGAATATAATCTGGGGTTGATCAAATTATTAAGTCAATTAATTACCAAAGTTTTGATGAAAAAATGGAATCCATCCCAGGCATCATAAATTCTGCCATAGGTTCTGGGAAACATGCATTTCTTAATTCAAAACCAAAATATAATATTCTCTATGGTAAACGGGCCAGTTAGTCCACTCCTGATTATATTCAATGTCAATTTGTATTGTCATTGATGTGCCTAAATCATCAAAGGCGAGATTTTCACCCATTGATAGTGAATGCCTGAGAAATCCAGCCGGAATCACTGCGGGCTGATCCATAAAACCAGCTCAAACGGTGCAAAGCAGGAATATCATTTGAATTGGGATTTGTACTTATCTAACCAGAAGCAGTAGTGTCCTTAATAAGGACATCATCTTGCTTCAAGTCTCAACTGTTTCTAGTTGAAACTGGAAGCCCCATCACCATGGGTTCACATATTTTAGTTTCCTTTGGTATTTTCAGTAAACAAATCTTCCCAAGAACCAATGATCATGCCTGGTTTATGTATCATATAATATCACTCGAGGCCCTTCATTAGCTTGCAAACTCAGTTTAACAAAGCTGAAAGTCCAGCCAAATTATTCAACTCACAATTGATTGGAATGAGCTTAGTTTGGTTGGGTTCAGTTAACTGATTCAGTGCTGTGCAAAGGCCTGTTCGATATAAAGCAAGAGAAGGAAAAAGAAAAAAGAGTAGCATCAGAAGAGCGAGGTTCCTCAGGTAATCTTTTATTTATACGTGTTGTAGGGAACCAAGTATTTTCACTGCAGTCAGAATATTAAATTAGTCAGCATTTTATAACTAAATTCTGATGAAGTCATTGTTTGTATTCACTTCTTCAGGTGGTCATTCGGGAAATGGAAGGGATAGGAAATAACAAGTTCAAAAATGCCCCAAAGCAGTAACTGGAGTTTGTGTCAATGTATAAATTAAATCAATGAGAAATGTATAAAACATTTTCTTAACTCAATAAAGTAATTCTAAACCTGAGAAACAAACCTTATCTCTTTCGATCATTCAGCAAAATCCCAGAACATTTTGGGACATAATTCTATCTAGAGGTGATAACAATTGCCCCACTGTCAGCTGACCAAGGCCAGTGAAGGTCACCCACTGTTAACTTATCTGTGAGGTCACACGAACTTCTGCAATCCAGTTATTTTATTTCTTGAGTCTAGCATGGAATTTTCAGCTTTCCATGCAGCCGATTACCAAATATAAAAATAAATACTTTTGAAATAAATTGGCAGAATCTTGGCCTTGTGGGCCTGAGTTAGCTAAAGTTCAAGGTGGTCAACTCTAAACTCTTACAACATTGTCTTTTTTTGCGATTTGTTAAAATTTAAAGAAATACAATAGAGAATCAGAAAGATAACGTCCCCATTTTCATCATTTTTGTACATTTAAAAAAATCATATCGGCAGCAGAGACAGATATTTAAAAATTAATGGAACAAATTTGTTTTTGGATCAACAGTAAATGAAAATGAAAATGGAAAATGAAAATTGTGCTAAAATGTAGACTGTCACATAAACAAAATAATAAATGAAATTGCAATAAAGCCAATCACAAAATAATTAAAGATAAGGGCGCAACATACACAGGGAGACATAGTCATAGAGTCATACAGCATGAAAACAGGCCCTTCAACCTATCTAGTCTATGCCGACCAATGCTCCAGTAATCTAGCCCATTTGCCTGTCTTTGGCTCATACCTTCTCAGCCTTTCCTATCCATATACCTTTCCAAATATCTTTTAAATGTTGTTAAAAAAAAAGCCCTGGCTCTGACAGCTCCTTCCATATCCCTACCACTGTGTCTGCCTCCCTGGTTCCTAACTCTTTCCCTTTCCCTTCTTACCCTATGCCCAATAGGACTTGATTCCCCTATCCTGGGAAAAATCTGTGCTCCTCACACACCTCAATAAGAATACCCTCAGTCTCTTGCACTCCAAATAATAAAATGTTAATCTGCCCAATATCTCTAGAGCTCGTGGAATGTTGTCCTGGCAACATCATTGTAAATCTTTCTGCGTTGTTTCCAGGTTTGTGGCATATTTCCTTTGGCAGGTTTTCCACTACTAAACACAGTTCTGAATGCCCTAACTGATGAAGGCAAGTGTACTGAAAGCTTCATCTAGCTGCGATGCCACCTTTTGAGAATTATGTATTTGTACTCCTACAAGCTTCACCTAGGCCCTTCATTCACTTACACGGTCCAGTCTAGACTTTACTTCCCTGAATGCAATACTTCGCACTTATCTGAAATCCATTAGCCATTCCTTAGCCCAGTAGTCCAAGTCTCATTGCAATCCTCAATAGCCTTCTTCACTGCCCATAATACTACCTTTTTCAGTGTCATCCGCAAATCTACTAATTTCCCATTCAAAATGGCAAACAGCAATGGGCCCAGCACCAATCCCTGAGATACACCACCACTCACAAACCTGCAGTCTGAAAAACAACCTTCCACTATCACTAATGCTTTTACTTTGAAACCAATCCTGTATCCAGTTAGCGAGCTCTCTCTAACTGATTAGGATAGGAACATAACCTTTTCCCCAGGGTAGCCCTAGCCCCAATGCCAGGACACCAGCACATAACTATAAGGTGCGAGGCACAAAGCTTGAAGGAGATGTGTGGGGCAAGTTTAGAGGAAATTTAAGTTTTGAGGAAATTTGGGTTTGTTTTATTTCCGATTAGTCTTACAAACTTCTACAGATGTACCATATGAAGCATACTGTTAGGTTGCTTCATATGGTCCATCACGCGGTCTAAACTTCCCACCATTGACTCCTTCAACACTTTATGCTGCCTTGGAAAAGCAGCCAACATAATCAAAGACTTGTCCCATTCTGGACATTCCTTCTTCCTGCACCCATCAGGCAGAAGATATAGTAGCTTGAGAGCACGCACCACCAGACTTAGGAACAACTTCTTCCCCTCTGTTATCAGGCTTCTGAATGGTCCTTCCATAAGCTCGGGTACTATTCGATTCACCTCTACCCATATAACCATATAACCATATAACAATTACAGCACGGAAACAGGCCCTCTCGGCCCTTCCAGTCCGTGCCGACCATTTGTTTTCCCCTAGTCCCATTGCGAACATTGGACTTTGTCTCTGGAACTGATGCGCTACAATTACGGGTGGCACAGTGGGGTAGTGGTAGAGCTGCTGCCTCACAGCGCCAGAGACCCAGGTTCCATCATGACTATGGGTGCTGTCTGTTTGGAGTTTGTATGTTCTCCCTGTGATTGCCTGGGTTTTCTCCGGATGCTCCGGTTTCCTCCCACTTTCCAAAGACGTGTAGGTTAGTAGGTTAATTGGCTTCTGTAAATTTCCCCTAGTGTGTAGGATACAAAAGTGGGATAACATAGAACTTGTGTGGGAGATCACTGGTCAGCACAGACTCGGTGGGTGCAAGGGCCTGTTTCCACACTGTATCTCTAGACAAATGTTGAGAACTATATTCCGCACTCTGTATCTTCCTCTTTGCTCTACCTATTGTACTTCAGTTTGACTTGATTGTGTTTATGTATAGATCTGATTTGATTGGAGAACATGCAAAACATTTCACTGCTTCACACACACACAACAATAATAAACCTAAACCTAAGTTTCAAGGGGAACAAAGTTTGGTGGGTGCCTGGAACGTGTTGCTAGGGGTGGTGGTGGAGGCAGATAGGAAAGGGGCATTTAAGAGGCTTTTAGACAGGTACATGGATATGGAGGGAATGGATCACGTGCAGGCAGAGGAGACTTGTTTAACTTGGCATCATGTTCAGCACAGACATTGTGGGCTGAAGGGCCTGCTCCTGTGCTGTACTGCTTCATGTTACATAGACAATAGACAATAGGTGCAGGAGTAGGCCATTCAGCCCTTCGAGCCAGCGTCGCCATTCAATGTGATCATGGCTGATCATCCACAATCAGTACCCCGTTCCTGCCTTCTCCCCTTTACCGCTATCTTTAAGAACCTTATCTAACTCTCTGCTTGTTCTAAACTCCCTGGTCTTCATGTCTTTCTCCACAGTAAAAACGTCCACATGAAATAAATAACTGCTGAAATGTCCTCATTTCCTTACTTGATTGACACAAAATCCTCCGTGTAAGATATTTTAACATGCTTCTGAAGTGTGCACAAATATACAAATAAAAATAAACTCAGGCCGGAGCAAGGGGGTTCAAAAATGAACAGAAGTAATGTACATGCATTAAAGATGCATTTTGTCATTGGTAATGCAGTGTTTAGATCACGTTTTACCTTCACTGTCTGACATGGCATGCTGGAAGTCATCCATAATAAAGGCTATATCACGGTCGTACGCACGGGTCCGTGATTCTTCCCTCATGTGTTGCTGCACCTCAGGCAGCGAGTGGCTTGAGCCAAACTGCTCCCTCGTATCAGCTGAGATTGGTGGCAATGGGCCTGCTGCTGCACGGGCCATCCCCATGGGTTGTCCAACGGGGCTGAGAGGACTCTCCTCCTCAGAGTTCTGGGCTACGATGGGAATCCGCCCCCTACTGTGGCTTATGGGCAAGCTGGACGGCTTTGTCCGGCCAGAAGGAGTGCTGTGTGTGAAAGTCATATCTAACGGATCAATCTCCTGACCTTTTGTCTGTAAAGATGTACTGGAAGAATCTCTTTTAAGTGACAAATCAAGTCCATAAACGGAAGGGGGCCTGGATCTCGTTCCACTCGTGTACGCCTTGTCGATTTCCTCGTCTAATGTCGATCTGATTCCTGTGCCGAGAAACTTCTGCTGGTCACGAATATTCTTCCTCAGTCCAAACGTGATATCATCCTGAATCAGTCTTGCCCTGGAACTAACCCCTGTCACTGACGGAGTGCTGCCCATGTAGCTGGCATATTCTGCCTCTACATCTCGAGCTTCCTGAACCGGCAAAAACTTGGCTATTTTGGGGTCTAACAACTGCTTTTTGTGCTTGCTCTGCTTCTGGTAAATGAAGGAAGGCGGGAGCTGCTTTGCAGCTTGTTTCTCCAGAGTAAGTCTGCTGATGCTGTACTTCTCAGCCTTTGCAAAGTGTCGGTAGCTGCTGTCTCCATGATAGTAGTGTGGGAGGCCAGAGAGATGTTCTAAACCCTCTGTACCTCTGCGGAACTCCTGTTTTATTTGTTGTTTCAAAAGCTTCAGCTCGTAAGGGTCCTCCATGGAATCCTCCTCTACTTTCCCATACGAGTGTAACCGGGACTGCAACGTTCCCAAGAAATCCTTCACATCTCCGGCCCTGCGGGCTTCACTGGCACGGAGTAGGCGCTCACTCTTCTGTACTTCTTTTTGTATGTTGTGAAGGTTAAAGCCAGTAGGAAGCGAGCTAGGTCCTTTGCTGAGTTCTCCAATGTCATCAATCAGAATGTAGTTCCTGGGTGCATGGTGTTCTATGTCTGTGTAATAGGAATCTGCAGAAATGCTTGACATTGGACTACTAGCCAAGGTTCCTCTTTCATCCAACCCTATTCTAAGGTCTAAATTGCTGTATGTACTGCTCAAATGAGGAACTGCATATGTGGTGCCTGTTGCAGTGGAAGCCATTAGAACTGGCTGATTATGGATCACCTCATAGTTTGTGGTTATCTTTGGTTCAAGTTCAACAAGTGCTGTCTGCCTGGGCTTCTGTTGTATCATCACCACTTGTGATGAATGTGGATAAGCTGTGGACTGGCCTTGAGAAGGAGGGGACTGTTGGTACGAGATGGTGGGGACAGTTTGATATGAAGGCTGCGTTTGATAGGGAGAAACCTGCTGATGGTATAAGCCCTGCTGTTGGAACTGTGTTTGGGGCAGGGTGGGTGTGGAGGAGGAGTACTGGTACTGTGTATAGTGCGGCGTGGTTGCATACTGAGGTTGAGACTGGGTTTGAGAGGAGATGAATTGATCATAATCAGGCTGTGGAGCAGTTCTAGGCCTCTCTAGTCCATGCTGGCCATCCATTCTCGTGTCTCTTATATTACTCACTTCACTGTCTGACATGTAATCCCTCTCCTCGGCCACACCCTGTAAATACGCTCGCTCCCTTTTCTCTCTCTCCTTCAGTAAAGCTTCTTTTCTTCGATTGATGCCCAGTTCCAAATACCGTAACTTGGCATCAATTTCTTTCTCTTCTTCATCTAGTTCCGCCTGTTTTTTCCTGAGTTTGGAAGATTCTCTTTCCACCAGCTCCAGTTCCCTGTCAATATCCTGCAGGATCTTTGCTCTGGCCATGGTGGTCGTCCTGCACACACGCCTGCGGGAAGCTGAGCCCACGCTGGTATAGGTGGCCGGGCTCAAGGCTGCTCCAGCGTCCTCTGGAGGAGGGTTGGGAAGAGTCCGCTTCACTTTTTTCTGAGTACCCACTGGAGTGACACTTTGAGAACTTTTGGTCTGAAATTAGAGCAAAGAATGGTGTTGTTAATTACCAACAACATTGCCACATATACCTCTTGTTAATGATATAAAATTAACCATATTGTTAGCTCATCTTCAAATCCACTGTATTAGAGGATCATTTATTATTTAATAAAGTATGAAATAGCTTGAGTCCTTCAGTGCTGGATCTCCATTAGCTATTGATTTCAGTGTCCCTGCTGTGGGCTTATTATCCGCCTTCTTGGCTGGTAGAATGTTCCGAAGCACCCAGGCTGCAGTTCAAATAGTCACATCTTAAGATTGAAAGGTTGCTCAGGAACAAAATGTCTGATCATATTCTAAATAAGGAGTAACAACCTAGCATGGTCAAACTTATCCCTTCCTTCTGAAATATTATTGACTATTGTAGTATTACATAATATTGGGAAAGCAGGAATATATTTCATTAAGAAACCCTTAGGTGACAGTATAAAGTAATCAGGCAGACTGTGGTGTGGAATATTCATCTCCAGGGGCTTCATTGTAAATGTAATTTGCCATTTTTGTGATCAATCCCTTCAATGGATTAATCACAAACAAAGATTAACTACTTCTACAACCTCATCAATTCTAAGCCTGTTAACAACTCCGATGCTTCTCAATTTTACTAAAGAGGCATGAAACCATTTAAGTGATTACTAATAATATTGTTTAAAAAAATGACAAATACTTACATTACATTTGTGCTGAAGATCACTAATATTCACAACACAAGTATGTCATTAATATTATCATGTGGGCAATAACGGGTTGACCGTAAACAGCTCACCAACAGTCCACAGCACAGTCTTGTTTACCCTCCCACCCTCCCCTCTCTCCGAGCATCAGAGGCTCAGGCTCCGAGCTGCCTCCACCTGAGTTGCCTCAGAGAGTCTGACACCTCCCAGATACTGCGTAATGGGAACTATTCCTTGCTGTGACTCAGCATAAAGCCACACCAACCACCATCCTGCAACCTCGATATTCATCCTGTGTCGTGCACATTCCAAAATGAATAATTACTGAGCAGTTGCAAAAATAACCTTGTGCATCTAAATAATTCAGAACTTCGGTCAGAGATGATGTGTCTTACAAAGTGCTTCAATAAGAAAATGTTAAAGGCTTGTTGATTATCCAAAAGGTAATGTGTTTAGTAAGATGGTATTGAAATTCCCATTCATAATCCTTCATTTTCATTCAACAATTCTTCTCATCCTCTCCAGGTCAATTAACCATTTAAATTTGTTATAAATGTTTGCTTTGATTATAAAGTCGCAGTCACACAGCATGGAAACAGGTGCTTCAGCCTAACTTATCCATGCCAACCAAGATTCTCCATCGAAGGTAGTTCCATTTGCCGACATTTGACCCATATCCCTCTAAACCTTATTTACCCATGTACCTGTCCAACAGTTTTTAAATATTATTATAGTACCTGCCTCAACTACCTCTTCTGGCAGCTTGTTCCATATAGCCATCCTCATAAAGCTGCGCTCAGATTCTATCAAATCTTTCCCCCTCACATTAACTGTCAATTATTTGTGTCTTTTCATTTATTTGTGCTCTTGATGAATGCACTACACTATTGATGAATGAAATACAGATACAATATATATCGGTGCTATAATGGACCGTGAAGGACGTTTTCTCAGAATCAAAATGAATTGTTGAAGTGGCCAAGGAATAGCAGCTGGAATTTAACTTGACCAAGTGAGAAGCATTGCAGGTAAACCAGGGAAGCACCTGCACAGTAAATGGCAAGACCTTCAGCCAGAGAGAAGCCCAGTCATGCAGGTACATAGTTCACTAATGGCAACACATGGTGGTGAGGAAGGCGTTTGGCCTGCTTCCCTTCATCGGGTATTGAATACAAAGTTGGGGCATCACGTTACATCACTTGGAGTAATGTGTGTTCTGATCATTCAACTATTGTAAGGATGTGATTAAGCTGAAGAGTGTACAGAAAATATACATGAGGACTGGAGGGCATACATTATCAGGAGAATATCTGTTGAGGAAGGTTAGATCGCATGGGATCCAGGGAGAGCAAGCTGACTAGATAGAGAAGTGGCTTCATGAAAGGAAGCAGAGGGTGATGGTAGATTGATATTTTTCAGACTGGAAACCTGTGACTTGTTGTGTGCCTTAGGGATCGGTGGTGGGCCCATTGCTGCTTATTATCTATATCAATGAATCATAGTCATAGAGGGATACAGCGTTGAAACACCAACCAGCATGTCCCAGCTACACTAGTCCCACCTGCTCGCTCTTGGTCCATATCCCTCCAAACTTGTCCTACCCATGTACCTGTCCAACTGTTTCTTAAAGGTTGAGATAGTCCCAGCGTTAACTACCTCCTCTGGCAACTTGTTCCATACACCCACCACCGTTTGTGTGAAAAAGTTACCCTTCAGATTCCTATTAAATCTTTTCCCCTTTACCTTAAATCTATGTCCTCTGGTCCTCAATTTGCCTACTCTGGGCAAGAGACTCTGTGCATCTACCCGATCTATTCCTCTCATGATTTTATACACGTCTATAAGATCACCCCTCATCCTCCTGCACTCCATGGAATAGAGTCGCAGCCGACTCAACCTCCCCCTGTAGCTCAAAACCTCTAGTCCTGGCAACATCCTCGTAAATCTTCTCTGAACCCTTTTCAGTTTGACAACATCTTTCCTATAACATGGTGCCCAGAACTGAACACAGTGGTCTAAATGTGAACTCATCAACGTCTTATACCACTGCAACATGACCTCCCAACTTCTAACTCAATACTCAAAAGTCTTTTTGACCACCTTATCTACCTGCGACTCCACCTTCAAGGAACCATGCACCTGTACTCCTAGATCTCTCTGCTCTACAACACTCCACAGAGCCCTACCATTCACTGTGTATGTCCTGCCCATGTTAGACTTCCCAAAATGCAACACCTCACATTTTTCTGTATGAAATTCCATCAACCATTCCTCCGCCCACCTGGCCAATCGATCCAGATTCTGCTGCAATCGTTCACAACCACCTCCACTATCTGGAAAACCACTAACTTTTGTATCATCAGCAAACTTGCTAATCTTGCCCTGTAATGTTCTTATCCAAATCACTGATGTAGATGACAAACAATAACGGGCCCAGCACCGAACCCCGAGGCACACCACTAGTCACAGACCTCCAGTCCGAGAAGCAACCTTCCACCATCATCCTCTACTTCCTTCCATGAAGCCAAATTTTTATCCATTCAGCTATTTCTCCTTGGATCGCGTGCAATCTAACCTTCTAGTGCAGCCTACTAAGCGAAATCTTGTTGAATGCTTTACTGAAGTCCATGTACACAATATCTACAGCTCTGCCTTCATCGACCTTTAAGGTAACGTCTTCAAAAAAACTCATTCAGATTTGTGAGACATGACAAAAACCACGTACAAAACCATGCTGACTATCCCTAATCCGCCCTTGCCCATCCAAATGCTTGAAAACCTATCCCTCAGAATACTCTCCAGTTAGTTACCAACTACAGATGTTAAGCTCACTGGCCTATAGTTCCCAGCATTTTTCCTGCAGCCTTTCTTGAAAAGAGGTACAACATTTGCCACCCTCCACTCTTCTGGCACATCTCCTGTATTTAAATTTCAATCAGGGCTCCCGCAATTTCCTCTGTAGCTTCCCACAATGTCCTCAGATATATCTGATCAGGCCCCGGAGATTTGTCTTCCTTTATACACGATAATACCTTCAGTACCTCCTCGGCCGTAACACTAACTGCCCTCAAGACACTTCCACGGCTGCCCCAAGTTCTTCTGTCATTCTGTCCTCCTCGATAAATTCAGACAAGAATAACTAATTGAGGACCTTGGCCATCTCCTGTGGCTCACACAGAGGTGACTGTTTTGATTCCTGAGGGGTCTCACTCTCTCTCTTGTTACCCCTTTTCACTTTTGTGTATTTATAAAATCTCGTGATATTGTCCTTTATGCTATCTGCCAGAGCTATCTCCTGGCCCTTTTTTTGCCCTTCTGATTTCCTTTTTTAGTTTACTCCTTAGTTCCCGAAACTCCTCCAATGATACACTTAATCCCAGCTGCCTATATCTGCCCCATGCATCCTTCTTATTCTTGATTCGGATGAAATTGTACAAGGTGCAGGTTGGTACTAGACCCAAAAAAAAGAGTTTGTGGAGTGTCTCCAAGATGGAATCTTAGAGCAGCTTGTATTGGAGCTTACCAGGGAGAAGGCAATTCTGGATTTAGTGTGGTGCAATGAACCAGATTTGACAAGGGAATTCGAGGTGAAGGAGCCATTAGGAGGTAGTGACCATAATATGATAAGTTTTAAACTACAATTTGAGAGGGAGAAGGGTAAATCGGAAGAGTCTGTATTACAGTTGAACAAAGGGGACTGTGGAGCCATGAGGGAGGAGCTGGCCAAAGTTGACTGGAAAGATACCCTGACAGGGATGAGAGTGGAACAACAATGGCAGGTATTTCTTGGAATAATACAGAAGGTGCAGGATCAGTTCATTCTAAAGAGGAAGAAAGATTCCAAGGGGAGTAAGAGGCGACCGTGGCTGACAAGGGACGTCAGGGACAGTATAAAAATAAAAGAGGTATAACATAGCAAAGATGAGTGGGAAGAGCAGCAGAAGATAACTAAAGAGCCAATATGTGGAGAAAAGATGAGGTACGAAGGTAAGCTAGCCAAGAATATAAAGAAGATTAGACTAAGTGGGACCTGTTGGGTCCCAGCATCACAGAGGAGGGCTGGTCCCCCAATGCAATATTCCACCTCTCCATCAATTCCAATATTGGTGGCCTGTGGGGGGGGGGGGGGGGGGTGTTCTGGAGCGCTAGTATGGGTGTTGTGGGCTGAAGGGACTGGTTTCCAGAGGGCTAGTATGGACATAGTGGGCCGAATGGATTCTTGGGCTGGCGGCTCAGTCACTCAAGCCTGGTGTGCTGGCAGCTCACTCACGGCTGGTGGGCTGATAGTTGACTCACGGCTATTCCTTGAAATTCCATTTCAAGCAGGGTGCAAGGCCACTAAAGACAGCAAGTCGTGACCTCTCCCTCCTCCATCTTGTAGAGACTGAGCCATGCCCACACTTCTGGGTTTATTGTCCCTCCCCCCTTCCAACCAGAAGGGATGTGGCCTTCATGGCAAGATTGACAGGAGAGAGAATCTCAACATTTTTTAAACACTTATAACTCTTTTATTTTTCGTCGATGGGAAAAATCCTCGGCACCTAATGAGTGGAGGGGGACTCTGAGTATGATGGCCAAAAATTCACAGCCATACGTGGTAGCGTTTTTCCAAAAACAATATAAAGCGCAAACAGGAAGTTGTCCAGATTAGACTTTTAATTATATAGAAGGCAACTTTAAGAAGGCAAGGCTACTTTAATTAGACAAGGTAACTTTAATTAGGCAAGGCAACTTTAATTTGGCAACACAGCTTCAGCATTTCCAAACCAAAGGCAACACAGCTTTAGCATTTCCAAACCAAAGGCAACACAGCTTCAGCATTTCCAAACCAAAGGCAACACAGCTTTAGCATTTCGGAATAAAAGGAAACACAGCTTTAGCATTTCCAAACCAAAGGCAACACAGCTTTAGCATTTCCAAACCAAAGGCAACACAGCTTTAGCATTTCCAAACCAAAGACAACACAGCTTTAGCATTTCCAAACCAAAGGCAACACAGCTTTAGCAATTCCAAACTATATTTTCAAACCACATTAAGGGCACTGATAGGTCAGTAAAACCACTCACAGTTTAGTAGACATGTGTTCAGTGTTATTCACAGCTTAGACTGAGAGATGTGATCCTCTCACTCCCCCATCTTGCAGAGACTGACTGAGGCTCTCAACACTTCTGGGTTTTATAGTCCCTCCGGAAGGGGAGTGGCCTTCAGGAGAGAGAATCTCAACATTTTTTAAACACTAATAACTCTTTTATTTTTCATCGATGGGAAAAATCCTCTTGTCCTGCGCAGTGAAGGGGGGCTCAGAGTAAGATGGCCAAAAATCACAACTGTAAGTGGCAGCGTTTTTTCTAAAATCAATATACAGAACAACAGGAAGTGGTCAAGATCAGACTTTTAGTAATATAGATAGTAAAAAGTCAGGTCAGGGTGAGTCCCGTCCCCCCCCCTCCCTGCCACGGGTACCATGTTGCCCCGTGCTACCTGCTCCATGGTCAGATAGTTGGCCAATAAACCGTCTCCCCCACCAGGTGAGGTGGGGGCTTTATTTATGGAGCACAGGAGGCTGAGGTAATTTTATAGGTGTATAAAACCAAGAGGGTAATATTGTGGATTGGGTGAACGCACAGTCTTTAACCCAGAGTAGTGGGATCAAGAATTAGAGGATGTAGGTTTAAGGTCATGCAGTCATTGAGTGACACATTGTGGAAACAGGCCTTCGGCCCAACTTGCCCAAATACGCTAGTCCCACCTGCCAACATTTGGTCCATATCCCTCCAAATCTGTCCTCTCCATGCAAGGGAGAGAGGAACATTTAACAAGAACCAGAAGGGCAACTTTTTCAATCAAATGATAGAGGGTATATGGAACAAGCTGCCCTAGGAGGTATTGGGGCAGGTATTATAACAACATGTGGACAGGTGCATGGAGAGGAAAGGATTAGAGGGATGGGCTAAATGCAGGACTTGTGTAGATGATCCCTTGGCTGACATGGACAAGTTGGGCCGAGGGGCCTGTTTCTGGGCTGTATGATTGCATGACTAATTGAAATTTAAACTAAACCATGTCTGTTTTGAAATAAATGAGACAAGAAATATTTTCTTTAGTTTTTGTCAGATGGTAAAGGAATGCTTCCCCTGTGGTAACCGATGGGAGTTACTATAAATAGATCATTAAATCTAATTGGATGAAGCAGACATCTACCAGGTATCATTAAGCCCTTAAATGGATCATATTATGCACTCTGCGTGAACGTTTTATTATATATATGTTTCAAATAATAATCCACAGTGAAGAGCAGTAAGAACACACTTGCCAAACTCTGGCACTTACAGAATCTGATTTGGAATCTGTTTCTGAAATTAGCAAAGTAACAGGAGTGGAAAAAGATCCACGCTAAGAATATGATGTACAGTAGGCACTCTAATCCGCACCCTGCCAGAAATTATTATTTCTATAAACATAACATAGACACAGACTGTAAACGTAACATATACTGTCGTCAGTAATAAGCAGGCATGTGTTGGGACTAAGTGAATCCTTGGAGAGCATAAATTCATAACTTCTAGGAGCAGAATTTGGCCATTCTACTCTGCATTCAATCACGGCTGATCTATCTTTCCCTCTCAACCCCTTTTTCCTGCCTTCTCCCCATAACCCCTGACCCCCGTCCTAATCAAGAATCTGTCACTCTTCGCCTTAACAATATCCACTGACTTGGCCTCCACAACCACCTGTGGCAACGAATTCCACAGATTCAGCACCCTCTGACTAAAGAAATTCCTCCTCATCTCCTTTTGAGATATGTCCTTTTATTCTATGGCTATAGTCTCTGGTCCAAGACTCTCCCACTAGTAAAAACTTCCTCTCCACATCCACTCTATCCAGGCCGTTCACTATTCGGTGAGTTTCAATGAGGTCCCTCCTCATGCTTCTAAACACCAGCGAGTACAGGTCCAGCGCCGTCAAACGCTCAAGTCAAGTCAAGTCAAGTCAAGAGAGTTTTTTGTCATGTGTCCCAGGTAAGACAATGAAATCATATGTTAATCTAATCATTCCTGGGATCATTCTTGTAAACCTCCTCTGGACCTCTCATTATGAAGGCCACCATGCCATTATTACCTTTATTGATTAGAGACCCAGCATCATGTTGAGGTACAATAGACACCACGTGGGCTACAATCCAAATGATATCAGTGGAATGGAACCATATTTTGCTACAGGTTGCCCTGCCTGTATGAAATATTATGTCTGCCAGGTATAGGCCACAGCAGGAGGCAGCTCCTGTGCAGCTCCATGCTGTAGGACCTGTACTACCTCCACTTGAACCACCCTTCTCTCTCATCTGCACCCTCTGGCGTTTGCAGTTTTGCTACTACCTGCAGTACCGAGTCCCTGATGAACCGTGAACCACAGCTCCCCTGATACTCGTCCCTGCCAGCAACATGTGTCCCTCACATTCTCCGAGAGAGAGATGCATGTGATGCAGCTCAGCTCAGCCCACGGGGCAACTGTTCTTATCCCACCTCCTTTAAGCATGACATGCTGGATCTTAGACCTTTTACAATGGTAAAGAGCTTCCCTTGACTGTGCCAACCCTTCAAACTTCACCTGTGTTGTGACCATCCAATCGGGTACATGCCTGATTATTACATGACTGTTAACCACCAGGTTAATTATTGCCGTTAGCAACCAGAGCCTGATCCTATTATTTAATCATATTTGACATAGAAAGTATCAACATGTTCACAATCGACATGTTATAAGTGGGGGACATGTCTGCGCCGTTCACTTACCGCGTAGTTGTCGCTATATTGGAAGTGCAACCGAGAGTTTTCTTCCGCGGTGGGACTGAGAGGTTTAGGGTCAGACATGGACCGTTGCATCACCTTGATAGTGCGGGGACTGAGCGGCTGACTCTTGGACACATCTGGAGCCGCCAGTTTCTGTGAGATGATGTCAGCGGGCGAGGATTTGTCATAGGGCTCGAAGGTCGTTTCCATGCCTTTGTTTGGAGACATGGGCGAGAGAGGGGAGTACAATACCTTGGGAGATTTGGGAGGGGAGGGAACAACTTGAAAGGAGGAATCAGCCCGAAGGTGATTGGCATATCCAATTTCTAGCGGCGTTGGGCGTTTCTTGTCAGGTTTAGGTGGCGATATGGTGCCGACCACTGTGCTGCTCAAGTATGGGGGGCTTTGCCCATTAGAATCCCCCTCAGTCTGGCACCCTAAACTTTCACCTCGGTATGTTTTCTCTGGAGCAGAGATGTGCTTCACAATCTCTATCTTGGAATCGATCCTTGCCCTTATTGAAGGCGTCTTTATTATTCCTTCAGGTTCTGTTTGCACAGAAATTTCAGCGACGGTCTGTACTGAAATGTTGGAGAATTTGGCGAAATGTAGACGCTTTGTTTTGTCCACCTCGGCACCGCTATCCGAGTACTTCCCCACTCGAGACTTGCGCCTCCTGTTGGGGATGTCCCATTCCTCCGCATTGTCCTCATCGTCCGTCTGGACGCACGAATCCACGCTCTTCTTGGACCTTCTTCTTCTGGTTGCGTAGGACCTCTCTGCCGCTTCTTCGTCGTCAGTTTGGACACCACTGTCGACTATTTTCTTGTATGATTTAGAGTCCTGTAAACTTTCCTCCGGACTATCCGTGGCGCGCAGCCTCGGCATCGAGCTTCTCTTTCTCAGCTGCCTTCCCTCTCTGGCATCAACGTCCTTCAGAGACATTTCAGACACGGAGCTCAGCAGACAGTGGCGAGGCGTGTGCTGAGGAATACTGTCGGCCTGCACGTACCAAGCCTGGCTCTGTGGCACATCGTGGCCCATTAGAGGAGAGACATTAGCATCCTGAGGTTGCCAGAATGCCCCGCTCTCTGCACTGGTGGCGGTGGTCTGGGGCGTAGGGGAGTCGTAGCTGTACTGATAGATCTGGCGGATCTTCTGCTCCTCCAGTTGCTGCTGCAGTTGATGCTGTAGCTGTTGGATTTGCTCCAGTTGGATCTGCTGCTGGGCGATGGTTTCTTGCTGCATCATAAATTGTGCCTGCCTCTCCTCCTCCTGCTGGAACAGCAGTTGCTGCTTCATCGTCTGCAGCTCCTGTAGTTCCCGCTGCACGATCATCTTCTCCTGTTCGCGGAAGATCTGGATCTCGTGTCGTTCCCGCTCCAGCTCCTCGGCCAAACGGATCTGCTTCATCTTTTCAAACTCCAGCATCTCCCGTTCCATCAGCAGATGCTTGTTCTCCTCGGACCCGGGCGACGCGAGAGGGGAGAGCTGGGGGACTGTTGTCGGGTCGGTGTCGGGATCCTGCAAATAATCAGCTTCGTGCAAGAAGGGGACGCCTGCGGACTCGGGGTACGTGGCCGTAATATGGGGGCCGCTCTGCAGTGGGTCCGGGCCCGCGGGTTGGAAGGTTGCTGTGTCTAACCCTAGTAGACCGCTCTCACTGCCATGAAGACCAAGGGGATGACTAAATATTGAACCGGGCTGGGTGGTAATTGCAAATGTGGATGGAATTGGAGTTGCCACGGAAGAATAAACCACCCCGCCAGAAGACCTGAGCACACTCGGCAGCCCGTGATGAACTCCCATGGTCGGTATTAATCTTGCCTGCGTGTACTGGGGCAGAGGGGCAGTGCCTGCAATCAGCTGTCTCGTCTCGGGATAGCTCAGCGCTCCTTGACTGAGGTGTTCGTGAGGCTGGGTACAAACTGCAGAATAGTCCATTAGTTCACCTGTAATCACAGGGTCAAAACAGGCATTCACTCACAGACACAGACTGAAGAGTGGGTGACGTGCCAGCACATGCAATCCTCATTACCACCGACATTTGCAATTAGAAACCAAACAAAAACAAGCTGGAAATAAACATGCAAATGCAGGCAGCTGTGCAAATAATGCAAAAATGATGAAACAAAAGGTTAGTTGCAATTAATGTCCTCATGCTTAATGTTCTGGGCTCAAGCGGAAAGAAACAGGGATTAGAAACGATGCAAAAGAAAAGCATTAAGCCAGCACAAGTTGTGGGAAAGCATGCAGGCCGAGTTTGAGGGAGAGGTCTGTCGCTGTTTCACACTGACCTGATGTCAGTTTGCCTGCAGTTAGATCCACGGCTGCATCTGCGGCACTGAAGCTGTACTTGGTCCGGTACTGAAACATGCCAGCCTCCGCTAGGTTGGTATCTGACATTGACGGCTTCATGTTGCCCAATCCCCGGGAACCATTGCGGTCATAGGCGTAGTGGTCATCCCTGTAACCGTAGCGGTCTTCAGGTAGAACAGAGGCAGGTTCCAGAGAGGAACAAGTGCGGCCAAACGGCAACTTGTACACCACGTCGCAGCAAACACTCTGCCGTCCCGCCGTGAGATCAACTGGCCTGTCATCCACTCCCACTACCGCCGTCACGGTGCCCGAAGTCCCCTCATCCAGAGACACCATCATCCTCTGAGGTTTCGTGGTACTCAGGTCGACGGCTGCGATCTCAGTCACGTCTCTGTCCGTCCAGCCGTTGATGGTCCCGGTGGGGGCCAAGGTGAGCGGCGTTGGGACAGGCCAGCCCTGCACCGGGGCAGTGGAACTGCAGGTCAGGTTAATGGGGACCTCCGCCACGCCGACTCCAGCCGCCGGGCCACGAGTAGCCGGCACGGCATCAAGGCGGGCTGTCAGTTGCAGAGGCAATGACGCCGCATGTACCAGGTCCACCGGCCCCTCGCAGGGTTCTGCAGGGAATGCTGCACCCACTGCAGCTCTGCAACCTGCCACTTGTTCCGCTGCTGCAACAGTACTGAGGTTGACGATGTTGGGCTGAACTATGCTGCTCTGCCGCCCAGTGCCGGCATCCACCGCCGACCCCTGCCTCCGCCCGTCTGCCGGTAACGTGGACAAGTCCATGCCTTTGGTGGTCATGGCCGAGTCCAGAGATGACAAGGTGCGGAGGTCCATCACATCACTGCCTGATGGCCCCTGGTCCAGGGAGCTGTCGGTTCCCTGAAGGCGCGATGTCTCTGGATATTTATCGTTCGGGGGGATGGAAATGGAGACACTCATTGCCCCCGTGTATGGCACCGGCACTTGTGTGGCCTCCGTCGACAGCTCATGGGCCACCGTTGATATAACACCCTGCGCCAAACTCTGATAAAAATACACAGTCTCTGTCTTCCCCTTTTCAACTATTTCCTTTCTTTCTAAAGACTGCGTGAAGTGAGCCAAGGAAAGGGTGGACGGTAACGGGGCGAGAGTGGGTGATTTTGTCGAGGTGGCGCACAGGTGGGCAGGTGATGCTTGGCAGGTGATAGATTCTGTTGGTGTGCCCGGCTCCGAGGGTAAGGTGATGACTACGTAGGTCGCTTGTGAATGAAGAGTCAACTTGGGAGAAGCTCTGTTTGAGTACGGGGACAGGGGGGATGTGGGTGAGGTGGGTCTAAAGTCTCCTGGGGAAGTCAGCTTCAAAGACAAGGTTGCTGTTGAGGAGGGAGGTTTATGCAGTAATTCACCTGGTTTGTGTTCAGTGAAGGGGAGGTGAGAGAGTGAAGGCTTTGGTGGAATGGCAGGTCGTATTCCATCTGTTGGCCTTGTGGGGAACACCATGGCAGAGGGAATGTTGGCTGGTTTTGGAGGGACGGGGGGCGGTGGGGGGTGGTAGAACCGGCTGTCGGCCAGCACACTACTTTGATGTACACTATTAGACACACCTGTTCTAACACTAGTGTATATGGGGTAACCCATTCCACAGATGGGAACCTGAGGCATAGATGGCTTCCTTGGGATGGCAAATGGCTTTGGAAACATTAGTGGAGGGAGAGGCGGAGGTGGAGGTGGTGGTGGGAGAGATGTGCCCATTGCAGAGTACAGTGCTGGTCTCGTGATAAAAGAGCTTGCTGAAACAGGGAGAGAACAATCCCAGGCTGTGGTGTATGGTACTTGTGGGGCTGTGGAGCAGGAGATGGATGCAGTAGTTGAGGCAGTTGTGAATTTTCCATCACCTGACAGAATGGATGGTGGCATCACTGTTGATGTAGGCTGTATTACACCTGAACTTCCACATATAGTCACACTTACCGAAGGGCCAACCTTGTTGTAATGATTGGCTGCAGTGGATGGTCTAACCTGTGGTGATGAGGCCAGAGCGGAGGTGGGAGTCTGGGAACTGTCCTGACCAGGAGGAACAGAAATAACCACATGGTGTGACATGTTTGCAGGATCCACAGGGGCACTTACTGGAACAGGATGGACATGAGAAGTCCTACCCATCACACCAGTTACAGGGCTGATTGTTACTTTGGCTGTAGTACATGTAGGTGCTACAGCAACCCTCTCTTCACTTGTGGCTTTACCAACAGCAACCAAATCTTTTGCCAGAGCTGGCACAGTGTGGGAAGCTGGAGAGATCCCAGTTGTGGTGATGGTTGAGGGAATTGTGCAAGTAGACGTTGCCGGTGTTGTGGTGCTCGGTGCCATGGAGATGACCGTCGTCTCCGGTTTGCCCTGCTTCACCATCTCCGGTTTGCTCTGCTTCACCATCTGTGGTCTTTCATCTGCACCATAATCTGGGAATTCTGTTTCAATGTCCTCTTCTGTGAAGTGTTGAGTAATTCTAACGTCTGGGATAGAATGCATGACACTGCCTGTCACCACAGTCTGGGTGGCCCCTGCGTCTGAATGTGGCATTGAGGTCATTGCATCATAGCCCACGCTGCTAGAAGCCAGTGGTAATGTTGCTCCAGGAATGTGGTCGGCATCAGTCGTCACTGGGGACTGGAAGGAACATGGTTGGGTTGGGCTGGTTCCCGGAGTTAACAGCGCCCTTTGCCGCTTCATCAGCTCCTCATACGCAGCATCAGCATCTAACAACTGCTTGTCCATGTTTGGGGAAGTTTCAGCAGCCCCTGAGGAATGTGTAACGATGGTCTCCCTGCCGGGCTGCACAGTGGTGACCTGCTGCTGCTGGATGTTCCCATTGGAAGGTTGCATGTGGCAGGACTGCCTGGCATCACCATAACCGGGAGACCTTCGCATTATTTCCTCATAAATATCATCGGGACTTCTTAATTTCTTTTCATCATCTTGGAACAGTCCTGCAGCAGGATCCTGCCCCGAATGTAAGTAACGGTTATCTGCAGTTCCATTGTATGTATCTTCGACTAAAGATTGGTAGATATAATCTTCTATTAACATGCCCCCATATAAAGGCTCTTTCTCCAATACCTCGTCCGCTCCTTTCTGATTCTGAAGTAATTTTGCTTTTTGCATCATTTGTTCATATGCTTCGTCTGCACTTTTCAAGGACTTCTGACCAATCGCATCTTCCATAATGTTGCCAGTCTGATCATCTGTTGGAGAATGCAACAAAAATGATGTTGGCAGTTTATAAACTTTCTGCACTTCGATAATTTTTTCTGGACTGATTTCAAAGCCTTCAGATTCAGACTCAATGCTTGGTGAATATTCTGAGCATGAAGACCGATGTAACTCCTCCATTTCCGCAGCTTGGCGCAGTTCCTCTGTAGGGGAGGCATCTTCAATGGGCGACAGGTTGCTGGGGGGAGTTTTTGGGCGCTCGCGCCTTCTCTGAGCTCGCAGCTCTTCTTTATCTTTCTTGGATTTCTTTGTTGAACTCTTCCTTTGTTGCTGCTCCAATTCTCGTTGCTTCTCTTGTTCTCGCAGAAGTTCTTCCTCCTCCCGCAATTCTTCTTCTTCAGAGGAATCTTCAATAGTTGGCAACAGAGGGCCATGTGATCTGTGACGAGCCTTGCGTTGCTGTTTACTCTCTCCAAGGACCTTCTTGTGGCTTGGACTGCTGTCGCTGTCTTCGTCCAGAGATGACACTGAAGTGGGCGAGGTACCAGGGGTGAAGCTGGATGTTGCGTGTAAGCTGGATGAACCTTCTCCTCTTGACCTGTCTTCTGGTGAATCAGTCAAACTTTCCATCTCCAGCTCTGGTTCTTCATCATAGTACATTTCATCCTTTTTCTCTGAATCCTCTGTGTACTTATTTGCAATAGAACTGTTCAAATCAATAGTTTTAAAACGTCTAAGACCTCCACCAGCTGAGACAGACATCTCCTCATTGTCCTGACTTTTCGTCTCTCTGTACTTGGCTTCAGGGCTTGCATCGTAGACTTCATCATCATCATCATCGTGCCACGAGTGCCGTCGCCCTGAATCATCATCATGACTTGTGCTGCTTTTCTTTGAAAGGCGCCTGTGCTTAGCAGTTGACCCTTTGGTCTCTGGATGGTCTTTTTTGCCAATCTCTTTCAACTGGCCCCTAATATATTCATCCTCATCAGATCCTGATTCATCTTCACCTGCACTCATCTCAATAATTTGCTTTCGAATGAATTCTTCCTCATCACCAGATGCGTGGCTGTCACTGCTTGACGATCCAACGCTGATGGCTCTCTGCCGGTGTTGCCTGGGTGAGAGCTCACTCTCACTACTGTCCTCCAGAGAATCGTACCTCTGCCTCCTCACCGCTGCCTCCTCAGAACTACAGCTTTCTCTTGCCATCGTTTTATGCAATGTAACCGCACGACTCTCATCCTCCAGAGCTTCTTCATCCTCTTCCTGAATGTCTTCTAGATCCTCTTCATCTGAGCTGTAAGATTCAGGAGTAATTGGCAGAGTCCTTGGCCTGTGGTGCTCTCTTTCCTGGTCAGTATAAAGTCCATAAGGATCTTTGTACTGACCTGGCTTGCCATTGTTTTGTGTATTTGCCTGAGCTTCTAAGATTGAAAGTACGGTACTTTCTAACTTGGCAAGATCAGAAGGACTTGATGGACTACTTTCCTGGGAAATGGAATCTTTCTTCACTGGCTCCTTGAGCAAGTCTTTATCTTCACTTTGGAGAGTGTTTGTAATTTCACCCAGAGAGCTCGATATCCCATCAGATGAATAGCCTGTGTCACTCATACCCTGGGGACTCCTCTGCTGCAGTAGTGCTGATGAGTCAGATTTGTCATCCTCCTGTTTAGGAAACATTGTACATTACTCAATGAAATAGAAACGATAAACAAAGGATTTTTTCACATGACATCTTGGTACTCAATGTACGTTAACAATCCACACCAATGATTTACGAAAGGTAAATCATGTCTGACGAATCTTGTGGAATTGTGGAATTGAGGGAATTGAAGGCAATATCTCTAAGTTTGTGGATGACACTAAGCTGGGGGGCAATGTTAGCTGTGAGGAGGATGCTAGGAGAATGCAAGGTGACTTGGATAGGCTGGGTGAGTGGGCAAATGTTTGGCAGATGCAGTATAATGTGGATAAATGTGAGGTTATCCACTTTGGTGGGAAAAACAGGAAAGCAGACTATTATCTAAATGGTGGCCGATTAGGAAAAGAGGAGATGCAGCGCGACCTGGGTGTCATGGTATACCAGTCATTGAAAGTAGGCATGCAGATGCAGCAGGCTGTGAAGAAAGCGAATGGTATGTTAACTTTCATAGCAAAAGGATTTGAGTATAGGAGCAGGGAGGTTCTACTTCAGGTGTATCGGGTCTTGGTGAGACCACACCTGGAGTATTCCGTACAGTTCTGGTCTCCAAATCTAAGGAAGGACATTCTTGCCATAGAGGGAGTGCAGAGAAGGTTCACCAAACTTATTCCTGGGATGTCAGGACTGTCTTTTGAAGAAAGACTGGATAGACTCGGTTTATACTCTCTAGAATTTAGGAGATTGAGAGGGGATCTTATAGAAACTTACAAAATTCTTAAGGGGTTGGACAGGCTAGATGCAGGAAGATTGTTCCCGATATTGGGGAGGTCCAGGACAAGGTGTCACAGCTTAAGGATAAGGGGGAAATCCTTTAGGACCGAGATGAGAAGGACTTTTTTCACACAGAGAGTGGTGGGTCTCTGGAACTCTCTGCCACAGAGGGTAGTAGAGGCCAGTTCATTGGCTATATTTAAGAGGGAGTTAGATGTGGCCCTTGTGGCTAGGGGGATCAGAGGGTATGGAGAGAAGGCAGGTACGGGATATTGAGTTGGATGATCAGCCATGATCATATTGAATGGCGGTGCAGGCTCAAAAGGGCCGAATGGCCTACTCCTGCACCTAATTTCTATGTCTATGTTTCTAATAGCACGTCAGGTTATGTATAAAATACAAACTGTAACAGCAAAATTGCACCAGTGACGATATCCATTATACCAATGGGAACACCCGCCCCTCAGATCCCCCTCTCACTTTAAAACTATACTCTCGAATTTAGGCTCCGTTAGGAAAAAGACTGGGATCACTCCAGCAGTGGCACAACGGTAGAGTTGCTGCCTCACAGGGCCAGAGACCCATGTTTGACCCTGACTACGGGTGCTGTCTATATGTAATTTGCAAGTTCTACCCCTGACCTGCGTGGATTTTTTCCAGATGCTCCGGGTTCCTCCCACGCTCCAAAGAATGACAAATTTGTAGGTTAATTGGCTTTGGTAAAATTGTAAATCTACCCTTGGTGTGTGTAGGATATTGTTAGCATGTGCGGATCACTGGTCGGCATAGACTCGTTGAACCGCAGGGCCTGTTTCCATGCTGTATCTCGAAACTAAATTAAACTAAACCTATCTTATCTATGCCCTGCATGATTTTGTAAATCTGTGTAATTCATTCGCTGGTTTGTCCTACTAAAACTGAACACCTGTCATTTATCTAAATGAAACCCTATCTGCCATTCATTGGCCCATTAGCTAGTTGAAACAGATTCTGTTGTAATCTTAGCTAACTTTCTTCACTGTCCAATATACCACCAATTTTAGTATCATCCACAAACTGACTAACCAGCCACATCCATATTGCTGATAGAAATAATTAACAACAGCGCCAATGCCTGTTACACAACTTGTACCCAGGAAATTCTGGATTTAGCGTTGTGTAATGAACCAGATTTGATAAGGGAACTCGAGGTAAAGGAGCGATGAGGAGGTAATGACCATAATATGATGTTTTAATCTACAATCTGTGAGCAAGATGGGAAAATCAGAAGTATCAGTATTACAGTTGAACAAAGGGGACGATGGAGCCATGATGGAGGAGCTGGCCAAAGTTGACTGGAAAGATACCCTGACAGGGGTAGCAGTAGAACAACAATGGCAGGTATTTCTGGGAATAATACAGAAGATGCAGGATCAGTTCATTCCAAAGAGGAAGAAAGATTTCAAGGGGAGTAAGGGACGACCGTGGCTGACAAGGGAAGTCAGGGACAGTATAAAAATAAAATTGAAGAAGTATAACATAGCAAAGATGAGCGGGAAGCCAGAGGATTGGGAAACTTTTAAAGTTAACTAAAGAGTACAGAGTATGGAAGATAACTAAAAAGACAATACGGGGAGAAAAGATGAGGTACGAAGGTAAGCTAGCCAAGAATATAAAGATGGATAGTAAAAGTTTCTTTAGGTATATGAAGAGGAAAAAAATAGTTAAGACCAAAGTTGGACCCTTGAAGACTGAAACAGGTGAATTTATTATGGGGAACAAGGAAATGCTGGAGTAACTCAGTGGGTAAGGCAGCATCTCTGGAGAGAAGGAATGGGCAATGTTTCGGGTCAAGACCCTTCTTCAGATGAATCATAGGAGATTCACACATCTGTTTGCCTTTGTGTTTTTTGAAGCTTCTTCCCCCAGTGGATGAGAGAGGGGGAAACGACTAAGATTCAAAAGACAAGTAAAGTATCAAAAGCAAAGACACTGTCTTGGACCAAATATGCACGGGTTGTCAAAAGGAGCAAGTCAGTCAAATCCTGGAATGATTTCAGGGATTCACCTTGCACATAAATGGTTCATGCTGTGATAGTAAGCAATGATGCTGGCATCAATGACATATCAATCTTTGGGGTACAATGAAATGGATCCCAGAAAAATGCTTATTGATAAAAAAGATAAGCTATTATGGCCTGACAAAAGAGTTATATGGTTATATGGTTAATAAACACATACTGTATGAGGAACCAAATGTTCTGTGGTTCATTGTTTTATAATGTTAGGAACAGGAGTGGTTCAGCAGAATGCAAACTGTGCCAGAAAAAGTGAGACATTTCAGAATTCATCGAAACGTCGAGTGGTTTGCGTTGTTGAAGAGGAAAAGCTAAACGGTCACTGGTGTTGAAGATGTAAAACTATTACTAATGTCCACAGATCAATAACAGAAATGGAATAAATGCGTGGACTGGGTCATGATGGAACGGGACTCATTTCTTCTGGAGAGTTACAGATTGGAAGGACATGTGTTATGGAGTGGTGGGGAATAACAGTATGAGTTGCTGAGGAATGGTTCTGCAGTGAGATAACACTGAGGTTGTGCAGTGTACAGATCTGCAGTGTATGGGTGTGCAGTGCATGGGTGTGCAGGGCATGGGTGTGCAGTGCATGGGTGTGCAGTGCATGGGTGTGCAGGGCATGGGTGTGCAGTGCATAGCCTGGGTGTGCAGTGCATGGGTGTTGACAGGTGTGCAGTCAATGGGTGTGCAGTGCATGGTGTGCAGTGCATGGGTGTGCAGGGCATGGGTGTGCAGTGCATGGGTGTGCAGGGCATGGGTGTGCAGTGCATGGGTGTACAGTGCCATGGGTGTGCAGTGCATGGGTGTGCAGGGCATGGGTGTGCAGTGCATGGGTGTGCAGGGCATGGGTGTGCAGTGCATGGGTGTGCAGGGGGGGGGGGTGGGGGGTGGGGGGCATGGTGTGGGGGTGACTGGGTGTACAGTGCCATGGGTGGTGCAGTGCTGTGTGCAGTGCATGGGTGTGCAGGGCATTGGGTGTGCGTGTGCATGTCAGGGCATGGGTGTGCAGTGCATGGGTGGGGCATGCAGGGCATGGGTGTGCTGTGCAGGGGTTACAAGTGGTGTGCAGTGCATGGGTGTGCAGGGCATGGGTGTGTGCAGTGGCATGGGTGTGCAGTGCATGGGTTGTGCAGGGCATGGGTGTGGCAGTGCAAGGTGTGCAGGGCTTGATGAAACAGTGCTGGGTATGCTCAAAGGGCATGAGGTGTGGTGCAGTGCATGGGTGTTCAGAATGAGTTGCTTGAAGAACCGGGTGCTCACTGAGTGTAAACTGAGAGGTGTATGGATACTATCTCCATCTGTCAGGTCCTCAGCCAATCCTCAACCTTGACAACATCCCTGATGGGTCTTGGGTGGGGGGGGGGGGGGGGGGGGGGGGGGGCGGTGAAACGGACGTTTCATCTTCTGGAGAAAAACTAGAACAAAGAGTAAAGGGTAATTTAATCTGTCAGAGAGTTGTTCATCTTCAGATAAACACCAAAGTTGATAAATCCTTGGCAAGAAATGATTTTCATTCATTCACACGAGTTCCACATTCTCATTGATTCCAGCAGAAATAAGGTCATAAGGGGTAGGAATAGAATTAAGCCATTCAGTCCATCAAGTCTACTCTGCCACTCAATCATGGCTGATCTATGTCTCTTTCCTAACCCCATTCTCCTGCCTTCACCCCATAACCTCTGAAACCTGCACTCATCAAAAATCCATCTATCTCTGCCTTATAAGTATCCACTGACTTGCCCTTACAGTCGTCTGTGGCAAAGAATTCCACAGATTCACCACCCTCTGACTTCGGAATTTCCTCATCATCTCCTTCCTGAAAGAATGTCCTTTAATTCTGAGGCTATGACCTCCTTCCCTTGATTCTGCCACTAGTGGAAACATCCTCGCAACATCCACTCTACCCAAGCCTTTCACTATTCTGTATGTGAATAAGATTTATTTCGAGTTCTCCGTTGAATTTCCTGAAGGCCTTTAGCTAAGCTTTTCTCCATGTTTTAATAATTTATTTATATTCAGGATGTGGGCAATACTGGCAAGATCAGTACTTACCAGAATCAAAGATTCATGGAAACATACAGCACAGAAATGGGAGACAGACACAAAACGCTGGAGTACCTCAGCGGGACAGGCAGCATCTCTGGAGAGAAGGAATGGGTGACGTTTTGGGTTGAGACCCTTCTTCAAATGTCTCGACCCTGAAACATCACCCATTCATTCTCTCCAGAGATGCTGCCTGTCCCGCTGAGTTACTCCAGCATTTTGTGCCTATTTTCGGTTTAAACCAGCATCTGCAGTTCCTTCCAACACAGCACAGAAATGGGTCATTTCAGTCCATCTGGCCCATGCTTATCTATGCTAATTCCTTTTGCTCCATTAGGCCCAATTTCATAGAAACATAGAAACATAGAAATTAGGTGCAGGAGCAGGCCATTCGGCCCTTCGAGCCTGCACCGCCATTCAATATGATCATGGCTGATCATCCAACTCAGTATCGCGTACCTGCCTTCTCTCCATACCCCCTGATCCCTTCAGCCACAAGGGCCACATCCAACTCCCTCCTAAATATGGCCAATGAACTGGCCTCAACTACCTTCTGTGGCAGAGAATTCCACAGATTCACCACTCTCTGTGTGAAAAACGATTTTCTCATTTCGGTCCTAAAAGACTTCCCCCTTATCCTTAAACTGTGACCCCTTGTCCTGGATTTCCCCAACATCGGGAACAATCTTCCTGCATCTAGCCTGTACATCCCTTTAAGAATTTTGTAAGTCTCTATGAGATCATCCCTCAATCTTCTAAATTCCAGCGAGTACAAGCCAAGTCTATCCAGTCTTTCTTCATATGGAAGTCGTGCCATCCCAGGAATAAGTCTGGTGAACCTTCTCTGTACTCCTTCTATGGCAAGAATGTCTTTCCTCAGATTAGGAGACCAAAACTGTACGCAATGCTCCAGGTGTGGCCTCACCAAAACCCTGTACAACTGCAATAGAACCTCCCTGTTCTTGTACTCAAATCCTTTTGCTATGAATGCCAACATACCATTCGCTTTCTTCACAGCCTGCTGCACCTGCATGCCTGTTTTCAATGACTGGTGTACCATGACACCCAGGTCTCGCTGCATCTCCCCTTTTCCTAATCGATCACCATTCAAATAATAGTCTACGTTCCTGTTTTTGCCACCAAAGTGGATAACCTCACATTTATCCACATTATACTGCATCTGCCATGCATTTGCCCACTCACCCAGTCTATCCAAGTCATCCTGCAGCCTCCTAGCATCCTCCTCACAGCTAACACTGCCTCCCAGCTTCGTGTCATCCGCAAACTTCGAGATGTTGCATTTAATTCCCTCGTCCAAATCATTAATGTAAAATTGTAATAGCTGGGGTCCCAGCACTGAGTCTTGCGGCACCCCACTAGTCACTGTCTGCCTTCCTGAAAATGACCCGTTCACTCCTACTCTTTGCTTCCTGTCTGCCAGCCAGTTCTCTATCCACATCAATACTGAACCACCAATACCATGTGCTTTAAGTTTGTATACCAATCTCTTGTGTGGGACCTTGTCTAAAGCCTTCTGAAAGTCCAGATACAACACATCCACTGCTTCTCCCTTATCCACTCTACTAGTTTACATCCTCAAAAAAATTCAATAAGATTCGTCAGACATGATTTACCCTTCGTAAATCCATGCTGACTTTGTCCAATGATTTCACCACTTTCCAAATGCGCTGCTATCCCATCTTTAATAATTGACTCTAGCAGTTTCCCCACTACCGATGTTAGACTAACTGGTCTGTAATTCCCCGTTTTATCTCTTCCTCCCTTTTTAAAAAGTGGGGTTACATTAGCTACCCTCCAATCCTCAGGAACTACTCCAGAATCTAAAGAGTTTTGAAAAAATTATCACTAAGGCATCTGCTATTTCTGGGGCTACTTCCTTAAGTACCTTGGGATGCAGCCTATCTGGCCCTGGGGATATATTGGCCTTTAATCCATTCAATTTACCCAACACCACTTTCCGGCTAACCTGGATTTCACTCATTTCCTCCATCTCATTTGACCCGCGATCCCCTGCTATTTCCGGCAAATTATTTATGTCTTCCTTAGTGAAGACAGAAGTAAAGTAGTTGTTCAATTGATCTGCCATATCATTGCTCCCCATGATCAATTCACCCGTTTCTGACTGCAAGGGACCTACATTTGTTTTAACTAATCTTTTGCGCTTCACATATCGATAAAAACTTTTGCAATCAGTTTTTATGTTTCCTGCCAGTTTTCTTTCATACTCCATTTTCCCTTTTCTAATTAAGCCCTTTGTCCTCCTCTGTTGGTCTCTGAATTTCTCCCAGTCCCCTGGTAGGCTGCTTTTTCTGGCTAATTTGTACGCTTCATCTTTTTCTTTGATACTATCCCTGATTTCCCTCATTATCCACGGATGCGCCACCTTCTCTGATTTATTCTTTTGCCATACTGGGATGAACAATTGTTGTAGTTCATCCATGCAGTCTTTAAATGCCTCCCATTGCATATCCACCGTCAACCCTTCAAGAATCAATTGCCAGTCCATCTTGGCCAATTCACGTCTCATACCCTTAAAGTTACCTTTCTTTAAGTTCAGGACCCGTGTTTGTGAATTAACAATGTCACTCTCCATCCTAATGAAGAACTCAACCATATTATGGTCACTGTTGCCCATACCCTACATATATAAGTATCAGCTCAAACGCCATTTAAATATTGTAATAGTATCTGTCTCCACTATTTCCTCTGGCTGCTAATTACAAATATTTACCACCTTCTGTGTGAAAACTTACCCCTCAGAATTCCTTTACATTTCTCTCATTTCACCTGAACCTTTCACCCTCTCTTGACCGAGGAAAAATGATTCTGACTATTTACCTCGTCTCTGCCCCTCAGAATCCTGAAATGCTCCATAAAGTAATTCCTTAGCCTCCTACTTCCAATGAGAATAAACCCAATTTCTCTTTATAACTACAGTGCCTTTACAATTCCAGGCATCATGGTAAATCTCCTCCGCTCTCTCCATTGCTACCAAATCACTTTTTGTAGTGTGGAGACCAGAACTATACACAAAATTCTCAAGTACAGCCTAATATATTCATAAGTTATAGGAGCAGAAGTAGACCATTCGGCCTATCAAGTCAAATTCATCATTCAATCATGGCTGATCTATCTTTCCATCTTAACCCCATTCTCCTGCCTTCTCCCCATAATCCCTGACACCCGTACTAATAACAAATCTGTCAATTTTCACTTAAAAATATCAATTGACGGTCTCCACAGCCTTCTGTGGCAATGAGTTCCACAGATTCTCCACCCGCTAACTAAAGAAATTCCTCCTCATCTCCTTCCTAAAGAATTATTTTATTCTGAGGCTATTGCCTCTGGTTCTAGACTCTTCCACTAGTGGAAACATCCTCTCCACATTCACTCTATCCAGGCCTTTCACTATTTGGTAAGTTTTAATGAGGTCTCCTCTCATTCTTCTAAACTCCAGCAGGTACAGGCCCAGTGCCTTCAAATGCTCATCATATGTTAACTCAATAATTCCTGGAATAATTCTTGTAAACCTCCTCTGGACCCTCTCCAGAGCCAGCACATCCTTCCTCATAGGGTTCAGAATTGCTCACAATACTCCAGATGGGGTCTGACCAGTGCCTTATAAATACTCAGCATTACATCCCTGTTTTTATATTCTAGTCCTCTCAAAATAAATGCTAGCATTTTTTGGTACAACTGCAACTTTCTCTTTACGCTAATAGGAACATGCATACTTTGAACTCTCACACTTTCAAAAGCATCCCACTTTCTGGACATCCCATAAGCAATCTACTCCCATCATCGTTTGCAAGTTACTGTCGAATACCATGAAAGTTGGCCTTGCCACATTGCATCATAGTTGGTCTTTCTCAATAGATCAAAGTCCTAATCCATAATGCAGTTGGTCAGGCCTCAGTGATTTATTTGCCACTGGTCTGACTAACTTTCAGACTGATCTACATCCCCCTTCTTAGCTATCTACAACTCTGCCAAGGTTCACATTGTCTGCAAACTTACTGCTCATGCCCCCTAAATCTCATACGATTCATTTATAAATATCACAAACACACTCACAGCTTCAATCCCACTATTCATCACTTAGAACAGATTGCCAACAGGAAAACACTCATCCACCACTATCCTTGGATCCTTTCACTAAGCCAATTTTGGATCCAGTTCACCAACACATCTTGAAACCCCTGTGTCTTGTTCATATATTCAACATCTAATGCTCTGCTTGCATCAATCTCCCTCGTTACCACCTCAAAAATCTAAGATCTATTGACCCATTCCTCCTGCCTTTGATGAGATACATACTTGACCTATGGTGACCCTGATGGTGAAGGAACTCCCGCAGAGCCAATGGGCAGGGAATCCAGAAATTAGACCATGACGAAGAGGAATGCTATGAAACATAGAACAATGGCCACAGAACAATGCATTACCTGTCTTATACCTGAACATCAATTTCCAATCGATTGTGGGGAAAGTTAGAGTGGAGCAACATTGAAACATTCTTTAGAAAGGAAAGAAAGCAGAAGCAAGGTTTTTACTCACAGCTGTCACTTTGTCTTTTGCATTCTCCACTAGTTCGGGTTTTCTCACTTGTTCAGTCTGTGTATTTGTGGCCTCAGGTGGCGATTCTGAATGTCCTGTTGTGGCCAACATTTGTCCAAGCTTTACCTCCTTTACTTCAACTGCTGGCACTTTGTCACCCGGTGTAAGCACCTCTGCACCAGGTTTCTCAGCACCTCCTGTTTGTGCAGGAATGACCTGAGCCTGCTTCTGTTGTGCAGCTTGGGACTGCTCTCCAGTGCCTGGTTTTGGGGCCTGTGCCTCCTGAACCAGTGCTTTGCCTTGTCTGACTGCAGGTACTGTTTCTGATGGTTTGGCCGGGACGGTATCCTTAGTCTCTGCTGCTTGGGAGGTCCCTGCTGTTTTCTGCTCAGTTTCTTTTGCCTGTGCAGGTGAAGGGTGACCTTTCTGGGAATGTTGCTGTTTGGGAGGAGGGAGGCCCGGTGATTGCTGCTTTCCTGGGGCATTAGGTGACATTGGATGCAAAGGAGGCATTTTCCCAGGGTCTCCGAGTTGTCCACTGAGTGCTCGCTGAGTCTGGCAGGTCAAGCAGAGCCACTCCACAACCTGAAAGACACAAACAGCAACACTGAACACAGCCTCATCTTCTTGCTCATCCTCAGCCAGCTGTGGAATCATGGAATCAATGGATGGAAACAGTGAAGAAAGAGGCCATTTAGCCCTTTGATTCCATCCCACCTCTCTCAGACCAGGACACAGTCAACTGTGTCCTGTTCTGAGAGAGGTGGGATGGAATCAAAGGGCTAAATGGTCTGTTTTTCTTCATTCCCACTGCTGATCAACATCCCTCTGAAAACTGCAACAGACCCATCTCCAATCTGTCAGAAAACACAATGAACCCAACAACTGTGGAGAACACCTTTACCTCATGTCACCCAACATCTGTGGAGAACACCTTTACCTCATGTCACCCAACACCTGTGGAGAACACCTTTACCTCATGTCACCCAACACCTGTGGAGAACACCTTTACTTCATGTCACCCAACACCTGTGGAGAACACCTTTACCTCATGTCTCCCAACACCTGTGGAGAACACCTTTACCTCATGTCACCCAACACCTGTGGAGAACACCTTTACCTCATGTCGCCCAACAGCTGTGGAGAACACCTTTACTTCATGTCACCCAACAGCTGTGGAGAACACCTTTACTTCATGTCACCCAACACCTGTGGAGGACACCTTACCTCATGTCGCCCAACACCTGTGGAGAACATCTTTACTTCATGTCACCCAACACCTGTTGAGAACATCTTCTCCTTGTGTCACCCAAAACCTGTGGAGAACACCTTCTCCTAGTGTCACCTGCAGTCATTTTGCCTATGACAGATGAGATTTTCTCCTGAAAGATGTGAGGTGTCAATTTTGAGAGGACTCGGTACCTTGCAAGTCATTTATGTACAGCACAAGTAACAGAAGTGCCAGCAGTGATCTTCACAGTAGACCACTGGTCAAAGACCTCCAGTCAGAGAATCACCCCTCAACCTCAACTCTACAGATTCCCAGCTTCTCTCAAACTGGTTGCAGGTGCAAAAACATCTGTTTATAGAGAGTAAAGAGATCATAGTGCAGTGCTGAGCTTGTTTGTGGAAAAACTACCCTCAGAATCTAGGGATCAGTGCAAACGGTGTGAATTTTACATTAATTTTCTATTGCCCGCGATCACGTTGAAAAGCAGTAAATTATTTCAAAGACTGAATTCCGTTCTAGAGACATGTTTAAAAATGTAATAACAGCATCCAGGGCAGTAACATTAATTTGACAAGCCCTTTCAGTAAGTCCTTTAATGGTTTCTAACAGATCTGTCAGGAGCAACACAGTTAATGAGAAGGCATGATGTGGCCAGACAATTATAAAGATTCATTCTCCGATTTACACGGGCTTCACAAGCCAAGTGTTGTATAGAATGAGGTGTACAATACCAGGCCACTATTAACCAAATAGATTAGTAATATCACAAACTGAGAAACAAATCTGGTTTTCCATCATCATCAATAAAAACCTGCAGATCCTAAAAATCTGAAATAAAATAGTAAGATTAAATGAGAACTTACCAGTTTGAAGTTTGATCTTTATTTTATGAGTTACGATGAGGGACTACGTGAAGAACCCCATCCAGCCGCACGTGCGTCAATCTTCCAAAGCAGCGGTGTAAAATCACAGGTAATAGCGACTGAAGTATAATAGTAAGATAACAGAAGACTAGAACTACCAGATGACATTTATGAGGGTTGGGAACGGAGGGCACGTAGTCCCTCATCGTAACTCCTCATAAAATAAAGATCAAACTTCAAACTGGTAAGTTCACGTTTAATCTTACTATTTTACTTCGGATTTACGTGAGTGACTACGTGAAGATTTCAAAGCTCTGTGATTTCATGTCATGAGAAACGAGTCTACACAACCACAACTGCTTCATTGACAAATGAGGGAAAAACATTCATAATGCATACTGTCATGACATAGATTTAAAACATGCTGATGCTGTTTAAATGAAGTAATAATAATATTCACATACCTCACCCGGATGGAAACTATAACTAGAACATCAAATAGAGTTGACAAATACCCCTGGTCTAGCAATGGGTTATTATAAAATGTTTGGAGATTCGTTAGTTGGACCATGCTGCAGCCATAAGGATGTGGTCCAGCGGGACGTAAATACCCTTGCTGCTGATGTTGTAGCAGCCCTGGTGGAATGAGATCTGGAATCAGTATCTACTCCTGCATAAACCAAACTCTGTTTTATCATCTGGAGTGGCCTGAACAGGTACGTTCTTCTAAGTTTTTGTGTCTAACAAACATTGCTAGTTCAGAGCCTCGAAGGCTCTTGGTGACCTTGACGTTTTGTTGTATTTTCTGTGTGCTCACATTACCAAAGGTCCCATGGCATGCCTTTAACTATTTTGAGACCTAACACCCCTTCTGCTCTGCTTAAGTAATTATAAACATAAAATATTATATATTATTATTTACAGATGTAATCATCCTGTACCATCACAATTATGTAGTGACTGAACCTGCTGCGCTAAACCAGCACCAGAAGGATAGCTACCTTATGAGCTCCGGCCAAAGTTAAGGATATAGCTGGAGCCCCCTGGTGAAATAGTGTTCACAAAATGTCAACATCCCATATGGCATTGTACTGGTCCTGGGAGACCTTGTGTTAAAGATATCCTTACAAACTTGATATCCGGGGTGAACCCGACAGAGCGGGTCTCGTTTGCTGCAGCCAATTCAATGAGAAGGCACGACGGCATAGTTAATGGCCGTACAACTCAATTATTGACAAAAGATCATTTAACATGAACTCCAAACGTCAGTAATCTATACCATTTTCAATGTAACATGAGCATTAAACAAACTCTTTTCATCTCCTGGAAAAGAAAAGTCCTGTTTTTTGGTGCTATCCAAGCACTTTGAACACATAGAAGGATAGATGTAACAACCCAAGGCGTAGGGCAGTCTATTGAATCTGCAGAACATAATTTGATTTTATCTTGCAACGGCTGATTTCCCAAGCCTCAGGCTGAATCAGCAAAGTTACGTTTAAAATAACCATATAAGGTTGTATTATTATTCCCGACAAATCGGGAATCAAAGTTGCATAAGCCAATCACACAATAGGAACCTAAAGCAGGCTCTTAATGACTTTATTTGAAGCCCCGATTGATGAAGCAAAATTGAGGAAGACATAAAAGACCTTCCTTCTCCTTGTAGCGGGAATGTATCTTTCGCCACTGTTATGCCACATATTTTGCAACTTGTGAATACGCATGAAAACAAACACATCTATATTTTGTGTTCCATTGAACCAGAATTTCATAAATACGGTGTGATTCAACACCAATTCTGTGTAGTCATTGACCTATACTTGATGATTCTCCTGTGGCAAACAAGATTATGTAATCATTACAGGAGTCTTTAATTGATTGCACCCACGTGACTAACATATGTCACCATCATAATGTATCAACATGAGTTCAGCCTGCAGATATGCATATTCGCTCAATCACTCTTTAACCATACAATGCCCGTAGGGTCTACAGATAGTTGAGACCAATAAGTGAAGAATTGGTAAGTCATGCAAATCTGCTCCACCTCCAAACTAGAGATGATATTCGCAATTTCCCATCTTAGGGCCATTAGCATCATTTTGCAATATAATGAAATATTTACTGAACAAACTACTGGAGCAATACTGAATACTGTTTGTCCATCATTATCACTTTGGTAGCTTCAGCTGGTAATAACAAGTTATGTTAACAATGAGCTACATGGCACTTTACAGTTTACCATTTAGCAGGATGACAGTTCTCCCACATGCACAGCTGAATCAATATTGCCAATTAGTCTTAATGAATAGAAAGCTGCTTTATAACAACAAGGCTGTTACTGGAGTATATTGACTGTAATCTGTTGCCCAGGCTGGCGTCAACGGCCAATTGAATAGCTAAAGGTAAATCCCAATGTCCAACAAGTCTATTTGATAACAACTTAATCTTAACTGGATAGAGGAGCCCAATTTCTCAAATGTAGTTTGAGATTTAAAACAGTGGATTTTTAGCAAAATACAGCGTTAAAATATCATCGAGACAATACATAACCAGTGTTTTTGAACTCTGAGTAGTCCTCTTTGAATGCTTTCTTGTCATCATTCTGTTATATTGCCTTATCATAGCAATGCCTCCTCCAAATATCCCGCATGATCACTGTAAATGGGATACACTATAAAATCAGTTGTTGATCAGCCATCTTTCATAATGAATAGGCCACGCCTGCCATCATTTCATGTCTGCCGTGAAGGGCAACTCTGGCCCGATTTCCGAACCAGTCTTGCAAGCCAATCCTGGCCATTATACTGAGCCTGCCTAATTCCAACCTCTTTGGAATGCTCGTATTATCCAGTTTTACATAGTTAAACCCTTCGAAGTAGATGATAATGTCTCATCATTTGTATTGTACAACCAAGTGTATATCTTACCAATTTGTAAGTGGTCCCTTAGTTGTAGAGTAGCACAGGTAGAGTGCGTGGAACCTCTGGCCAGCTTTCATGCTGCCACCAGTTTCAGTGAACCGCTTACAGTCGATGAAGATGTGGGGTGTGTTGTCACCGAAACTATGAAGCCTTACTCGTTGTTGGCCTTACTTGGTCCAATAGCTTGTGCTTCATCCTCCAGGTTGCACCTATGGAAAGGTCTTACCTGAATAGAAGATTTGGCGGCCAACTGTAATGTCCCCCTGAGAGCTGTGTTCACTGCATATGTGTTTGGGATTTCAACATTTCTGCCAGGCATAGACCTCTGGCGCGTGCCCTACATCCTTGGGCATGCTCCATGGCTATACCCTCAGACTCTGCGTTAGACTATACTGACCCGGCATGCTCTCCTCTTACATGAGGGAGACATTATGCAGCCCTGCTACAAGGCGCTGCTGGCGCAGCTTCAGCAATACGCCGACTTTGCCATCGACTCGGCGTTAGACTAATACTGACCCGGCATGCTCTCCTCTTGCGTCAATCAAATCAATCAAACAAACTTTATTGTCATTTAGAAATACATCGATATATGCAATTCCAAACAAAATTCCGTTGCATTTGGCTCCCCGTGCAACACGATAATAAACAGAAGGATAAAATGGATAAAAAGATACAATGGATAAAAGGATAAAATAGACAATGGTGGCAGCCCATTACATGACATTCAGGAGTCTGATGGCTCGTGGGAAGAAGCTGTTGCAGAACCTTGATGTTCTGCTCCTTGTGCTACGATATCTTTTGCCCGTGGGCAGCAGAGTGAACAGTCTGTGATGGGGATGTGTGGGGTCCTTTATAATACTGCTGGCCTTAGACACGCAACGTTTGGTCGCAATATCCCCGATTGAGGGGAGAGAAGTCCCGATGATTTTTTCAGCCGTCCTCACCACTCTCTGCACGGACTTCCAGTTGGAGGCTTTACAATCCTCAAATCAGACAGAGATTCAGCTGGTCAAAATAGTCTCTATGGTACCCCTGTAGAAAGTGGTGAGGACGGGATGGGGGAGGTGAGCTCTTCTCATCCGGCGCAGAAAGTGCAACCGCTGCTGCGCTCTCTTAACTATTGATGTGATGTTATTTGACCAGGTCAGACTGTTAGTGATCTGCACCCCCAGGAACTTAGTACTACTGACCAACTCCACATCGCCACCTTTGATGTGAAGTGGTGTGGGACTGTGCCGGTTTTTCCTGAAGTCGACGATGACCTCCTTTGTTTTTTCGACATTCAGGATCAGGTTGTTGGTATTGCACAAGTCACCAGTTGTTTCACCTCCTCCCTGTAAGCGAACTCATTGTCGTCCCGGATGAAGCCCACCACTGTTGTGTCATCTGCGTACTTCATGATGTGTTTTGTACTAAACCTGGCACAACAGTCGTGGGTCATCAGGGTAAACAGCAGTGGATTCAGGACACAGCGCTGAGGGGAGCCGGTGCTCAGAGAGATGATGTTAGAGGTATTGTTTCCAACCCTCACTGACTGGGGTCTGTCAGTGAGGAAGTCCAGTAGCCAGTTACACATGAGGGAGACATTAAGCAGCCCAATACAAGGCGCTGCTGGCGCGGCTTCAGCAACACGCCGACTTTGCCATGGACTCGGTGTCAGACTAATACTGACCCAGCGGCGTCCATGCCTTGAGGTATGCTGCTCTGCAATACCTCCTACCTTAAGCAGCCCTGTTACAAGGCACTGCTGGCACGGCCTCTCCCACGGGCCACACTGCCATAGACTTGGCATCCCCACTAAGCAGCCCTGTGCAAAGGTGCTGCTGGCACGGGCTCTCACATTGACCCGTGCTGGCACAACTCCTGCTGTAGGAGTGTATCTAGATGGAGCCTCCTCTCTATTAGGAGCTCCATCCTGGCCAACCTCCAAAATTTTTCACATTCCCGGAGGGGAACCCTCCCGACATCCGGGCCAACCATTTTTGTCAGCTGTCCCCATATCCTGGGTACCACTGCGGTTTGGGAACTGCATAGCTGCTGGATTTCCCCTCCCCAGGAATCCCAGCGTCCATACACATACCTGTGGTAACCCTCCCGGCACCCGGGCTGACCCTTCAGGTCAGTTTAACTCCATATCCTGGGGACTACTGCGGTCTGAGAACTGCGTACTTTTGGATTTCCCCTCCCTGGGAACCCAACGCCTAGAGTCACTGACCGTTATTATCAGTGACTCCAATCTCAAAACCCGACATTCACCAGCTCCCCGCATTCGCGGTCGGACCAGGATTTCCCCACAGCCCTTAGCTGGTTCCCTCGCCGGCCGTCGCGAAGCCTCCGGCTATCCTCTGAAACCGAGGTTCCTGCAGGAGACCTAAAACAGGTAAGAAATACAACTTACCTGAAGTTTAAACGTACCGCTGGAGGAGCTCTGCACCAATGCGTCTGACGTAAAGATAGCACGTGCGGCTGGACAGAGTTCTTCATGTAGTCACTCACGTGACTCCGAAGTAAAATTTTGAATCTACAAATACAACAAAAAATGCTGGAATTGTACAGCAAGTCCAGCAACATCCACGGCAATAGAAACAGTCAGAACTGGGCAAGGGAGGAAATGTTAGATGCATTGGAAAAGACCGTAGGGGAAAGATAGAACAAAGTGAATATTTTTAATCAATTCACACCAAATGGGTAAATGTAGCAGTCAGAGTAGATGACAACACTTTGTGGTTTGTGTTGTTCATCCTTGGGAGATGCCGTGCAGGTCAGCCTGCACTGGTAGAGAGAGATAATCAGGGCCAAAATAGACAGAACTGGAACCCAGCAGGTTGAGCAGCAACTCTGGGGGTAAAGGAATGGTCAATGTTTCAGGCTGAAACCCTGCATCAGGACAGACAGATATCGACAGTGTGAACAAGGTGGTCTTCAATATTGAATCCTGCAGCGTGACCAGGCAGAAAGAGAGGTGCTGTTCCTCCTTGGGATCACTTTATCAATGGTATTCTGAGCATTATTTTATCTGTTCCTTTTTACATTTTGTAGAATGTACTCGCCTTCAGCCAAGCTGAAACTCTCACCTGCTCCAGGTGCTGAGACCAGGAGAGGTTCAGGTGAACTTCAGGTAAAAGTGTGGCTGAGACATGCAGCATGTGGGATTTTTGGGATTGCTCATTTAGAGGATAAACATTGGTTTATTTCTGCTCTTTGCTTTTCAACCCGATTTCACACCTGCTCAGAGAAAGATGATCCGTTAACTCTCCGTTAACAAGAAACAAAAATCTCCACCAAAAGCAAGACTTATCTGTGTCCTTCCATCTCACGCTATCTGAACATGTTTTTTTCTACAAATACATTGCTCCCTCTAAAATGTGCCCTGGCGACTTCCGGTGGCGTCAATGGTGGGGTGAGAGACGCTGCTGTTTTGCTCTGCTCCCAAAGAATGTTTTAATGTGCTAAAATACGAGTTGGAAGACGGGAGAGTTCTAAAAATAACTACTGGAGCGGCTATTTAATTGTGTGTTATCAGAAATTCTGCAGATAACAGAGAATAATGGCAGTTTTAAATGAAAATGGTGGCCGATTAGGAAAAGGGGAGATGCAGCGAGACCTGGGTGTCATGGTACACCAGTCATTGAAAGTAGGCATGCAGGTGCAGCAGGCAGTGAAAAAAGCGAATGGTATGTTAGCTTTCATAGCAAAAGGATTTGAGTACAGGAGCAGGGAGGTTCTACTTCAGTTGTACAGGGTCTTGGTGAGACCACACCTGGAGTATTGCGTACAGTTTTGGTCTCCAAATCTGAGGAAGGACATTATTGCCATAGAGGGAGTGCAGAGAAGGTTCACCAGACTGATTCCTGGGATGTCAGGACTGTCTTATGAAGAAAGACTGGATAGACTCGGTTTATACTCTCTGGAATTTAGGAGATTGAGAGGGGATCTTATAGAAACTTACAAAATTCTTAAGGGGTTGGACAGGCTAGATGCAGGAAGATTGTTCCCGATGTTGGGGAAGTCCAGGACAAGGGGTCACAGCTTAAGGATAAGGGGGAAATCCTTTAAGACCGAGATGAGAAAGACTTTTTTCACACAGAGAGTGGTGAGTCTCTGGAACTCTCTGCCACAGAGGGTAGTTGAGGCCAGTTCATTGGCTATATTTAAGAGTGAGTTGGATGTGGCCCTTGTGGCTAAGGGGATCAGAGGGTATGGAGAGAAGGCAGGTACGGGATACTGAGTTGGATGATCAGCCATGATCATATTGAATGGCGGTGCAGGCTCGAAGGGCTGAATGGCCTACTCCTGCACCTAATTTCTATGTTTCTATGTTTCTATGAAAAAAGGGAAACCTCACCAGAAGCCTGCAAAAGCTGTTTCAAGACCTGCTACAAGAGCCTACTTGAAAAAACCTGGAAAGACTCCTCAATCCCCTCAAGCATCAGCTGGAAGCTCAGAAGAAGAAGCTGACTTTCAAAATCCTTCTACAGAAATGACTTCAATGAAAGAACAAAGGGAACACATGGAACAATTGGAAAAGTCAGTATTAGCTTCAGTCACCGAAGCTATTTCTAAAGTGAAACGAGAGGGGAATGTCGCGCTGGACAAAAGCCTCTCTGAAAAAATTAAACAAGGTAATGATACGCTGATGGGGAAAATTGATGACTTAACCAAACGTGTGGTCGAGGTCGAGGAGGATTTAAACAAAAAAATAAGCGGGTTGATAAGGACTGTCATAAAAAGCTGGACGCAATGTTAAAGTCTACGGATGCGGCTATGGAAGGAATGGATAATACGATAACTGAGATGGCTAAGAAGATAAAGAGACTAAAAAATGAACAAGGAAGCACTTGGAGGGAGCTTGCTAAAATGAAGCATAAATGTACGGACTTGGAAGCAAGATCAAGGAGGCAAAACATGAGGATAATTGGAGTAAAAGAAGGAAAGGAGAGTGGACAAAACTTTCAGGAGTTTGCTGCCAACTTACTCAAACAAGTACTTAAGCTGCCTGAAGCCCCGAGAATAGATATGGCTCACCGGGTCCGACGTAAGGCTCAAGTAAGCTCAACTGTCCCCCCCAGACAGATTATTCTGAAATTCTATGACATTTCAACCCTGGAAGGAATTATGAAAAAGATTCCATATGGAGTGAATTTGATGTTTGGAGAAGACAAACTAAGATTTTACTTCGGAGTCACGTGAGTGACTACGTGAAGAGCCCGCCTGGCGCTGGCAAACGGCATTACGTCGACGCTGACGGCGGAAGCAGGAGCTGCAGTAAGGCGCAGCTCCTCGCAGCGGTCGGAACGGACCCGCAGGTAAGTGAAGCAAAGTCGGGACGTTCTTTAGCGTACGCTGGGTGGGTCCAGCAGAGAAAGTAAAAGTAAAAGTAAAAGTCAGAGTCACGTTAACGTGCTGATTTAGCACAGATTAAATGAAAGAAAATGGAGAAATCGGCAAAGAAAAATTCGCGGGTAAAAAGATCTTCCCGGGGTGAAAATAAAAATACGGGACAAGAAGCTAGTGCGGATCCGGTTCCGATACCGGTGGCCGCTGATTTACCCGTTAGCGAGTTTCTAGATTCTCCAGAAGTTATAACCACGGAGGGAAATGCTCCTAAAAAATGTAAAAAGAAATCTGAGAGGCCCGTGGTTTCTGATGACTCTGATACTGAAAGTCCTCCAGATAATAAAACTATGTGGCTAAAAATGGAGCATATGGAGAAAGTTCTCCAAAAAATCATGAGACAAGGGTCACAGTACCCAGAATGTTCCCAAAAAAGCCCTGAGGGGTTTGATTATTTTAATATGGCTGTGGGCCAAATTGGGAGTTTGAAACTCCGGACCCAGGATTTGGGCCGGAGGAAGTCTCATGGGATGAAATTCCAATTGATTTAGGGCTGCAGAAGGCAGACCCTGCTGGTGGTGATTTGGATTTTGAATGCACACCACAAAGTAAAAAGAAAAGGCCAAATGTGCCTGGGATAGCAAAAGAATTTGCTATACCTGAAGGAAGTGGTGAGGCTATGGAAGAAAACCTAGCTGCCAACATTAATTATATGGTATCTCACCAGCTTCATGATTCTGTGATGATTGAAACATCAGAATTATATAAAACGCCAGGAAATTGTGCCTCTTTGGAAGTGCCTACGGTTAATCCGTTGATATGGACATCCATGACACCAAGTATGAGAGCTCAAGAAGTGAGATTTCAAAAAAATCCTCAAATTAATTTCTGCTGCCATTACGGCTTATGGAAGACAAATGGAGAGGTTGGAGATGGATAAGATTCAAAAAGATACTTTGGGCTTATTGTGCAATTCTTTCTATGAAATTAATTGTATGAGGAAAATGGCTATTCGGCCCATATTTCACCCAAGGTTTGCAAGCCTGTGTCGAGCAAGTGGTGTTCAAGCTCCTGGTTATCTGTTTGGAGAAAATCTGCCTAAACAATTAAAAGATTTGGATGAAGAAGCTAAATATTTTAGCTGCATGAAACCTTTCGTCTTTGGACAAAAAAGGTATTTTCCGTCCAGAAGGGGATTGGATTTTGGAAATAGAGGCAGAAATATGTCAAGGAAATATTATCGTCCTGCACAGCCCAATGCTTACCCGTATTCGGGGAGAAGGAGGCCACCACGCTCATATGGAGAGGTATTAAAGACTTGTTCTATCCTTAAAGAAACTGCGGATAAATCTCCAGTTGGAGGGAGATTACAAAAGTTTTATAAAGACTGGCTTACTATTACTTCTGATCGGTTTATTTTACAAGCAGTTTCAGGAGCCACTATTACATTTAAAGAAGGGGTTAATCCTCCAGTACAGAATAAACCTGCCTATGCTTTCATGTTTACTGCAATTGAAAAAGCAGAGATTAATGTGGAAATTGACAAATTATCTGAAAAAGGGGGTAATTGAAAAAACTTATGAACACGAGCATCAATTTGTGTCTAATATATTTCGAAGAAATAAAAAAAGATGGTGGTTGCAGAATTATTCTGGACCTTACAGATCTAAATAAGTTTGTAGAATACAAACATTTTAAAATGGAAACATTTAATACTGCAAGATATTTAATATCAGCAGGTTGTTATATGGCTAAGATTGATTTGAAAGATGCCTATTATTCTGTACCAATACATCAGTTCTTCCGGAGGTACTTAAAATTTAATTGGCTGGGACAATTATGGCAGTTTAAAGCTTTGCCAAATGGATTGAGTTCAGCTCCCAGGCTCTTTACGAAACTGTTGAAACCAGTTTTAGCCCAATTAAGAGCACAAAAACACATGGTTATGGCTTATCTCGATGACATTCTAATCATTAATGATAATCAAGAGTCAGCTGAGAATTCAGTTTCAGTTACAAAAGCTTGTTTGAAAAGCTAGGGTTCTTGATTCATCCAATTAAATCCCAGCTGCAGCCAGCACAATCAATTAACTATTTGGGGTTTGTAATTAACTCAGAGACTATGTTAATAACTTTACCAACAGATAAAGTTGATGATATTTTGGTGACTTGTAATAATCTCATTCACAAACCTTATCCTTCCATCCGAGAAGTAGCGAAAACTATTGGTAAACTAGTAGCAGCATTTCCTGCAGTAGAATTTGGTCCATTACATTATCAAAATCTTCAAAGGGACAAAATAAGAGCTCTCAAAGAGAGGGCAGGCCACTTTGATAGGCCTATGCAATTAACAAAAGAAGCTTTGTTGGAATTACAATGGTGGGTTAAAAATGTCCCACAAGCTGCTAAAAACATTCTGATTAAACAGCCTGAAATGGTTTTACAAACAGATGCTAGTGCTCTCGGATGGGGGGCAACAGATTCATCCTCCAGTTGTGGAGGTAGATGGAAAGTCCAAGAAGAAACGTTTCTTCAAACTTATGGTATTAACTATTTAGAGTTATTGGGTGCTTTCTATGGTCTAAAAGCATATTGCTGTTCAAAAAAGGGTCTACATGTATTAATACAGTTAGACAATAAAACGGCTGTTGCATATATTAATCACATGGGGGGAGTCAGATCAGTATCATGTGATTGTCTGGTCAATGAAATATGGCAATGGTGTATTGATCGCCAAATTTGGATTTCAGCAAACTACATTCCAGGTAAAGACAATGTGGTGGCAGATAAAAGATCAAGGATATTTAAAGATAACACAGAATGGATGCTTAATCCAGCAATATTTAAGAATATTGTAACTCAATTTGGTTTACCAGAAATTGATTTGTTTGCATCAAGGCTTAATCATCAATTGCCTAAATATGTGTCTTGGGAACACGATCCAGATGCAGTAGCAGTAGATGCTTTTTCATTGAACTGGGGGAATATGTTCTTTTATGCTTTTCCACCTTTTGCTTTGGTTCAGCAATGTCTGAAGAAAATAGAACAAGATTCTGCCACAGGATTGTTGGTAGTTCCAAATTGGCCAACACAACCTTGGTTCCCATTAATGCTGAATATGATTAAAGAACCATATATGTCAATTCCTAACTGTAGTGATATTTTGATTAATCCAGTAACCAAAGAAATTTATCCATTATATGCATATATGAATTTGTTAATCTGCAGGTTTTGACCAGACCACTACAGGAGCTGGGATTGTCGGACAAAACTATGGAAGTTATAGTCGCATCATGGCGAGATAACACACAAAAACAATATATGACACATATTAAGAAATGGGAAGAATTTTGCACACAGTCAAATATTTCTTATGATACTGTGAATATTGCAAATGTATTGGAGTTCCTTGCTAAATTGCATTTTGAGCAACATTTAAGTTACAGTGCCATTAACACTGCACGCAGTGCCTTATCATCTTATTTAGGACTTATGTCTGACCAGAAATCAATTGGATCACATCCACTAATATCTAGATTCATGAAAGGAATCTTTAACATTAATCCACCCAAACCAAGATACACAGAGATTTGGGATGTGAGCATTGTACTTGCCTTACTTAGACAATGGACTCCAATTGAAGGATTGTCATTGGAAAGATTAACATTCAAATTAATAATGTTAATGTCATTGGTTTCAGCTCAAAGAGTGCAAACTTTACAAATGTTGCGTTTAGACTGTATGCATGTGACTGCAGATAACATTGTGTTCTATGTTTACGATCTGATCAAACAAAGCAGACCAGGAAGAACTGGAGCAAAGGTAACCTTTCAAGCTTATCCTATTGATCCTACTTTGTGTGTGGTTAGACATTTGAACCAATATATTAAAGTTACCAAAACTCTTCGAGGAAATGAAAAAACGTTAATGATTACGCATAAAAAAAAACACACACTAAAGCTTCAGTTCAAACTATCTCAAAGTGGTTGAAACAGGTGTTACTGTTAGCAGGAGTAGACACTGATGTGTTCAAATCTCACTCCACCAGGGCTGCAGCTACGTCCGCGGCAAAGGTGCGGGACGTACCGCTCGAGCATATTTTAAAAATCGCAGGGTGGAGTAAAGAAGAAACTTTTTCAAAGTTCTACAATAAACCTGTTCACACTATGACAAGCTTTGGCCACGCGGTGTTGGGATCACTATAGTCACCTGCTTTGTTTACTATTGATTGCTATAATCAGTTATGTAGTCACTTATATCTTTATCACTTGTAATGATCCCTCAGATATAAGGAGGGTTATTATGATGTTCTTTAAACCATTAAAAATTAATTATGGAAAGAACTAAAATTAGTCTGGTTTCTCATGTATGTATTTACTTAGCCGGACTGTCGTACTGATTAATTCTACGACATAAAAAACACAGAAAGCTTTAAAATCTTCACGTAGTCACTCACGTGACTCCGAAGTAAAATAGTAAGATTAAACGAGAACTTACCAGTTCGAAGTTTGATCGTTATTTTATGAGGAGTTACGATGAGGGATTACGTGCCCTCCACTCCCCACCCTCATAAAATAAATGATCATCTGGTAGTTCTAAGTCTATTATGAGCCTTACTATGTTACTTCGGCTATTTTGTGTTCTGTGTTTTTCATGCCGCTGCTTTGAAGTATGCCGTTTGCCAGCGCCAGGCGGGCTCTTCACGTAATCCCTCATCGTAACTCCTCATAAAATATCGATCAAACTTCGAACTGGTAAGTTCTCGTTTAATCTTACTATTCTTCCGTGATTTTCCAGCTGAAGTCATGGAAAAGAGGGCCAAGTTTACAAACATGAGAAGGCTACTGAAAGTGATCTTGGGAGTAAGATATAGGATAGGATATCCTGCGAAATTGAGAATTACTTATAACTGTTGAAAGTGCATTCACGGACCCAGAAGAGGCATTTAAATATGCACAAAGTATCACAAAGGAGGTCTACTGATCATTAGGAGTTGGTCTCCTACAATAACACAGAGGAGAAACGACGAAGAAAGGACTGTGTTTCTTTTTTTTAACATACAAAAAAGACTGCTCTGGTTAAGATGGCGAACTTTCCTCGAGGCATTGTCTAGACATTTTATCTTTGGAATGTTCAAGATCGGATTTTATGTTTCATTTCAACAAAGGGTTGACAAAGAAGAAAAACTGAGGCGGGGAAAATAACTTGAGAATATGGAAAAATATTATCAGTGGACGTATATAGAAATTTATGATTTAAGAAACACACAATTACATACTAACATAAAATATAATTAATACAATTGTGTAATATTAAGGCATAGCTTAATAATGGCTGATATTTATTTCATGATGTTAATTACTTGCTAAATATAAGAATAACGAGTTAAATATGATTGATAAGTATTAATAACATACTAACAAATGTTATGGATATAGTAGATTTTGTAGCGGCACCATACGTGATGAATAAAGCCAGATGTAAGGCAGGTTCAAACAGTCGTTGAAACTGCTGTCGCTGAAAGAGATTGCTTTCTCGGGGTCAGCTACCGGTGGACTGCTAAGATCTCGAGGTGATATAACCTTAAATATCAGGACACTCCCCCTAGCCCATGACGTCACGTGCCAGCCCTCGTACCTCCTGACGAGGGTTCGAGCATAAGTGGCCGAGTTTAGGCTAACGCCACAGACCCCCTCCCCCCCCAGACCAGGAGGAAGGAATATCATTGCATGTAGGTCAGGGACACTCCGGGCGTGGGTCGGGACGGAGGGCTCCACGGGCGCAGTGACGCTCTGCATGGGCGAGTATATTGTACCTATTTCAATCAATACCAATATACTTAACTAAAAAATTATTTAAAAAACTGCCAAAAAGTTTTACTACCCGCGCTGGGGAGGTGACAGCCGTGAAGAACAATGACCTTTAAGGATGTCCGTGCGGTATTGGCACGGCCTCCCGTGGCAGGGATCTTTGGAAGATTTGTTTATTCTTCAGTTTAATTTGTGGAATTTGACTGAGTTGAACTGCAATGCTACATATTTTGGGTAGTGAGTCGAGGACTATTAGCCAGCAAAATGTAAATGTCTATGATTACTATTTGGGATATGATTTTCACTTCCTTCTTTCTCGTAATGCTTTGCTGGTCTGGGGTTATCTTTAGCCTTATATATCTTAAAAGTAGGATAAATGACTGTACAACTTTTAAAGAAGGGAGCCACCCTCAATTGGATCAAAATTTTAGTTAGGGAACACTTTGGAAGTTTTTTGTTTTGTAATGCCTGCGATCATCCTCAGTCGGGGAAGAAGATCTAGGTTTTTGCGGGTTAATTTTTGTTGTTGTTATTATAAGGGGATGAGGGAAAGGTTTTGGGGTAATGGCAGCTTATTCTTTGATTGTTACAAACGTACTCAATTTTCTTTTTTTTTGTTGCTTTTTTTCTCTTCTCTTTTTGTTTTTCTCTTCCCCCCCATTGTGGGCTCTCACATGCAGCTTTCGCATGGTTTTGGATGGCAAACGCTGTTTGTATTTTTTGAATCATATTTTGAAATATGGCTAATGGTGATATTGATGGAGGCAATCCTGTGAGGTTTATATCTTGGAATGTAAAGGGGCTTAATGGTCCAGTTAAAAGAGCTAAAGTTTTTTCTCACCTAAAACAACTAAAAACAGATATATTACTTTTACAAGAGACTCACTTAAGACTGGAAGATCATAACAGACTGCGTAAAACGTGGTTAGTCAGATTTTTCACTCCAGATTTAATAGTAGGTCCTGGGGTGTGGCAATATTAATCAACAAAGGAATACAGTTTACACCGTCTAATGTAGTCAGTGACCCTAATGGTCGGTTTATTATAGTTTCCGGGTGTCTTTTTCAAAAACCTGTCATTTTAGTGAATGTTTATCCCCTAATTGGGATGATGTTCACTTTGCAAATAAGGTTCTGTCATTAATACCCGATCTGAACACGCACCAGTTAATTTTTTCGGGAGACCTGAACTGTGCTTTAATCCACTGCTTGATAGGTCTAGTTCTAAGGGGACACCTTCTGGTATGGCAAAGACCTTCTCACTGTTTATGCAACAAAATGGTTATGTGGACCCCTGGAGATTTCTGAATCCAACTGCTAGACAATTCTCTTTTTTTTCTCATGTTCACCATTCTTTTTCCAGAATAGACTATTTTTTTATAGATAGCCCCTTCATTCCTAGGGTTAAGAAAATTGAATATACTGCTATAGTAATATCAGATCACTCACCTGTGATACTGGACCTAGGCTTTCCTTTAAATATTAAAGAACGACCTCTTTGGAAACTCAACCCCCTTTTGCTTTCCAATGAAAAATTTTGCAGTTTTGTGTCAGCTAACAGAGACACATTCCTTGAAATTAATAAAACTGAGTCCGTATCCTGTTCTTTAATTTGGGAAACTTTAAAAGCCTACTTAAGAGGCCAAATCATATCTTATTCTTCATACGCCAATAAAGAACGTAAGAAGGAAATGGAAACCCTGTTAAAATCCATCTTGACCCTGGATAGGCAATATTCTGAAGCACCCACCACCCAATTATACAAAAGCCGGGCTGATTTACAAATTAAATTCAATCTTTTATCTACTAATCAAACAGAACAACTAATTCTCCGGACTCGTGGTCTTTATTATGAATATGGTGATAAGGCGAGCCGGCTTATGGCTCACCAACTGAAGCGTCAATCCGCGTCACGGCTTATTCCTCAGATAAGTGACATACACCAAGACATAACAATCAATCCAAAAGAAATAAACAATACTTTCACAGCCTTTTATTCTTCTCTTTACACCTCAGAATTCCCCTTGGATACTGTGAATATGGAAATTTTCTTAGATGATTTGGAAACACCCACTCTGAAATTAGAAGACGTAGAAAATCTAGACCAACCCCTTGGGCAGGAAGAGATTAATAATGCCATTATGGCAATGCAGAGTGGTAAAACCCCTGGCCCTGACGGCAACCCATCAGAATTTTATAAGAAATTTAAGGAATAGCTCACACCTGTTCTTTTAGAAATGTTTGAAGAATCTTTGGAAAAAGTTTCATTACCCCCCACTCTTTCACAGGCTTCTATTTCACTTCTTAAAAAATACAAGGATCCGACTCAATGTGGATCATACCGCACCATCTCACTTTTGAATGTGGATGTAAAAATTTCGGCGAAGGCGCTGGCTTGCCGTTTAGAATGCCAACTTCACAAAATAATCTCAGAAGATCAAACAGGTTTCATTAAAAATCGTCATTCCTTTTTTAATTTCCGTCGATTGGCCAGCGTGGTCTATTCGCCCAGTGCTTCTCCGCGCCCAGAGGCTGTTATCTCTTTGGACGCGGAGAAGGCATTTGATCGAGTGGAGTGGCCATATTTGTTCAGAGTCATGGAGAGATTTGGATTTGGCAAAATATTTGTAGCCTGGGTGAAGCTATTATATCATTCACCCTTAGCATGTATACAGACAAATTATTTGCGATCTGATTATTTTCAATTAACACATGGCACTCGTCAAGGCTGCCCACTGTCTCCGCTTCTTTTTGCCATTGCAATTGATCCTCTTTCTGTCACACTTAGGTCAACTACATCATTCCACGGCATTAGGAGAGGAAACAGGGAACATCGTGTGTCTCTATATGCTGATGACCTCCTTCTTTATGTGAGCGACCCTATAGCCAGCAGCCCTGCAATTGTGTCCTTGTTGGATCAGTTTGGGACTTTTTCTGGCTATAAACTAAACCTCCAAAAAAGCAAATGCTTTCCCATCAACTTAGCCCTACAGATCCAACAAGAAACCCTGCCCTTCCCCATATCTCAAGAAGGGTTTGTATATTTTGGAATACACATCACCCGCTTTTTCACATCCCTGTTTGCAGCTAACTACATGCCTCAAGTTAGCCAAATGAAGGCTGACTTTGAGAGATTGCGTAGTCTGCCACTCACTATGGCTGGGAGAGTGCAGTCAGTGAAGATGACTGTACTTCCCAGATTTCTTTACTTGTTCCAATGTTTGCCGGTTTTCCTACCCAAGTCATTTTTTAACTCAGTTAACCAATCTATAACCTCCTTTATATGGGGTGACAAGGTTCCAAGGGTCAATAAGTGTACTCTCCAAAGAGATCATGAAATAGGTGGACTGGGCCTTCCTAGCTTTATTAATTATTACTGGGCATCCAATAACCAAAATATATTACTCTGGCTCCACCGACCAGATACAGACTGGTGTCTGCTTGAATCACAATCCTGTTACTCCTCGTCTCTCCCAGCTTTAGTATATTCCTCCCTGCCATTGAAACCCTCTAGATTTACATCCAACCCTGTCGTACTATCAACGATCAAAATTTTTAACCAATTTCGTTGCCATTATAAGCTTACACCAGCTTCAATTCTGGGTCCCATTCACAGTAACCATTTATTCCCCCCCCTCTACACTTGACTCAACCTTTCGACAGTGGGGTTTGAATGGTCTTATGTCCATTAAGGATTTATACACTAACAACATATTTGATAGTTTTGACTACCTACACAAAAAACATGGCCTCCCACATAATCATTTCTTTAAATATCTTCAGGTTCGCTACTTTGTCATGAAACAATTTCCTTCTTTTCCTGATCTCCCTCCTGTCACAGTGTTGGATAAACTCACTCTTACCTTTGCAAATAAAGGACTGATCTCTGCAGTATATTCTCGATTGATGCATTTAGGAGATCAAAACCTGAACAAAGTTAAAGCTAGGTGGGAGGATGACCTTGGTATGAATCTGTCTGAGAAATGCTGGACAGAAGCGCTGAAAAAAGTCCACTCCTCGTCATCATGTGCTAGGTTGGGGCTCATACAATTTAAAGTTTTACACAGGGTTCATTTAAGCAAAGCCAGGCTTGCTAACATATATCCAGGGACGGACGCTGGCTGTGACAGGTGCTTGTTCTCTCCAGCCAATCTAGCTCATGCATTCTGGTCTTGCCCCAAACTTGTTAACTACTGGGCAGTGGTTTTTAAAACCATCAGTGAAGTCCTTGGGATGACAGTGAGACCTTGCCCGCTTGTAGCTGTATTTGGTGTAGCAGATAAAACCTTGGATTTAAATACAACCCAGTCTTATATCATTACATTTACATCACTTTTGGCCCGTTGGAGAATCTTGCTGGTCTGGAAATCTAACACTCCTCCATCTGCCGCTGCTTGGCTGGAAGACGTCATGTTTTTTTTAAGGTTAGAAAAGATTAAATTCACATTGAGGGGGTCTGTGAAAAAGTTTTATTTGAAATGGGAACCCTTTTTATCATACTTTGAGGGTCTAAAGGAACTACTTGTTGACTGAGGGCACTTGACATTAAGTGGGGATCTGCCTTTATTCTGTTTTATTATTGTTAAAAAAGTGCATTTGATTTTGTGATATATTTGGATTGTGAAAAAATAAGCTGCCAAGGGGCGTTTAGGGAGGGTGGGTTAGGATTATTTTGTTTATATTATTATTATTATTTATAAAAACAACAAAATGGAGGAAAATGTAATGCTATACATCAGATGTACTGTGATTTTTTTTTCCCTCCAATAAAAAAACTATTAATTTAAAAAACTAGATTCTGATATTATAAACTTCATATGGGATTATAAATCACACATAATTTAAAAAAAACATTGTGTAAATCTAAAGAATCAGGGGGACTGACATTCCCTAACTTATTGTATTACAATTGGGCAGTGAATATTAAAAATAATCTATTGGTTGGACAGTTCTGCCCAACATGTAGATTGGATAAGAATGGAGAAAGAGGATTGTTCCCCTTATAATATAGGAGCGATCCTTCTTTCCCCGATGAAACTGAACAATATAATATATAAGAAGAATCCAATTATTCACAGTATAATACGAATTTGGAAACAAAGAAAACTAACTTTAAAATTAAGAAAATGATCGCTTCTTTCTCCAATAGCTAATAATCCCTCATTCAAACCATCCATTATTGATAAAACGTTTATCCATTGGGAAAGAATAGGAATTAAAACGATGGGAGATATGTATGAAATGGGAAAACTTTTATCATTACAACAATTACAACTGAAATATAATTTGAAAAGTAATCAATATTTAAAATATCTTCAAATTCAAGATTATTTGAAAAAATATATACAAGGATATCAAACTTTAACCCCAGATTTATTGGAGGAAGGAACAAATAGAAAGGCAGAATCAAGCAATTTAATATCTTACATTTATAATATAATTCTAAATATAGAAACTCCAACGACAGAGGCAATTAGGACTGGGAAAAAGAGTTATTGATAAAAATTTCAAACGATCGATGGGAAAAAAAACTATTATATGTAAACAAATGTTCAATTAATGTAAGACATAACCTAATTCAATTAAAAATTTTACATAGATTATATTATTCGAAAACTAGACTGAATAAAATATTTTCAAATGTTTCCCCCATCTGTGACAAATGTCTAACTCAAAATGCCACTATAGCACATTCCTTTGTCTCTTGTACAAAACTGTATAAATTTTGGAATGAAATTTTTGGAATTTTTACAAAACTATTTAACACAAAATTGAACCCCAATACAGAACTGATTTCTTTGGATCAATGGAAGAGGGAAGTAAACTAACTATATTCCAAGAAGCTTTTCTTAATTACGGTCTAATAACAGCAAAAAAACATACTCAAATTGTGGAAAAACCTAACCACGGCAACATTCAAAATGTGGATTTCAAACATGTCTGAAATGCTACATCTTGAAGAAATGAGATTCCTCCTACTAGGCAAAGTAGACCTATTCTTAAAGACTTGGTCTCCTTTTATCAACTTTTTACAAGCATATGGTGCAACATAACATAACCGTAGAAATTAAATGGTTTAGAACCGGGTGACGGATGGGCAAAAATACGAAATAGGTAGATCTCTCCTAATCTCTCTTTTCTTTACTTTCTCCTTTTCTTTCAATCTTTTTAGCTTCTCATCTCTGTCCTTTATTTATTTTGCTATCTGTTTCTACTCGCTTGTCTATCTATTCCGACGCTCTTTATTTCTTTTTTCTCTCACTGTTCTTTTATTATTAAATCAAAAGTACGAAGTTGTACAAGAATGGGAATATGTATGTATGTATTAGGTACTCAAGCACCACACTATTGTACTTACTTCTAACAAAAATAAACAAAAACAAAAAATAAAAATAAAATGTGTCCTGGCCACCTTAAAGTAGGTATGTTACAATACTTACCTTGAGCGGCGCTGTAGTTCTGCCACTCCCCATGTGCGCGACTTTGGCGTCTTTCAAAGGGGGGGCGGGTTTAAAGTGCCGATTTTCTTTCAGACATTCAAGTCGATCCATCTCAGGGGATTTCATCGCTAAAGAGAAATCTCTCCGACATTTGATTTATGAAGGTATTTTTAAACTACACTAGATCATTTATTAGCTAGAGTAATTTAAAAATCATCTTCTAAAGCCGTGAGCGCCGACAACGGGAAGGATTTTATGTAGGGAAGAAAAGAAGGTACAGTTTTTTTTAACATAAAAACGTGGTTCTTAGGAAGCATTTAATCAAATTTTCATGTTGCGAAATGGGGACAAAAATATATACGAACCGCCAGTATTTTTCCTGCCAACTGTGGGTTAAATTCACCGCAAACCGCAATGTTCCAATCCACCGCATTCCACTAAAACCCACTTGCAAGTTGATTTAAATGGCCATTAATTTATAGGAATTAAACACTAAATTCGTTCAATTTGGCCTATAAATTCATGAAAATGAGATTAAAAAATCATGTTATATTGTGAATTATTGTGTGAATGGTATTTGGACACTTAGGCAATTAAAAAATGTTTATCTTTTCTTAAGAAATGGATAAATGTTTAGATCTAGTAATTGAATTTTGTAATTAGCTACAATTAGGTAACTAACTAATTATATGTTTTAATTTCATGTCATCCAAGTAAGATTGTTTCAAATTTGTTTCGGAATGCTTTAATCTATAATAACTGAAAATGTCATTGAGTTCCCTTAATTTTTTAAGAAAGTTATGGGCTTTTGACTGTCCTAGATCACAACTTTTGTGTTGTCAATGGAAAGGCAATGGGGAACAAGATGCTAATTTCAGAGTATGAAAATGGCCATAACTTTTTTAATACTGAAGATATGAAAGTGAATTAGGTGTCAAATTAAACTTATTTTTATGCTTTATCTGATGGGATAAATTGCAGACTTGATTTTTAAAATCTCAAAATGTTGTAACATTGCTACTTAAAGCTTAAAGTTCCAGATTTAATATGTGCCCTTGCTACCTTAAAGCTGCAAGTCCTAGATTTGGATGCATGCTCACAGTTCTATAGTCATACAGCTTGGAAACAGGCCCTTCAGTCTAATGTGATGATGCTGACCCAGATGCCTCAACCATTCCATTTGCTTGGACCTGGTCCACGTCACTCTAAATCTTTCCTATCCATGAACCTGTCCAACTGCTGTGATAGTCTCTGCCTCAACTACCTCCTCTGACTCCTCGTTCCATATATCCACAGCCCTCTGTCTCACCTTAAACATCTTCCCTCGAGTGCTTAATTCCCTACCCTGGGAAAAAGACTCTTTGCATTCACCTCTGTGAGATCATCCCTCAACCTCCTGAACTCCAGGGAATAGAGTCCGAACCTGCCCAACCTCACCCTATAGCCCAGCTTGAGACCTGACAGCATCCTCTAAATCTCTGTGCTCTTTCCAATGTAAAGGCATCCTTCCTGTAAGAAGGATGACCAAAACTGAACGCCAACTGAAATCAAGTGTAGCTTCGATGTGAATAAAATATGTGGTAGTTCTGTCACTTGTTACTTTCATCGTGAAACACTACAAGCCCATAGACTGCGTACTGTTGTGCTCTAAGAAGAAGAATCCCAGTTCTTTGGAAATCGCTGGTTACATTTGTGCAGTTTGATATCTTTTATGTGTGGTATCTCCATCTGCACTGTGGTACCTCCATCTTTTAAAGCCTCACTATTATCCTACAAACTAATATTTAAATGACTTTCTCATCTATGTCCTGTATTTGTTAAAACCAGAAATGCATGAGTTTGATTTAATTTTGAGAATAAAAGCATTTCTCGCTCATAATTTCAGGATTACATTTTGCTGCATTCCAGTCTTGGTAGTATCTATGATAATTTAATGGGGAGAATTTTTTTGGGCCATTTCTGATCAGGGAGTATGCTGCCACATTGTAAAGAAGTGGATCTGTTTAGTGTAAATACATAGTTATTGAGATGAGATCAATCATCGCCACTCAGTGAATGAATTATCAAATCTTTCCACATGATCATGACATCAATCCCTGATCACACCGCCCCCCGCGCGTTCTTCAGTTCATTAGCAAACATGGAATGCAATGCAAAAGTCAATTTGCATCTGAATGCCACAGCAATACACATCAAAGATCATAGAGCGGAGATCTTTGGTACACATCATGTGTAGGAATCTTCTCTTTTAAACTTTACTGCAGTGTTTGAAGTAGCTGAATCTGCTTTCTGAATGGTACAGTATTTGTCCCTTTGTTTCACTTTGTTTCTGCCCTACTGCAGATTCCACCCTGAAGTCACATTTGACCACAAAAGCAACATTTGTGTAATTGCTCAGCAGCTCAGTTCGGTGAGTGATACACAATTCCCTGGGCTCCATGAGATCCCCCACAATGACGATATTCCATCCACATAGATGGAATCCATCTAGGGAGATTTATTCCATCCAGTACAAATGTATTTGTCCATATTAAACCTCAATAATCAATTGGAAAATGCTTGTCAGTAACCCAGGATTGATTTCGGATCCGAAATGTCGACTATGTCTTTGCCCCCACAGATGCTACAGACCTGCTGACAGAGTCCAAAGAAGGGTCTCAACCCGAAACGTCACCCATTCCTTCTCTCCAGAGATGCTGCCTATCCCACTGAGTTACTCCAGCTTGTTGTGTCCCAAGATCATGGAGCTCATTTGGATGTGTCTATCTACATAGTCACAGAGTCTTACAGCGTCGAAAGAGTCTTTTGGCCCAATTTGCCCACACCAGCCAACATTTCCCAACTACACTAGTCTCACCTGCCTACGTTTGGTCCATATCCCTTGAAACCTGCCCGATCCGTGCACCTGTCTAAATGTTTCTTAATGTTGCGATAGTTCCTGCCTCAACTACCTCCATCGACAGATTGTTGCAACCACTCTTTGTGTGAAAAAGTTATCTCTCAGGTTCCTATTAAATCTTTCCTCCTCCTTAAACCTACGCCCTCTGGTTCTCAATTCCCCATCTCTGGGCAGGACACTCTGTGCGTCTACCCGATCTATTCCTCTCATGATTTTATACACCTCTATAAGATCATCCCTCATCCTCCTCTGCTCCAAGGAATAGAGTCCCAGCCTGCTCAACCTCTCCCTATAGCTCAGGCCCTTGAGTCCTGGCAACATATTTTCTCAAATCTTTTCTCTACCCTTTCCAACTTGACACCATCTTCCCTATAACATGGTGCCCAAACTGAACACAATACTCTAAATGCAGTCTCACCACGTTTCATACAAATGCAACATGACCTCCAAACTTCTATTCTCAATAGACTCAATACCCTGTCTGATGAAGGCCAATGTGCCAAAAGCCTATATGACCACTCTATCTACCTGTAATACCACTTTGAATAAACTATGTACCCGTACTCCTAGATCCCTCTGCTCTACAACATTCCCAAGAGTCCGACCATTTAATGTGGGTTCCATGTTAGTTCTTCCAAAGGGCAACACCTCACTTTTTCCAACCATTTATATTTCTGACATATTGCTTCTAATTGTTAAAGCAGGAAGGTAGTGTTGAAGACACGATTGGATAGTATGGAAGGTGCGAATGGCCAGCCTTGCTCTGAACTTGAATGGTTAGTTCCTGAGCTCTTGGTCCTAGTATGGCAGATCTGAGCATTCCACAAGAACATCTGCAATGTGCTGAGCTGTCAACTCCATCAGCGAGATCCAGGCTCCACCACTCTAAAATGACAAGGATTTGCCTCAACTTCTCTCTAATCCTCCTACTATTTAAAATCTCAGCACAGAAACCGGCCCTTCAGCCCATCATACTTACCCTGATCCTGTGGCCCATCTACACCAATCCATGGCAGTTTTGTCGTAGGTCAACGAGTTACTGTAAATCAGCATTTGTCATAAGATGATGGGAAATGAATCGAAGGGGAAATGATAGAGTTCTCTGATACGTTGCCGGAAACAGGAAAATAAGGAGAAGCAATAAATGGAACTGCCTGCCGTTCTATTCTTTATGTGTTTACTTTCTAATTGTTCACTCAGCCAGTAGATCTCTCGTTGGAGGGAAAGGAACTTCTTGAATGGTTGGTCCGTGGCTTTTGCGAACAGTCTGCACTGCTCTGTGCAGCATTTATATTGTTAAATACAAATGCATTATGTGTGTATCCAAGCATCAGACAGCACCCTGGCAGATGGCACCGAACCACACCTCCACAGTCAGATCACTTCTCTGCAGCGATCTCACATCTTTCCTCATGAAATCACAGCAACATGACATGTTTTGTTTTGTTTAGAGATACAGCAGGGAAACAGGGCCTTGGGCCCACCGAGTCCGCACCGACCAGCGATCCCCGCACATTAACACTATCCTACACACACTAAGGACAATTTTACACTTAAACCAATCTGATTAACCTATATGCCGGCACGTCTTTGGAGTGTGGGAGGAAACCGGAGCACCGGGAGAAAACCCATGCGGTCACTAGGAGAACGTACAAACTCCGTACAGACAGCGCCCGTGGTCAGGATCAAACCCAGGTCTCTTGCTCTGTAAGATAGCAACTCTACCGCAGCGCCACCATGCTGCCATGTGATGAGGTGCAGTAAATAAATAATGAGGGCTGGATTTGTGGAGCAGAGGGAGCGGAGGAGGAGAATGTTAACAGTCCAGATGTTTGAAGACAATGTTCTGGACATCAGGGCCCGGCCCTTCAAAAATGTTAGAGTGAGAGACAATGTTAATGTGATATTGTGCTGACCACAAGGCACTGTTGGGAATGGAGTGAGATAAAGGCAGTTGTGAGGAGGGGCAGAGAGATTGGGGGAAGGGAGAGTCATAGGGGACAGAGCAGGCGATGGATGGGACCATGGGAAGGGGAGCATGAGTGGGAAGGAACCAGGAATGGGAGCATGGAGTGAGGGGTGTAGGAGGGTTCCCTGTCCAGACTGGCCAATTCTTGAAATGGGGGCAGTCACTGTCTCTGCTCTAACTCAAACTAAAGGGCATTTATGGACATCAGCCTGGATATTACTTGATAATCCAAGTGTAATCCAGCTCCAACTCAATGGTCATAGCAATAGAGATACTGCACAGAAACAGGCCCTTCAGCCCACCTTGTCCATGTCGATCAAGATGCACCATCTACACTAGTCATACCTGCCCACGTTTGGTCCATATCCCTCTAAATCTTACCTATCCATGTACTTGTCCACATGTCTTTTAAATGTTGTAGTACCTGCCTCAACTGCCTCCTCTGGCAGCTGGCTCCATATACACACCACCTTTCCCCTCTCACCTTAAACCTATGTCCTCTGGTTCTTGAGTCCCCTACTTTGGGTGAAAGTCTCTGTCCCCTTTATTATCTCATACGCCTCCATAAGATCATCTCTCAGCCTCCTGCGCTCCATGGAATAAAGCCCTGGACTGCACAACCTCCCCCTAAAGTACAGGGCCATAGGTCCTGGCAACAGGTTTGTGAGGTGATTCACAAAATGCATAACCTCATGCTGATAAGTATTAAACATTTCACTCGCACATCAATATAATCCTGTAGTTAAACTTTCAATAACTTCACAATCCTCATGTGCCCAGTATACTAACTGACGTTGTCTCTCACATCCACATAATTTGCACATATTACAAACAACAAAGATCCCTATGGAACACCACTGGTCACAGGCATCCACTCACCAGACCAGCCCTACACCATAATCCACCGTCTTCTATTGCCAAACCGAGTTTGGATCCAATTTGCCCCCTTGTCCTGTGTCCCATGGGTCACACTGCCATGTGATGTTTGTTGATTGGCTTTGAGTCATAGTCACACAGTGTGGAAACAGGCCCTTCGGCCCAACTTGTCCACACTGACCAACGTGCCCCATCTACACTAGTCCCACCTGCCTGCATTTGTCCCATATCCCTCCAAACATTTCCTATCCATGTGCCTGTCTAATTACTACTTACACGTTGGGATAGTCCCTGCCTCAACTACCTCCTCTGGCAGCTCCCTCCATACACCCACCACCTTTTGTATGAAAAAGTTATCCCTCAGAAAAAGTTATCCTATAAAATGTTTCCGCCTCACCTTAAACCTATGTCTGGTTCTCGATTCCCCTGCTCTGGGCATGAGACTGTTCGTCTACCAGACCTATTTCTCTCATGATTTTATAATCCAGTGTATACATATACTGAGGTTCATGTAAACCATGTCAACTACTCAGCCCTAGTCTCATCGATAGTCTGTTACCTCCTCAAAAACCAGTCAGATTGTTGAGGCAAGGCCTTCCCTTGATAAAGCCATGTTGGTGTTCCCTGGTTGAGGTTTTTTTTAAGCAGATGCTTTTGCACCAGCACGCATTATACTTTTAGGTTTGAATTTATAACGTTATTGCCTTGAGCTGATGGCTATATCATTAATGTGTAAGAAGGAACTCTGAAGAAGGAGCTCGACCCGAAACGTCACCCATTCCTTCTTTCCAGAGATGCTGCCCGTCCCGTTGAGTTACTCCAGCTTTTTGTGTTGCTATATCATTAATCCTTGGAATACCCATCAGTGCAAGGGAGTAATGTTATAAATTCAAACCTAAAAATAGAAATTATTTTGGTACTGAAGTGACAGTTTGAAAAAATCCCACAGCCGGATGACTAAAAATAATTTTGAGGTGAGTTGAATGATTCAATGAGTCCAGCAATGTGAAAAAACAGAGGATCTGATCAAAGGTTTCTCACTGCGTTTGTAAGCCCTCTACTTCTCTCACTGGCATCGTCACGGAGGGGAACAGCTCATTTGGCCCATCACATCTGAGCACATCTATACTTATCCTATTTTCCTGCATTAGATCTCTATAATTCTTTGCCTTGCCAATTCAAGTGTCTAAATGTCTTTTAACACAATCATTACATCTGATTCACCATCTTTCCTGGCTGCATGTTCCACAAATCAACCTTGTATCCTTCAGTTCCTTCCTCACCCCGCAAACCTACACCCTCTTGTGTTTTATATTTCTTTCATGGGAAAAAGATTCTGACTACCCACCTTATCTTCTAATTTTATGTTCCTCTATCAGTCACCTCTCAGCCAAAGGGCCTGTTTCCATGCCGTAGCTCTAAACTAAACTAAACAAAATCTTGGGAATGCAGTGATCAATCATCACTCCTTATCCTGTGCCTCAGTGCTTCCTCCAAACCAGCAAACACTCCTGTCAGGATATTGATTCTGATTGGGAATGATCAGCCCAATCTGTACAGGTGACCTCTGCCCAGGAACGGTCCCAGTGCTTCCTGGTGATCAGTATTAAACGCCATTTTCCATTTCACTCACACATTAATACACCCCTTCCATCGCCATCTCTCCGACAGACATCCGTGCGTCTCTCCTCCCATCCCTGCCCTTGCCCACCCACAGCAGGGAAAGTAATAATCATAATAATAATAGAATATTGACTGGCCTTGAGGGGGATACGACATATATTGCCTGAAGTAGATTCATATTGCCCGAGTCGAAGACGAGGGCAATATGGATCTAGTGAGGGCAATATATGTCGTATCTCCCGAAAGAGGACAGTCAATATTGTTATTATTACCCATTATCAGACATCTAGAGGAAAATCTGAACATCTCATATGATATGAATGTATCTATACATTTTGCAATATGCATTGCAACATTGTAAATAAGGGTACTAAAACCATTCCAACATTGTAAATAAGGGTACTAAAAGAATGTAACATTTATGTTTCATTTATGTAATTTATGTAATTCATTTATGTGACAATGTGAAGGTCGAACTTTTAAATCGGGAACCTCTTCTCGCAACCGGCTGCCATTTTTTTTTTAAAGATAAATTTTAAATTTCGCACGCAGCGTCACGTTGCCGTCACGCAGCGTCACGTTGCCAAGTTCCCGGATGTGAGACCAGGGGAATATAAGACTATATTCCCCGCTGTTTAAACAGGTAAAGTCCATAGGCGTTCGCTAGAAAGGGGAATATAAGAAAATATTCCCCTGTTAGCGCTGCTGCCAGTAAACAGGAAGGGAATACAATTTCGTAAAAGCATACCTCAGATGGATGATATGGGTAATAATATCTTTTATTGTCATTACACATAAGTGCAACAAGATTGGTTTGCAACTACAATAAGATGTCATAACTTAATCGACAAATAAAATTTAGGTTTAAATACCCTGAGAACAAGGTTTGTAAAAACGAACATTAGACCAGTAAAATCAACACAGACTAAAGTGCGAGGCCGGGGGAGACAGTCCATGCGGGTGGGGGGGGGGGGGGGGTACTCAGCAGGGCTGGTTCAGAGCCGCTATAGCTCTGGAATGAAGTTGTTCCCGAGTCTGGTGGTGCGGGCGTAGAAGGCCTTGTAACGTTTGCCGGAAGGGAGTAGTTCGAACAGTCCATTACAAGGGTGAGAGGAGTTTTTATGTATGCTGACGGCCTTCCTGAGGCACCGTATGTGGTAGATGCCCTCCAAGGCTGGTAGCGGTGTCCCAATAATTCAATTCAATTCAAATTTAATGTCATTGCACAGATACAAGTATGGGTACAACAAAATGCAGTTTAGTGTCAGTACGTAGTGATAGCAATGTTTAGATAAATACAGATGAATAAATACAGATGTGGGAATCTATCGGCGGGGACTCCGAGTTCAGCAGTGCGATGGTGTTATTGTAGAAGCTACTCCTCATCCTGCTGGTGCGGGACCTGAGGCTCCTGTACCGCCTCCCCGATGGTAGGAGGGCAAACAGTCCATGGTTAGGGTGGGAGGGGTCCTTGATGATCTTCCCAGCCCGTCTCAGACACCGTTTTCGGTGGAGGGCATCCATGGCAGGGAGCGGGGCACCGATGATGTACTGGGTGGTTTTCACCACCCGTTGTAGTGCCTTCCTGTCTGCTACGGTGCAACTGCTGTACCATACCGTAAAGCAGGTGGTCAGGATGCTTTCGATGGTACAGCGGTAGAAGTTGGTCAGGATCTGGGGGGACAGGTGGGCTTTTCTGAGCCTCCTCAGGAAATAAAGGCGCTGCTGTGCCTTTTTGACCAGCTTGGAGGTGTTGAGGGACCAGGACAGATCCTCCGAGATGTGTACCCCGAGGAATTTGTAGTTGGAGACCCGCTCCACCACAGTCCCGTTTATATGGATGGGGGTGTGTCTGCCCCCTCTGTTCTTCCTGAAGTCGACAATGATCTCCTTCGTCTTTTGGGAGTTAAGGACGAGGTTGTTATTGGCACACCAGGTTGTCAGGTGCTGGACCTCCTCCCTGTAGGCTGACTCGTCGTTATCGCTGATCAGTCCAACCACCGTGGTGTCGTCGGCAAATTTTATGATGGCGTTGGAGCTAAACTTAGGGATGCAGTCATGGGTGAAGAGAGAGTAGAGGAGAGGACTGAGCACACAGCCTTGTGGCACGCCAGTGTTCAGTGTTATAGTGGAGGAGGTGAGGTTGTTGATCCTAACAGACTGGGGTCTGTTAGTGAGGAAATCCAGTGTCCAATTGCAGAGGGAAGTGGAGATGCCAAGACCGCTGAGTTTGGTGATCAAGCTAGCGGGTATGACAGTGTTAAAGGCGGAACTGAAGTCGATGAACAGCAGCCTGATGTAGGTGTTATTGCTGTCCAGGTGGGTCAGGGCAGAGTGTAGGGCCGCAGATATGGCGTCTTCTGTTGACCTATTGGTCCGGTAGGCAAACTGATGGGGGTCCAGTGTGGGGGGGAGGCTGGCTTTGAGGTGAGCCAAGATCAGCCGCTCGAAGCACTTGGCGATGACAGGGGTGAGTGCCACTGGCCGGAAATCATTGAGACTCCCTGTCGCTGATTGTTTGGGCACTGGCACAATGGTAGATGTCTTGAGGCAAGTGGGGACGACACCCTGGGCCAGTGACAGATTGAAGATGTCAGTGAGGACCAGGGATAGTTGTCCAACACATGCCCTGAGCACCCGCCCGGGGATGCCATCGGGGCCGGCAGCTTTGTGCTCATTCACCTTGCTCAGTGCATCTTGTACAGCAGAGGTGGAGAGACTGAGGGGTTGTTCATGCGGGGGTGGAGCACCTTTGATGGCAGGAGTTTTGTTGTCCCGGTCGAAGCGGGCGTAGAAATAGTTTAGCTCGTCAGGAAGGGAGGCATTGTCTGGGGGGGGAGTGTTAACTTTATGGTAATCGGCAATGGATTTGCTTCCTTGCCACATGCGCCTGGGGTCAGAGTTATTTCGGAAATGCTCCTCAATCCGCCGTTTGTGATTAAGTTTAGCATTCCTAATTCCCTTTTTCAGATTGGCCCTGGATGAGCTGTAACCCTCAGCATCGCCAGATTTAAAAGCGGCGTCGCGAGCCTTCAGCAGGAGTCTGACCTCCCTGTTCATCCACGGCTTCTGGTTAGGGAAGGCCCTTATTACTTTGTGTGTAGTGACGTTGTCCGTGCAGAATTTTATGTAGTCCAGAACGGTTGAGGTGTATGAGTTGATGTCCACTTGGGAGTTGAAGGTGGCCTGGGTGGCAAACAGACTCCAGTCTGTTTGCTGAAACTGTTCCTGTAAGACAGAGACAGCCGCCTCAGACCAGACCTTCACTGACCTCACGGAAGGTTTCACACGTCTGATCAGAGGTGTGTATTTGGGGAGCAGGAACAGAGAGAGGTGGTCAGACTGTACCAGGTGGGGGAGGGGGAGGGCTTTGTATGCTTCAGCAATGTTGGTGAATACTAGGTCCAGAGTCTTGTTACCTCTGGTTGGGCAGGAGACATGTTGGTGGAATCTGGGGAGTACAGTTTTGAGGTTAGAGTGGTTGAAATCACCTGCAGCAATAAAAGCCCCCTCTGGGTGTGCAGTTAGTTGTCTGCTGATAGCAGCTCCTCCATTGCTAGCCTGGCATTCTGTTGCGCTCTGTGGACGACGCACTGAAGAGCTCTCCTCTCCGCCTCCGTGCAGCTGAGATACCACACAGAGATGCTATACGTTAGTATGCTCTCTGTGGTGCAGCGGTAGAAGGTCGTCAGCAGCTGTTGGGGCAGACCAGTCCGTTTCAATGTTCTTAGGAAGAACAGTCTTTGCTGTGCCTTTTTGACCAGCGCAGCGGTGTTGGTGGACCATGTGAGGTCCTCTGAGATGTGAGTGCCCAGAAACATGAAGCTGGACACTCTCTCCACACTGTCTCCGTAGATGGAGATTGGGGCGTATTCCCCATTCTGCGACCTCCTGAAGTCAATAATCAGTTCCTTGGTCTTGGAGGTGTTTAGCGACAAGTTGTTCCACCAGGTTCTGCACCTCCGCTCTATAGTTTGTTTCATCACCATTGGTGATCAGCCCGATCACCGTTGTGTCGTCTGCAAACTTGACAATGGTGTTGTTGTCAAATGCAGGGACACAGTCGTGGGTGAAGAGGGAGTAGGGCATGGGGGTCAGTACACAGCCCTGTGGTGTGCCGGTGCTCAGGGTGATAGTGGAGGACAGGTGCGGCCCCAGTCTCACTGCCTGCGGTCACTCCGACAGAAAGTTCAGGATCCAATCGCATATCAGTGAGCTGAGACCTAGCTGGTGGAGTTTGGTGGTGAGCTTGGTGGGGATGACTGTATTGAAGGCAGAGCTATAGTCAATGAAGAGCATCCTCACATAGGTGCCCTGTCTTTCCAGGTGGGTCAGGACAGTGAAGAGCCACAGAGATGGCATCTTCTGTGGATCTATTTGCCCTGTATGCAAATTAGTGAGAGTCCAATGATGCAGGGATGCTGGATTTGATGTGGGAGAGGACCAGCCTTTCCCAAAGCACTTCATTGGTATTGAAGTTAGGGCAACCGTAATTCTGGGGATTAAGCTGTGCCCTTTAATCTCTTTCCTAGTGCCCTAGACCTGCTCACAGGACCTCATCTCTTTCTCTGCCCATGTCATTGGATCTGATCAGGATCATGAATACTGTGTCTCCATTCTCCCCTTTCAAGATGTTTTGCTGTTATTCACTGACATCCTTGACCCTGGCACCAAGCTGGAGTACCACCCCATCCCAGTGTACAACTCCATCCAAGTGTACAACTCCATCCCAGTGTAAACTCCATCCTAGTGTACAACTCCAATCCAGGGTACTACTCCAATCCAGGGTACTACTCCATCCTAGTGTACTCCACCCTAGTGCACAACTCCACCCAGTGTACAACATTATAGTGTACCACTCCATCCCAGTGTACTACTCTGCTCTGTAGTCACATCTGTAACCACAGGAGCACCTGTTTGTCCCCTTAACTAGTGAACTAGCAGTGACAGATACGTCCTCTCTCCTCTTCCTCCACTCCCTGTTGCTGAGCCTCATGTTGTGACAGACTCCTGATTGGCTGCTTTCCCCAAGAAACCATTTCCCCAAATATGAGTGAGTTGTATTGATTCAGGGGACCTTTCTACCAATGTGACTACCTCCTGAAATATGTTATACGTGAAGTTTACAACCTTTGCCAAAGTTTCATAGACTCCAAATGTGTTTTTATGTCTGAAGCATCAGTGGTCTAAGAATTCCAGCTCCTCTTAAATTTATTTCAGATTTCATGCGTCTGCAGTATTTTGATTTTTGTATTCTTCAAATTATTGGCCATAATTTTATTTGTCAAGGAAACATATCCATTCTGCCTCATCCCATTTAAGTAACTTCCTTGGTTACATAGAAACATAGAAACATAGAAAACATAGAAACATAGAAACATAGAAACATAGAAACATAGAAACATAGAAATTAGGTGCAGGAGTAGGCCATTCAGCCCTTCGAGCCTGCACCGCCATTCAATATGATCATGGCTGATCATCCAACTCAGTATCCCGTACCTGCCTTCTCTCCATACCCTCTGATCCCCTTAGCCACAAGGGCCACATCCAACTCACTCTTAAATATAGCCAATGAACTGGCCTCAACTACCCTCTGTGGCAGAGAGTTCCAGAGACTCACCACTCTCTGTGTGAAGAAAGTCTTTCTCATCTCGGTCTTAAAGGATTTCCCCCTTATCCTTAAGCTGTGACCCCTTGTCCTGGACTTCCCCAACATCGGGAACAAACTTCCTGCATCTAGCCTGTCCAACCCCCTAAGAATTTTGTAAGTTTCTATAAGATCCCCTCTTAATCTCCTAAATTCCAGAGAGTATAAACCGAGTCTATCCAGTCTTTCTTCATAAGACAGTCCTGACATCCCAGGAATCAGTCTGGTGAACCTTCTCTGCACTCCCTCTATGGCAATAATGTCCTTCCTCAGATTTGGAGACCAAAACTGCACGCAATACTCCAGGTGTGGTCTCACCAAGACCCTGTACAACTGAAGTAGAACCTCCCTGCTCCTGTACTCAAATCCTTTTGCTATGAAAGCTAACATACCATTCGCTTTTTTCACTGCCTGCTGCACCTGCATGCCTACTTTCAATGACTGGTGTACCATGACACCCAGGTCTCGCTGCATCTCCCCTTTTCCTAATCGGCCACCATTTAAATAATAGTCTGCTTTCCTGTTTTTGCCACCAAAGTGGATAACCTCACATTTATCCACATTATACTGCATCTGCCAAACATTTGCCCACTCACCCAGCCTATCCAAGTCACCTTGCAGTCTCCTAGCATCCTCCTCACAGCGAACACTGCCCCCCAGCTTAGTGTCATCCGCAAACTTGGAGATATTGCCTTCAATTCCCTCATCCAGATCATTAATATATATTGTAAATAGCTGGGGTCCCAGCACTGAGCCCTGCGGTACCCCACTAGTCACTGCCTGCCATTGTGAAAAGGACCCGTTTACTCCTACTCTTTGCTTCCTGTTTGCCAGCCAGTTCTCTATCCACATCAATACTGAACCCCTAATACCGTATGCTTTAAGTTTGTATACTAATCTCTTATGTGGGACCTTGTCGAAAGCCTTCTGGAAGTCCAGATATACCACATCCACTGGTTCTCCCTTATCCACGCTACTAGTTACATCCTCGAAAAATTCCACAAGATTCGTCAGACATGATTTACCTTTTGTAAATCCATGCTGACTTTGTCCAATGATTTCACCACTTTCCAAATGTGCTGCTATCCCATCTTTAATAACTGACTCTAGCAGTTTCCCCACTACCGATGTTAGACTAACTGGTCTGTAATTCCCCGTTTTCTCTCTCCCTCCCTTCTTAAAAAGAGGGGTTACATTTGCTACCCGCCAATCCTCAGGAACTACTCCAGAATCTAAAGAGTTTTGAAAGATTATCACTAATGCATCCACTATTTCCTGAGCTACTTCCTTAAGTACTCTGGGATGCAGCCTATCTGGCCCTGGGGATTTATCGGCCTTTAATCTATTCAATTTACCCAACACCACTTCCCGACTGACCTGGATTTCACTCAATTCCTCCTTTGACCCACAGTCCCCTGCTATTTCAGGCAGATTATTTATGTCTTCCTTAGTGAAGACGGAACCAAAGTAGTTATTCAATTGGTCCGCCATATCCTTGTTCCCCATGATCAACTCACCTGTTTCTGACTGCAAGGGACCTACATTTGTTTTAACTAACCTCTTTCTCTTCACATATCTATAAAAACTTTTGCAGTCAGTTTTTATGTTCCCTGCCAGTTTTCTTTCATAATCTATTTTTCCTTTCCTAATTAAGCCCTTTGTCCTCCTCTGCTGGTCTCTGAATTTCTCCCAGTCCTCTGGTATGCTGCTTTTTCTGGCTACTTTGTACGCATCATCCTTTGCTTTGATACTATCCCTGATTTCCCTTGTTATCCACGGATGCACTACCTTCCCCGATTTATTCTTTTGCCAAACTGGGATGAACAATTTTTGTAGTTCATCCATGCAGTCTTTAAATGTCTTCCATTGTATATCCACCGTCAACCCTTTTAGAATTAATTGCCAGTCAATCTTGGCCAATTCACGTCTCATACCCTCAAAGTTACCTTTCTTTAAGTTCAGAACCATTGTTTCTGAATTAACAATGTCACTCTCCATCCTAATGAAGAACTCAACCATATTATGGTCACTCTTGCCCAAGGGGGCACGTACAACAAGACGGCTAATTACCCCTTCCTCATTACTCAAAACCCAGTCTAAAATAGCCTGCTCTCTCGTTGGTTCCTCTACATGTTGATTTAGATAACTATCCCGCATACATTCCAAAAAATCCTCTTCCTCAGCACCCCTGCCAATTTGATTAACCCAATCTATATGTAGATTGAAGTCACCCATTATAACTGTTTTGCCTTTGTCGCACGCATTTCTAATTTCCTGTTTGATACCATCCCCAACTTCTCTGCTACTGTTAGGTGGCCTGTACACAACACCCACCAGCGTTTTCTGCCCCTTAGTGTTTTGTAGCTCTACCCATACCGATTCCACATCCTCCAAGCTAATGTCCTTCCTTTCCATTGCTTTAATCTCCTCTCTAACCAGCAACGCTACCCCACCTCCTTTTCCTTTCTCTCTATCCCTCCTGAATATTGAATATCCCTGGATGTTCAGCTCCCAGCCTACGTCACCCTGGAGCCATGTCTCCGTGATCCCAACTATATCATAATCATTAACATCTATCTGCACGTTCAACTCGTCCACCTTATTGCGAATACTCCTTGCATTGAGACACAAAGCCTTCAGGCTTGTCTTTACAACGCATTTACCCCTTATACAATTTTGCTGAAAAGTGGCCCTTTTTGATTTTTGCCCTGGTTTTGTCTGCCTGCCACTTTTACCTTTCACCTTGCTACCTAATGCTTCTACCCTCATTTTACACCCTCCTGCCTCTCTGCTCTTGTACCCATCCCCCTGCCACATTAGTTTAAATCCTCCCCGACAGCACTAGCAAACACTCCCCCAAGAACATTGGTTCCATTCCATTCCTGGTTATTTATCTGCCTCAGTGGGATCAATACAGTGGGCAGCAGGATGGCGCAGCGGTCGAGTTGCTGCCTCACAGCGCCAGAGATCAATCCTGACTAAGGGTGTTGTCTGTACGGAGTTTGTATGTTCCATGACCTGCGTGGGTTTTCACCAGGTGCTCCGGTTTCCTCCCAAACTCCAAAGTAGGCTAATTGGCATAGGTAAAATTGTAAATGATCCCTAGTGTGTGTAGGATAGTGTTAGTGTGAGGGGATCGCTTGTTGGCACGGACTCGGTGGGCTTGTTTCTATATTGTATCTCGAATCTAATCTAAACTAAACATGTTTTACTATGTGCACTGGGGGACAGATTGTGATGGGGACAGGACCCAGAACATCAGGTGTGCCTCTGTCTCCACAGATGCTGCTCGGCCCACTGAGTTACTCCAGAATGTGTTGTTTGCAGCAGAGTTGTGACAGTGGCGCTCACTCCTCTCATTGTATTGTCAGGTTGCAAACTTATTTCCTAAACTAGTTCTAAACCAGGCCAACTGTTGGGCGATGCCGTTAACTGACTGGTGTGTAAGAAGGAACTGCAGATGCTGATTTAAACCAAAGACAGGCACAAAAAGCTGGAGTAACTCTGCGGGACAGGCACCATCTCTAGAGAGAAGGAAAGGGTGACGTTTCGGGTCGAGACCCTTCTTCAGACTGGTCAGGGATCAGGGAAATGAGAAATATAGACGGTGATGTGGAGAGATAAAGAACAATGAATGAAAGATATGGAAAAAAGTAACGATGATAAAGGAAACAGGCCATTGTTAGCCGTTTGTTGGGTGAAAATGAGAAGCTGGTGCAACTTGGTTAGGCGAGGGATAGAGAGAGGGGGAATGCCGGGGCTACCTGAAGTGAGGGAAATCAATATTCATACCACTGGGCTGTGAGCTGAAATATGAGATGCTGTTCCTCCAATTTGCACTGGAACTGTTTATTGTGAGGCGTCACCTTCCGAACATGCATGCAGATAATAATTCTTCAGTGCTTATTGCCTGTTACTTTAACCGCATAAACACTGCATAAAGCATCATGTCAGCTCTCATTTATCACAATGTGAATTGAATCTAATAACACTATTTTGTTGTGATACATGGTCAGCCCCTGATGTTGTTGCCAATTACATTCAGGGCAATTATGCTTCACCCTCTACTGTTGGTTTGCAAGCATTTCCTGGTAACCATTGTGTTCATTTTCATTGTGAAACATTGGCTCATGCCCACAGCAAAAGCTTCATGACAGCTCGAGTGATGTGAGGCAGGTGGACAGCTAGTGCAACCACTCGAACTGGATTAACAATGCAGTCGTCAGGAGCCTGAAGGAGACACAGCTCCAGCCAAAGGGATTATTAATGCCGCATTGATTAGTGGGAAGAAGCAGTGCAGTGTAGAGAACAGCATCAGTTAGTCCCCCACAGTCGCACATAACATCCCATATAACTAGTGGGGCAGAGATAAGGTTGGGCTGCCAAACGAGCAACTTCTATGTGATGGATTGTGCTGAGTTCAATCATGCCAGCCAACATTTATACCAAGAGGACTGGAATATTAAAATTGAGATGTAATGCTGAGACTGTATGAGGCGCTAGTCAGGCCACATTTGGAGTATAGGGCAATTGCATGATTGACACTTGACGCGTAATGTTGCCATGCAACTCCTTCTGGAAGACAAGCGGTGTACTGGAGGCAAGCAGGAGTGTGTTGATTACTATGGCTGCCAGTACAGCGGGACTGTCTTCGGTCCCAGCAGCTGTTGAATTGTTGCAGTATGCTTCCAATCTTTCAACTGACGAGTATGCACGATATGTTTCTGTGATTGGTGTCAACCTTCATTTAGTGCCTGAAACAGGGAAATCACATGATATTTCTCAACTTCCAAAACTCAATTCCATGGACATCACGGCATATTTGATATCAACGAGTCCGTACACGGCAAATAATTTCCAGGCATACAACTCATCAGAGGCTTACAATTAATTTGCAAATGGCTGGTTCCACGACACAAGTGTATATATGCCAATGAATCATCCACAGTTACGAGTGGTGTGTGGAAAAGTACGTTTTCGATCATTTGTTTATGCTATTCGCAAGTTTTTAATCAGGTTCATAAACTCGTTCGATAAATTTTTATTGACGCTTAGTTTTAACTGATAGAAAATGGACTTGACTATAAATAAACATTTGGATTTTCGCACTAGTTTCCACGTATTCGGTGCTACACTCACCGGGCTATTATTAATATTTGATGCATGAAATAACTGTTGCATTCATTGTATCATAACAATCTGATTGTCCATGATATTCTTGTGCTTTTTATTCAACTTTGTGTGAATACAAATTACACAGGTAGTTTTAAAAATATTAACCCACATGGGAAAAAATTACCCCAAAACGGTAAACTTAAACCCATGCTTGGAAAAAGTAACTAAATCATTTTATGTAAAAAGGGAATGGCATAGGCCAAATCTAAAAACTATCAGCATTAAAAACAATTAAAAAAACCTTTGGATTGGTGTAATGTTAATAAAACTTTGGGCATGTTGGGTATATTTTCACTCGTCTTCAGAAAATATGTAATATGTTAACAGTCATTTTATCAGGGCCATTATTATAGTCATTAATATGAGGGTGCCAAACAATTTAGTTTCATGCCATTTTCTGTAATGCAAAATTAAAATAAATAAATAAATGTAAATAAATGTGAGTCGGCATTAAACATGTAAAATTGAAATGTATATTTTGGCAAATAATAATGTCCTGAAAGATTATACACCCCCTCCCTTTCAATGATATTGTCAATTGACTGAGCTGAATTATGTTCAATTACTAGCTAACAATTCTGTCATTCCTTGGTTTGCATCTGAGTAAAACGTAATTCAAAACCCACGTGTATCTTTTGTAGGCCCTAAATTCAATTATGTAAAAGATTTCCAATTTTTTTCTGAGAAAGTTCCCTTCAGAAACATTGTAAGCACCCACTTGAGAACCATGGTAACTTCTAAAAAAATTTAGATACCAAAGGAATCATGAAAAAAAACACAAAGAATGCCTTACTGTTGATGAAATGCAGTGAAAAAACGCGATAATTCTCAATCTTTTCCATCTTAATATCTGCATGGCCAATGTTCGCCAACCACTATAGCTGCTGTTGTCCCTTCAACTCTCGCTTCACTCTACCATTATTTCTCCTCACTTTTGGAATTCAGGAGTACGATAAATGGCTCTCACAGTTAGCCCCATTCCCACAATTTTTAACAGCACAAAAACGGACCATTTTGACGGTATTTTCCAGGTAAGAACGTCCGTGTTGTGTGTGTGACGAGTGTATGCCGGAGGCTTGCTTGTCCTCCAGTACGACTCGAGTGACACCGTGGGTCACACACTTTGACCTTTTGACCTAGCGTGTAATTACCCTATTGGGAGCAAATCTGGGCCCCATATCTGAGGAAGGATGTGGTGGCCCTGGAAAGGGTCCAGAGGAGGTTTACAAGAATGATCCCAGGAATGAGTGGGTTAATATATGATGAGCGTTTGATGGCACTGGCCTGCACTCGCTGGAGTTTGAGCAGGGACCTCATTGAAACATACAGTAGAGCTAATAGGACTTGATGTTTCAATCCCTGTAGTAAGTCGGCACTTTTGCTATTTGCAGTGGGATTAGAGTGGTGAAAGGTAGGGTAGGTTGGTCACCGGGGTCATCAGGTGGCCACCCTCCTTCTTTGACGTTTCATTGATAAGCCCACAACATCTCCAGCGGGCTCAACGGTGATACCTGGCGTCCCAGTTACACCCCCCTCAATTCCATACCCTCCTGTCTTCATCTTGCAGCCCGGTTGGTGTCTCTCCTTTTGATCCAAATCCAATTGCTGCTTTTTTCCGCAGAATTTGATAATGACTTGATTGCTTGTTGGAGGGTGTGTCCCTCACCCCCATTTTCTTTAAAAGCCTGGTCATAGATGTAGCAACAAATCCCCTGCATCCCACTTCGACAGGGAAAATCTTGGTCTTCCAGCCACTCTGGGAAGCTTCAGTTGCCAGTTCAGAGTACTTGGTCTTTTTCCTCTCATAAGCTTCTTCAACACCATCTTCCCATGGAACTGTCAATTCCACAATGTACGCCAACTTGGCTGTTGTGGACCACAGGACCATGTCTGGCCGGAGTGTTGTAGCCACAATGTCTGGGGGAAACACAAGCCTTTTTTCCCACAAGTCCACTTCCATTTTCCAATCCCGAGCAGGCTGCAGCATGCTTGCATCCATTGATGTTATCTGGTGCTCTGGAGGTTGGCCTGCTGGTACAAATGTTGTGAAGTGGACATTTCCTGCTGATGTTGGTGAGGAAGCATTTGTGATCATTCGCCTCTGTTGCAGGATTGATGCCAGCTGTCTGAGAACTTGGTTATGCTGCCAAGTGTAACACCCTTGGCCGAGGCTCATAGAGCATCCTGTTAAAATGTGCCTTAGTGATGCAGGTGCTTGGCAAACGGAGCAAGCGGGGTCTTCTCCGAACCACTGCTTCAGGTTCTGGGTTGATGGTAGAACATAAGTGGCTCTGATGACAAAACTTAGCCGAGATCTTTCCATTTGCCAGATGTCACGCCAGCTGAGTTTCCTCTTTTCCAGGCTCTCCCAGTTAGTCCATGGACCTTGCTTGGCCATTGAGACGGCCTTAGCGTGTCGCTCTGCCTCCTCCCGTCTTCTTGCCTCCTCCACCACGAGCCGTCTTTTGAATAGTGAAAAGCCTGGATAGAGTGGATGTGGAGAGGATGTTTCAACTGGTGGGAAAGTCTAGGACCAGAGGTCATATCCTCGGAATTAAAGGCCGCTCTTTTAGAAAGGAGATGAAGAGGAACTTCTTTAGTAAGAGTGTAGTTAATCTGTGGAACTCAGAGGGCTGTGGAAGCCAAGTCAGTGTATATTTTTAAGTCAGAGGTAGACAAATTCTTGATTAGAATGGTTGTCAAGGGTTATGAGGAGACGGCAGGAAAATGGGATTAGGAGGCAGAGATCAGCCATGATTGAATGGTGGAGTAGACTCGATTGGCTGAATAGCCTAATTCTATTCCTATAACCTGTGAGTTTCTTGAGTGCTAGAACAGGGCTTATCCAAACAAATGGAGATTATTCCATCGCATTACTGATGGGGTGGAAGATTGCAACCTTTACGTGGTCCGCCCTGTTTCGACTAATGCAATCAACTCGATGTGCACAAACAGAAGATTATATAGAACAAGTTGTCCAACAACTTTAGGCTGTGCATGCCACACGAAAGAAGAAGAAGAAGCATTACTGACTTGAGCCATGAAGATGGGGCTGAGGTTACATGATGCAGCATAGTATTGATGTTGATAATGTGATGCCCAGGATACTGATGGTGGGAGTCGTCAGGATAGTAATGCCAAGGGTTGATGATTGGATTGCCTTGTGACAGTGAGGATCACTGTCATGGAGTTACACAGCATGGAAACATCCCAACTTGCCCATGCCCACTGTTGTCTACCTGAGCCTACCCCATTTTGCCCATATCCCTCTAAACATTTCCTGTCCATGTTCCTGTCCACGTACCTGTCTTTATACCTGTCCAAATGTCTTTCAAAACATTAGAAACATAGGTGCCTCTACAACCTCCTCTGGTAATGCTTCCACATACCCATCATTCTCAGGTACCCCTTACATTTTACCCCTCTCACCTTGAATCTATGCCCTCTGGTTTTACACTCCCCTACCCAGGGAACAAGATTGTGACCATATTTCTGCCTCTCTGGTCGTCACTTTTGTTGTACGATTGTTGTTTGCCGGGTAGCTAATGCCTAGTTGCTGTCTATCAATGGATTGTTTCATTTGCTGAAGAGCTCTAAGTGGAACTGAACATTGTGTAACATCTTATAGACACTTGGACAGGTACATGGATAGGACAGGTTTGGAGGGATATGGGCATGTCGGACAAGTGTAGATGGGGCATGTTGATCGCAAGTTGTGGTGAAGGGCCTGTTTTGTACTTCATGACTCTATGAATATGGAGTAGAAACATGGAGCCTTTTGGCCCCAACAGCCGTGACCTCCATTTCTGACTTCATAACGGAAGGCCGGTGACTGCAGGAGCAGCTGAAGATCATTGGCCGACACTGCCCAGTGGAGGAGCAGTGAACAATGTCAGCGACATGTGTTTGTGAGTTTTGCTGCACTCTGGCTTCCTTCACTAGCATTTTACTAAGACATTTGCATTTCTAAATGTTCTACTAATTCTTCGTTAATAACTGAATCCACTATTTCCCTCCCACAGGGTGGCACAGCGGTAGGGTTGCTGCTTCACACCGCCAGAGACCCAGGTTCCATCCCGACTTTGTACGTTCTGCCTGTGACCATGTGGGTTTCCTCCAGGTGCTCCTGTTTCCTCCCACAATCCAAAGATGTACAGGTTTGGAGGTTAATTGGCTTCGGTATAATTGTAAATTGTCCTTAGTTAGTGTGCGGAGATCGCTGATTGGCACAGACTCGGTAGGCTGAAGGCCCTGTTTCTGCATTGTATCTCTAAACTAAACTGGTTGCAAAAAGCGGTGGGCAGCAGTCTGAAGGGTCTCAACCCGAAACGTCACCCATTTCTTTACTCCAGAGATGCTGCCTGACCCACTGTGTTACTCCAGCTTTTTGTATCTGCCTCTTAAACTTCACAGGTAACTGAAGTGCTGTTCCCTTTTTGTCTCACCATCCTGGCTCGGGTAACTGTTGCACATCTGCCTATTTCCAGCCCTGAACTACAGGAATTTCTCCATGCCTCGACTATCTTTATACCAGCTCCTGCAGAGCTGTGGGATGCACAGGATTGTCACCTCTCAGTCCCATGCGGCTAGCTCACAGTTTATCTCTGGTGATACACATCCTCCCTTGTCACTTGCTTACATTATTTTTGACATACTTACCTGCCCTCTGCTGTGAAAATCAATGGAAAATGTGTGTTTATCTGATCTGATATTTCTTTGTTTTTCATTAGTTATTCCTATCTCAGTGAATGAGAGATAAATGTTGACTTTTTCTGCTATCTTCCTTTTCAAATATTTGCGATGCTCTTACAATCTAGTTCACATTTGAAGTGTTGTGCAATCCTAGTTACTTTTAATGCTGTGACGGGAAGTTTGAGACCGAACTTAGTCAAGGTGAAACTATTTGGGTACTCTGATCATTCTCACACTGGTGATTCATAGCAACATTCTCCTCACTTCCTCACCCAATGACAAACTAAATTTAGCCTCAAGCCCACATCCTTAATTAACGCAACACCAGCAGCATATTCACTTAATGACCGGTTAGGAAAATGATTATTTCACTAAAACAACAATGATAATTCTTTAATTAGAATAATTGGTGGATGGCAGATAGGAGAGAGAATTTGGAAAACAGAGCATAATGTTCTTCCAAAGAATAACATACAATTGATAAATGAGGAACTATAGTTGTACCCGGCCAGGCTAGTTTCCCAGTACCTGTCCAGCATTGTCCCTAAGTTCACAAGTTATAGTTGTAGAATAGGGCTATTTGGCCCATCGAGTCCACTATGCCATTCAATCATGGCTGATATCTGCCTCCAAATCCCATTTTCCTGCCTTCTTCCCATAACCCTTGACAACCGTTCTAATCAAGAATTTGTCTATCTTTGCCTTAAAAATATCCGCTGAGGGCCTCCACAGCCGTCTGTGGCATTGTGTTCCACAGATTAACTACCCTCTGACTAAAATGCCCTTTAATTCTGAGGCTACGACTTCTGGTCTGAGACTCTCCCACCAGTGGAAACATCCTCTCCACATCCACTATATCCAGGCCTTTCATTGTTCTATACATTTCAATGAGGTCCCCTCTCAAACTTCTAAACTCCAGCGAGTAGAGGCCCTTGAACCAACCAGCACAATCTTATCCTACTTCGATAATGGAACATTATGATCTACCTCTTGCACGACATGGACTAGTTTAAAAAAATTATGTTTTTACATGAATATGCTGTTTTTCGCACAATCTTTTTTCTTTTAGAATTTTTTGTGTAAAATGTTTTAGTGTGTCTGAGTCTGGGCCTCTGCTGCTGCAAACAAGATTTTCATTGCATCTGTACCTACCCTATTTATGCACACTACGTAACCAATTGCATTTACACCTGTCCATAATCTGTCTACATCTCTGTTCCTTTATCACTCGTGGTCATTGGGCAGCTTATAGTATAAAGATGGTATCTTGTTTTATTTCCGAGCTCTACCTCGAATCACGTCAGTGGATGAACCCTCCAGCGTGTCCACTCTGACGTTCATCCTGATTAGTAACACAACTCATCCACCTGGAATACTTCCGACACAGAGGGACACAGTCATACAGCCTTGGTCGTAAATAAAAGGGGTCTTCCAAATTAGAGGAAACATAGCAAATAGGCGCAGGAGTAGACCATTCGGCCCTTCGAGCCAGCACCACCATTCAATATGATCAAGGCTGATCATCCAAAATCAGTATCCCGTTTCTGCTTTTTCCCCATATCCATTGATTCCTTTAGCTCTAAGAGCTAAATCTAACTCTCTTGAAATTGGCCAGTGAATTGTTCTCCACTGCCCTCCGTGGCAGAGAATTCCACAGATTCACAACTCTGTGTGAAAAAGTTTTTCCTCATCTCAGTCCTAAATGGCCTACCCCTTATTCTTAAACTGTGACCCCTGGTTCTGGACTCCCCCAACATCTGGAACATTTTTCCTGCATATACCATGTCCAATCCTCTAAGAATTTTATATGTTTCTATAAGATCCCCTCTCATCCTTCTAAATTCCAGCAAATACAAGCCCAGTCGACCCATTATTTCATCATATGTCAGTCCCGCCATCCCGGGAATTAACCTGGTGAACCTACACTGCACTCCCTCAATAGCAATAATGTCCTTCCTCAAATTAGGAGACCAAAATTGCACGCAATTCTCCAGGTGCGGTCTCACCAGGGCCCTGTACAACTGCAGTAGAACTTCCTTGCTCCTAAACTCAAATCCTCTCGCAATGATGGCCAACATGCCATTAGCTTTCTTCACTGCCTGCTGTACCTGCATGCTTACTTTCAGTGACTGATGTACAAGCACACCCAGGTCTCATTGCACATCCCCTTTTCCTAATCTGACACCATACAGATGATGGAAGGCTGCCTGTCCCATTGAGTTACTCCACCATTTTGTGTCTACCTTTGATTTAAACCAACATCTGCAGTTCTTTCTTACACATTTTAACCATTCAGATAATAATCTGCCTTCCTGTTCTTGCCACCAAAGTGGATAACCTCACATTTATTAACATTATACTGCATGCATGCTTCTGCCCACTCACCCAACCTATCCAAGTCACCCTGCAGCCTCATAGCATCCTCCTCGCTGCTTACACTTGCCACCCAACTTTGAGTCATCCGCAAACTTAGAGATGTTAATTTAATTCCCTCGTCTAAATCGTTAATATATATTAACACAACTGTAGGGTTGTAGAAGTGAAGAGGGGTGAGATCATAAATGAATTTGAGAATGATATACCGGTGAAAATATTCTACATACTCAATGAACAGTTAGTTCATTGTTGAAGGGAAATTGGTAACACAGAAACCAAGGAGATATTATATAATGTGGTCGTGTAAACGCCTCCTGGGTTATTCCATAAAAAGCAGAGAGGTAATATCAGCAAGACAAATTGAATCATTGAGAGTTTGAATGACTAATTGAATGAATGTATTATTTTTCAGGCCGTTCTCCATGTAATCCTGGTTCACAGCGCAAATCAGTCCCATTCAGAACAGCAAAGGTTTATTAAATTCTCAGCATACACGCCACAGGCCAAGACAATCTCTTGTTCTAAAAGTACGCATCTCTAATCTGATTACTGCTGAATGCAGATTATGAGCTTATTCTGACAAACTTCTCTCCTGAATCCTGTCTGCAGTAACTGGAGCCCACTTGACTGGTTTGCGTCAGCATTGCTGTGGAGAAGCTGGGCGTGGTGTCTATATTGCCAAGAGCTCGACGACAGCTGCTTTGCTCAATATCTTTTGACAGATAGAGTCATAGAATCACAGTTATGTAACATGAAGCAGGCCCTTCAGCCCAACTTGACTGGGGTGCCATTCAAAGCTAATTCTCTCTACATTAGACTCATACATCTCTACTGTCCTATCCAAGAATATGTCCTGATTTACATTTAACATTGTTAATGTACCCTACCACTTCCTCTGATTCTATACACTCACCACGCTCCGGTGGTTTGGTATAAGTCTTAAATTGTCCCTAGCGTGTGTACGATAGTGTTAGTGTGCGGGGATCGCGGTCAGTGTGGACTCAGTGGGCCGAAGGGCCTGTTTCCGTGTTGTATCTCAAACTAAACTAAAACACTGACAAATGAAACCTAATGTACTGAAATACTTTTTTACCGCCCGTGATGTCCCTTTCAGAGAACTATGTACCTGTACTAGATCCCTCCGCTCTGTCCTGTTCTGTTTGGTGACCCCAGTTTTGTTCACATGCAACAGTTGAAGAAGGCTCTCGACACAAAACATCACCCATTCCTTCTCTCCAGATGCTGCTTGTCCCGCTGAGTTATTCCAGCTTGAAACCAGCACCTGCAGTTCCTTCATACAAAACAGTTGATATATTGAAAATCACTCTCAACATGAAACCTCACAGCTTGAGGGACCCTAATGTAATTGACACCATCAGAGGAGAGGATGTAAAATGGAAGTGAAACATGATAGAGAAGGTTGAAGTTATTGCCACATCTGGTCGGGGTGACAGCAGCTACAGAGACCCCCACCCTGGTGCTACAGAGACCCCCACCCTGGTGCTACAGCGACCCCCACCCTGGTGCTGCCCCTCTGTCCAGTGTCCCCCTCGTGTGTGTTTGGAACCTGGTCATCTTTAGATTCTTGATTAGTACGGGTGTCAGGTGACATTTTTATATATTCCGCTAGTGATTTACCACTTGATTTCAAAAATCCCCTCGTCTGTAAATTTGATTAATTATTTCCCAAGTTTTTTAATAAAATTGTTCACCAATCTGACATTTAAAAAATCTAGTTGCTGAAGCAAGCTGGATGATGATTTGGCAAGTAGAGACAATCGGGTACAACAAAGTTCTTTATATTTTTAAACAAAAATAAAGTGATTACCCGAGTCGATATTGACAGCCAAAATAAACGATGCTCACTCAAAACGCGTGGAGCTCGAATGAATGGTTTTACAGAAATACCTGTGAAAACGCTCCCCGCTCACGCGACCGCGCCAGCCAATAGCGAGGGTTCGACATTACCAGGTCCACCACTAGGAGCCGCTACAGGATCTCTCCCAGAACCCGAGGTACAGAACCGAGCGGGAGGCTGGACACGGTGACCGCAACGCGTGGTAACAACGGACGGGGCGGGCAATACAGGTGGGGTTGGCAGAACAGAGTCAGGGGACAGTAACGGTGCAGAAGGAACAAAAACAACAGGTGAGAGGGGATCAGGTACAACACGTGTGACCGGACTGGCTTCTGCTTCCATGCACAGATAACCTTATTTATCCTTAATCCTCTTACTTCTATACCTAGCCATAGTCATACTGCACAGAACCAGCCCTTTAAGCCCAACTGGCCCATACTGACCAACATGTGCCATCTACTTTAGTCCCACCTGCCTGCGTTTGGTCCATATCCCACCTATCCATATACCTGTCTAATTGTTTCTTAAACGTCGTCTAATTCCCTCTTATACCTACAGAGGACTTTTGGATAATTGTTTTCTTAGCTGCCATTATATTCCCCTAACCTGTCTCTGTCAAGAGACATACTCTGTGCTGAGCCATGGCTGAAATTCACAGCTTCAAGATGCTGGGGAGGGAGGGAAGGTCAGATCAGGGCTGAAGCTTCATATCACAGGGTCCTCTTTCCAAGCCTTCCACCTCAGGCATCTTTAGGATCAGTGCAAAGCCACCATTCATAAAAATGTAGACACTCATGAGGAATTGCAGCATCAATCTCTCAGCCTTCCCCTTAGAACAATTTATTAAAATAATCATTGTTCCCATCTCACTGTGCCTCACATTTCTTTATTATTTCATGTCTCCCAAAAGAATTACTGCCTTGCAATGTAGGAGTCTGCTCAAATGTTGAGAGAACTGCTGTGTTCATGTTGTCATTACTGTGGGCTGAGGACCATGCATCTGCTGTACCCTGGCAGAAGATGCAGTAACTGGGTTTACCAGCAGGTGGCAGCAAATCTTGCTCGGGGTACAGAATATAGAAACATAGAAAATAGGTGCAGGAGTAGGCCATTCGGCCCTTCGAGCCTGCACCGCCATTCAATATGATCATGGCAGATCATCCAACTCAGTATCCCGTACCTGCCTTCTCTCCATACCCCCTGATCCTTTTAGCCACAAGGGCCACATCTAACTCCCTCTTAATGGGGAATTACAGACCAGTTAGTCTAACATCGGTAGTGGGGAAACTGCTAGAGTCAGTTATTAAAGATGGGATAGCAGCACATTTGGAAAGTGGTAAAATCATTGGACAAAGTCAGCATGGATTTACGAAAGGTAAATCATGTCTGACGAATCTTGTGGAATTTTTCGAGGATGTAACTAGTAGTGTGGATAAGGTGGATTAATGATCTGGATGAGGGAATTGAAGGCAATATCTCCAAGTTTGCGGATGACACTAAGCTGGGGGGCAGTGTTAGCTGTGAGGAGGATGCTAGGAGACTGCAAGGTGACTTGGATAGGCTGGGTGAGTGGGCAAATGTTTGGCAGATGCAGTATAATGTGGATAAATGTGAGGTTATCCACTTTGGTGGCAAAAACAGGAAAGCAGACTATTATTTAAATGGTGGCCGATTAGGAAAAGGGGAGATGCAGCGAGACCTGGGTGTCATGGTACACCAGTCATTGAAAGTAGGCATGCAGGTGCAGCAGGCAGTGAAAAAAGCGAATGGTATGTTAGCTTTCATAGCAAAAGGATTTGAGTACAGGAGCAGGGAGGTTCTACTTCAGTTGTACAGGGTCTTGGTGAGACCACACCTGGAGTATTGCGTACAGTTTTGGTCTCCAAATCTGAGGAAGGACATTATTGCCATAGAGGGAGTGCAGAGAAGGTTCACCAGACTGATTCCTGGGATGTCAGGACTGTCTTATGAAGAAAGACTGGATAGACTCGGTTTATACTCTCTGGAATTTAGGAGATTGAGAGGGGATCTTATAGAAACTTACAAAATTCTTAAGGGGTTGGACAGGCTAGATGCAGGAAGATTGTTCCCGATGTTGGGGAAGTCCAGGACAAGGGGTCACAGCTTAAGGATAAGGGGGAAATCCTTTAAGACCGAGATGAGAAAGACTTTTTTCACACAGAGAGTGGTGAGTCTCTGGAACTCTCCGCCACAGAGGGTAGTTGAGGCCAGTTCATTGGCTATATTTAAGAGTGAGTTGGATGTGGCCCTTATGGCTAAGGGGATCAGAGGGTATGGAGAGAAGGCAGGTACGGGATACTGAGTTGGATGATCAGCCATGATCATATTGAATGGCGGTGCAGGCTCGAAGGGCTGAATGGCCTACTCCTGCACCTAATTTCTATGTTTCTATGTTTCTATGTTAAATATAGCCAATGAACTGGCCTCAACTACCTTCTGTGGCAGAGAATTCCACAGATTCACCACTATCTGTGTAAAAAATGTTTTTCTCATCTCGGTCCTAAAAGATTTCCCCCTTATCCTTAAACTGTGATCCCTTGTCCTGGACATCCCCAACATCGGGAACAATCCTCCTGCATCTAGCCTGACCAACCCCTTAAGTATACTTTATTGTCACCTGTGCCGAGGTACAGTGAAAAGCTTTTTTGTTATGTGCTAACCAGTCAGTGGAAAGACTATATATGATTAATAATGCACCGTCTACAATGTACACATACAGGATAAAGGAACTAACGTTTAGTGCAAGATAACGTCCAGTGAAGTCTGATTACAGATAGTCTGAGGGTCACCAATGATGTAGATAGTAGTTCAGGACTGCTCTCTAGTTGTGGAAGGATGGTTCAGTTGCCTGTTAACAGCTGGGAAGAAACTGTCCCTGAATCTGGAGGTGTGCGTTTTCACACTTCTTGCCCAATGGGAGAGGGGAGAAGAGGGAGTGGCCGGGGTGAGACTGGTCCTTGATGATGCTGCTGGCCTTGCCGCGGCAGCGAGAGGTGTAGATGGAGTCGATGGAAGGGAGGTTGTTTCACTTCTCAGGCTAGACCACATAGACATGGGTTCAAGGTGAAGGGGAAACGATTTAATAGAAATCTGAGGGATAACTTTTTCACACAAATATATTTTTATTACATTGTAAGTTGTAAAACAATTGGTTAAAGGCACACTATGAAACTGTATAAACAAAGGTGGTGGGAGTATGAAGCTAACTGCCCAAGGAGGTAGTTGAGGCAGGGACTATCGCAACGTTTAATAAACAGTTCGACAGGTACATGGATAGGACAGGTTTAGAGGGATATGGACCAAACGCGGGCAGGTGGGACTAGTGTAGCTGGGACATGTTGGCCGGTGTGGGCAAGTTGGGCCGAAGGGCCTGTTTCCACATTGTCTCACTCGATGACTCTAAACAGTTTCATGGTGTGCCTTTGACCATTGTTTTACAACTGACAATGCAATATAAATATCCAACCCTGAAGTATCGATCTGTGTACCTTATAATTCTTGATAACATGAGACAGGTAGGTTCTGCTTTATTTCCCTTAGCTAAAAAGGACCTTGAGACGGGTGGATGGAAATAATGACAGGGCCTTCTGCCCAACTCATCCATGCTGACCAAGATGCCCCATCTACCCTAGTCCCACCTGCCTGTATCTGGTCCATATCCCTCTAAACCCTTCCTATTCACGTATGTTGTACCATACACCCATCTACCATCTATCCAGTTATCTTTTAAATGCTGTTATAGTACCTGCCTCAAATACCTGCTCAGAAAACCTGTTCCACATACCCACCACCCACTGAGTGAAAACGTTACCCCTCAGGTTCCTGTGAATTCCAGCCACTTTCACTGTAAACATTTTCCGGAAATGGCGGCGCTGCCCTGCAGCTGTGGCTCGCCTGCAGTCCGTTTGTCTTTTCTTTTTGTCCCGTTTCAGTTTATTTTAGATTATTTTGACTGTGCATGTGTGTGTGTGGGGGGGGAGAGAGAGATGGGAAAAATGTTTTTGGTCTCTTCCTTCGGGGGGATGCGACCTTTTCTTGTCTTATCCCCCGTCTCCGTCTGCGTTGAGACCTAATGGCGGAGCTGGGGGCCTCCAACTGGGACCAACCCCGAGGCTCCCGAGGCAGCCAGGACTTACTTACCATCGCGAAGCTGGCCAACTTCAGGGCTGTGGTGGCACTGCGGCGGCGGCAACCCGACCGGAGCCTCGGAGGCTCGGCCGCGGGCCCAGTGGACGATATCGTCGTGAGCCCGCAAGTCCCAGGTTGGTGCCTGGTTTTCTGGAACTCCCGCAACAACAGCTTCAGCAGCTTCGACCGCCCCGGGCCGCGGAGTTTGAACCGGCCCGTTCGCGGAGCTCGGATTCAACTGCGGGACTTACCAACACCCTGCGGGGTCCCAACATCGGAAGCCTGGATCGCCTCAACGCAGAGGGAGAACAAGGAAGGAAGAGACAAGGACCTTAAGACTTTTGCCTTCCATCACAGTGAGGAGGTGCCTGGTAAATTCACTGTTAGATGTTAAACTGTGTTAAGTGTGTGTTTTGTTATTTTATTCCATGTTATGACAGCAAGGTTCACAATTTCATTCAGACTGAAATGTCTGAATGACAATGAAGGATACTTTTATACTTTTTTTTTAATACATATGTTTGATTTTTTTGATTCCCCTATTCTGGGTAAAAGACTACCTATTCCCCTCATAATTTTATACACCTCTACAAGATCTCTGCTCAGCCTCCTGCACTCCAAGGAATAAAGTCCTAGCCAACCTCTCTTTAGATTTTAGAGATACCATGTGGAAACAGGCCCTTCAGCCAACAATGATTCTATCTTATGTACTAGGGACAATTTACAATAGCCAAATACCCTACAAACTTGTATGTCTTTGGAGTGTGGGAGAAACCCACGCAGGTCACAGGGAGAACGTACTAACTCCATATAGGCAGTACCCATAGACAGGATCGTACCTGGGTCTCCGGCGCTGTATGGCAGCAATTCTAATGTTGGGTAACCTTCCTGTAGCTCAGGACCTCAAATCCTGGCACAATCCATGTACATTTTCTCTGCACTCTTTCCAGCATAATAAAATTCTTCCTGTCACAAGGTGACCAAAATACAATACTCCAAATGAAGCCTCACCAACATCTAGTACAACAGGAACATAACATCCTGTTTCTATATACCAAAAGCCATCTTGACCACCCTATCTACCTGTGACGCCACTTTCAGGGAACTATGTACCTTACTCCTCGATCCCTCTGCTCTGCAATCCTCCGCAGTGCACTACCCTGCAAGTGGAGTCAACGAGGGCATTTTCTTAGTTTGCTTTCCCAAAATGTAACACCTTATATTAACCTGTATTCAACTCCATTAGCCTTTCACACTTGCCCAGCAGATCGAGAGCTTGCTGTAATTTTTGACAACCATCTTTACTATCTCTCCTTGCACCCGCTTTAGTGTCATCTGCAAACTTACAAATCGTGCCTTATATATTCTTATCCAAATGGTGATGTAAACTACAAACATCACTGGGTCCAGCACCAATTCCTGAGGCACAGATACTGGTCATAGGCCTCCAATCCAAGAAGCAACCTTCCACCACCACCCTCTGCTTCCCACCACAGTCGACTAGTTCTCCCTGGATCCCATGCAGTCTAACCTTCCAGGGCAGCCTACCTTAGCAAAGGACTTGTTGAAAGTATATAGGCACGTTGGACTAGTGTAGATGAGGCATCTTGGTCAGCATGTTGGGTCATAGGGACTGATTTAATGCTGTATGACTTAATGGGACAGCTAATTATAAGCCTTCTCCAAGCATTAAGAATCCACCCATAACAGCCAGCTGAGGCTCCCTGATCTCACACTAACGACCCATTTCAATTGTCAACATTGCCAACATGCGACGCTCAAAGTCATTCCGTGATTGCTGTGTGTCATGAAGTAGTGATTTTGTGCAAGTTCAACGTTGACAAAAATGCTGGAGAAACTCAGTGGGTGAGGCAGCATCTGTGGAGCAAACTACAGACATTGGAACATTGGAAGTTCAATGTTGACAACTCAGGCTGAAGACACTTTGAGAGCAGAATCTGTAAACATATTCTTCAGCGCTGGTGGGGGTGAGGTTGGGGGAAGATTCACGGCAAGATTCAACAATATCCTTCATTGAACATTGTCGCTCGAGTGGATCAAAGCTTGCAAACCCTTCAATGCTGCACAATCATTGTCAGCTTCCATTTAAATCACAGAGGTTGATAAAAGCAAATTGCTTTTAGGTTTTAATGTTTATTACACAGTGCCTGCACTTAGGCTGTCGCAGCCAATACAAGACTGAAAACCCTCTCCTCCCCCTTAACCCTCTCCCTTGATCACATATAACCCTTCCCCCTCCTTCCCCCACATCATTCCCCCCTCGACCCATACCCATATCTACCCCCACCCCCCTCCATCTACATTCCTTCCTTTCTTTCTCTTGCCACCATTTGCAACTCTTCAATCCTTTTGTCTTTTCACACAAAGGTTGGTGGGTGTATGGAACAAGCTGCTAGAGGAGATAGTTGAGGCAGGGACTTTAGCAATGTTTAAGAAACATTTAGGCAGTTACATGGATAGGTTTGGAAGTATATGGGCCAAACGCAGACAGGTGGGACACTTTGGTCAGTGTGGGCAATTTGGGCTGAAGGACCTGTTTCTTCTACTATTGGACTAAGAAATGGCAGGTGAAATTTAGATCAGACAAATACAAAGTGTTGCATTTTGGTTAGACAAACTAGGGCAGAATTTGCATAGTAATTGTCAGGGTGATGGAGAGAGTTGTGGAGCAGCGAGCTAGGAGTTAACAGGTGCATAGTTCCCTGTAGAAGTGTCATAGAGTTATACAGCATGGAAACAAGCCCTTCAGCCCAACTTGCCCACACCGGCCAACATGCCCCATCGACACTAGTCCCACCTGCCTGCGTTTGGTCCATGTCCCTCTAAACCTGTCCTATCCATGTACCTGTCTAAATGTTTCTTAAACATTGTGATAGTCCCAGCCTCAACTACCTCCTCCTGCAGCTCTTTTTCATACACCCATCACCTTCTGTAGAGTAACAGAATGTTGTTGAGTTAGACCTATATTACCTGGCAGGCATTTTGTTGGAAAGACCACTCAAACCCTCAATCATCAGACCAGTTACTGGGTCACTGAGTGATCGTACAGCTGCTCCTGTTCCAGATCCAACTCATTACTCTTCTTCTCAAATCACTCATAGCATCTCATGTTTGCAACAGCAGGCATGCCTGACCTAATTAACATTTTTGAGAAAGCATTGTGATACTGTGGCCACCATCTGTTACGCTAGGTTTTAAATGTTAAATATCTCATCATTGTACCTTCCCTGTGTTTAGATTCCTGAGATTATTCATTCTTGGAACTCGGTACATTGTGAAACAGTGAGGCACTCAGTCTAGGTTTGTAACCGGAGGCAGGGTTAGATCACTCTGGCCTTGCAGCCTCTTGGATCTGGTGCTGGGGAAATCTCCAGACCACAGGTTCAGCGCACATCCCAGAGCTGATGCCCGGGCTGGTCAGAGTTAAGGAATGTCACAGGACTCTGCTGGGAAGGTGTGAGAGACCATGGGTGAAGTGTGGACCTACCTCACTCTGACCCCTTGCAGCAGGCTGCCTCATCTCACATAGCAGCCTAGATGCTACGAACAAATCTCAATGGATTCAGGCATAAACATTGGTCAAAGCAGAATAAGAGACAGATGTTCCATATTTGCTTGTGCAATAACTCTAAACTCCATGAAGTGGCACTTGGCTGCACTTGAGGCAATCTGCAAGTGTAGATGGGATGTGGTTGGTGTGGGCAAGTTGGGCCGAAGGGCCTGTTTCCACATTCTGTGACTCGATGACTCTATAGCCGATGAAGCAGATCAACATGGAGCATCAAATATCAACAACTGTCAATTCCTTTGGAAGAAAATTGACAGCAGCCAGAAATAGGGAATAATTTGTGAATATTGTTTTTCAAGTTGCCATTCAATACCCGTCCGACGACATTAAACATATACATAAGGTCGGGTTCCACTGGCGATGCACGGCTCAAATTACAGCCAAGAGTTTTTGTGTCAGTATCAGTGACTGTTATGGAAATTATAAACAGCTGCATGAAGAATTTAGTGTTTGTTCAGTTGGGCTGTCAGCAACCTGTGTCACACAGGAGTGAACATCACGTGAAGGTATCAGCAGAGGCTTACACATCACACACACACTCCATGCTGTGTCACTCCATGTGGCACTTGGGCCAGCTTGATCAGTACGGACACTTTGGGTCAAAGGGCCTGAGTCCGTGCTTTATAACTCTATGTGGGACTAGTATAGATGGGGCAGCTTGGTCAGTATGAGCATGTTGGCCGTTTTCATGCTGTATGACTGAGGATGCAGCCCCACACACAGGGTTGATGTAGACAAGGAAGGGGGGGGGGCAGGTCATGAAGATACCGTTAGCACTCAGTAAGGTGTGATTTATCTGCCCTGCTGCCGGAAGGGAGTGAGTCTAACCTAAAATGTCAGCCATCCTTTATCTCCAGAGGTGCTGCCTGACCCGCTGAGTTACTCCAGCACTCTGTGTCTGTCTGCTGAATGTCAAGGCCCTGTTGATCATGCTTGAATGGAAACTGCGCATGGTTCCTTCCAGTGTAACCAGTAGCAGCTTCCACCATAGCTGGATGATGGTACGCAGGAAATCTCCTTTCTAAAAGGCACGAGTTCAGTACGAAACAGAGTTGCACAGTTACTGAGCAACCAGGCTCGGATTTCATTGCTGGTGATAAGCAGCGGGCTGCAAGTTAGAAAGGAATACTTGGCTTCTCATAGCAGAGGGCACTGTAAACATCTTGATTGTAATCAGGTATTGTTTTTCCGCTGACTGGTTAGCACGCAACAAAGGCTTCCAACTGTACCCTGGTACACATGACAATAAACTCAGCTAACATAGTGTTGAGACACTCACACGATTCCTTGTTGCAGCAAGGAGGACATTTAATTAAACATCTGTTGGGATTCTACCCGTCAACTCTGCTTGTGGGCTGGTAGAGCTGCTGCCTCACAGCTTCAGTTACATGCTACAATCCTCCCCTTGCTGCTGACAATGTTGAGTTTTCACGTCCTCTCTGACTGGTTTCTTCCAAGTGCGTTTCCTCCTACATCTCTGATCTGACAGGTCTGCAAGAAGGGGCTGCAGCAAACTGCCCCTTGTACAGATAGAATCTTGGAGGAATTTATCAACAACAAATGGCTTCCAGTTTCTTGCTTTCTATCTGCATCCCTTTCAGAATAAAAGTGACATTTGCTATTTTTAAATCTCACGGAACCTTTCATGAATGAGTGCATTTTGGAAAAATAAAACCAAGCATCAACTATTTCATTGCCGTCTCCACCGAGATCCCAGAACAAGGCCTATCCATCCTGGAGACTCGACGGCCCACAGCTCAGCTCTCCTCTGGCTGATATAGAGTGCTGGAGTAACTCAGCTGGTCAGGCAGCATCTCTGGAGAACATGGATAGGTGACGTTTCTGGTCAGGATACTCCTTTCACTACCTCAGTTCCTCCTGGCCTCCAAATAGCGGTTTATTGATCACCATCTCCTAATTTCCTGTTGTTGATTGCCCAGACTCACTTTACAATGAGTGGTCATCTGACTCCTGTGAAATATCTACACACATTCTCACATTTCTGATTTGCTCTAACTTGTACTTTAATAGTTACTTCCTTTCCTATTTTAGTCATTCTGCACTCGTTTTACATTCTCTAACTTTCCACATTGCCATTCATTTTCACACAAATCTTTTTACATTTGATCACATATTTGTTTTTAATTAACCTGGGACAGTGAGTCCGTTCTTTCTGCAAGAATCCATTTTGTGTATTCCGAATGTTCATTTTAAACATCTGACTAATGATCCCCTTACCTCAGCTGCCAGCTGACTAAAGGCTTGATCTGATTTCATGCTCTGAGCTACCCTGACTTAAGTATAAAACACGTCTTGGCCCTATTCTTCTCTGCTTAAGACCAAAGTAAAATTCAATCACATTCTATCCCGAGTACCTCTGGACACTCCCATCACAAAGGCATGAATTCATCCCATTTCACCGCATTGTAGTATTGATTTCCTTCACTCGCAGTAAAACAAAAAGTAGCACAATAGACTCACATCCTCGGCAAGGCCAGCAGCATCATCAAGGACCAGTCTCACACCGGCCACTCCCTCTTCTCCCCTCTCCCATTGGGCAAGAGGTACAGAAGTGTGAAAACCAACGCACACCTCCAGATTCAGGGACAGTTTCTTCCCAGCTGTTATCAGGCAACTGAACCATCCTACCACAAACAGAGAGAAGTCCTGAACTATGATCTATCTCATTGGTGACCTTTGGACAATCCTTGATCGGACTTTACTGGCTTTACCTTGCACTGAACATAAACTAAACTAAAAACTAAATGTTATCCCCTTATCCGGTATCTACACACTAAATAGTTTGCTTGTAATCATGTATTGTCTTTCCACTGACTGGATAGCACGCAACAAAGGCTTTCCACTGTACCTCAGTACACATGACAATAAACTAAACTAAACGATAAGTGCAGAATGTAGTTCTCAGCATTGTAGCACATCGGTTCCAGAGACAAAATCCAATGTCCGCAATGGGGTAGAGGTGAATCAGACAGTACCCTAGCTTATGGAAGGGCTGTTCAGAAGCCTGATAACAGAGGGGAAGAAGCTGTTCCTGAGTCTGGTGGTGTGGCTTTTAAGCTTCTGCACCTTCTGCCAGACTCTCACTGCAAGTTTCAATCAATAGGTTAAATATTTGTTTTAAAAAAGTCACAAAAGTATTGGATTAACTCAGCAGTTCAAGTAGTATCTCAGGAGAACATCGATAGGCAACGTTTTGGGTCTTCATGTCTGAAGAAGGGTCCCAACCCGAAACGTTACCTTCCTAACTTCGCCCAAAATGCTGCCTGACCTACTGAGTTCCTCCAGCACAGTGTCTTTTTTTTTGTAAACCAGCATCTGCAGTTCCCTGTATTTCAATATTTGTTGTCAGAGGAAGGTTTTACAATTTTCCCCAGGCATTGCTTTCAGTGCAAGTTTACAGTTTAACAGCTTGTTTAAAAGGCTTTCAGAAAAGCAGATGGCTCTGACAAATGACCTTCAGAATCCCTGCACCTTGCCTTATGCCACACACTAGGCCTGGCAGCAAATAGGCAATTAACGTCACTCTGTGGCTGCAGCACTGGAGATCACACCATAGATTGGCAGCCTCGGTACTTGCCCTCCCTCCCCGAGCCCCTCTCTCTGACCTTTCCCCATCACCTAACAGCACAGTTAAAAATAGAATCTGCATCATGTAACACAAGCTCACAACCACAGACACCGGCTGTGGAGCTTCCAACGCGAATGGCCTTTAACAACATTCGTCAGATCTCAATTCAATCCAACTGGCACGAACCTTCTGTGAGAAGATCTGGGCTCAGAATGGCTGTGTGACCATCCTGAGCACGAGTAACAGAAACTGATTCTCCATCAGTGTCAACAGGATCTGATGCAGAGATCCATTTGATCAATTTAATGTTGCATTTTACTTCGGAGTCACGTGAGTGACTACGTGAAGACCCCGCCAGCACGCATGCGCGACATATCGTCGAACGCATTGCGGAAGTGACAGTCGGGAGGAGCGCCGCTCCTCCAGCGCAAGTTTTCAAAACTTACTGAAGGTAAGTCTTACCTTTTCTGGTGAGCGTGGCGACTCGGTGTAATTTCTTTTTCAGGAGGAAGCACCATGGAGTCGCGCAAGGGAGAGCAGCAGCTGATACCGCTGCTGTGGAAGCAGCCAGCAGCGTGCCGTCTCTCCAGAGCTGCAGGTGCTGCCAGCAGCTCCCGGCTTCTCGCCGCTACAGACCGCAGGTGCGCCGCGGTCGGCGGCAAAACCACCCGGAAGTCGGACAGGACCGTTGACTCAGCTGGGTCCGGACCTGAAGACACCCCATTCTCGGATAGGGACGGCGGGCGTCTTTCCCGCAGGAGCGGATGGGGAGCAGTGCTCCAGCGTGACCTGCTTATGCAGGGGCAGAGTCACAGTGGGTCTCCTCGCAGAGTCACAGTGGGTCTCCTCGCAGACCCACGGCAGGATCCTTTCAAGGACTGCCAAATGTCTCACCCTCTTCGCAGGGGAGCATTAGGGGTCAGAGCTCGGCTGACCCTGAAGAAGAGGCAATGGCTGAACAGTCAACTGTGAGGGGTGCCAGAAGAGAGAGCAGCAGAAGAATTGTGGGAACACATGCTGTACCAACTCAGGAAGGACTGCCTATACAAAGCTGCAAGCCAGTACAAAATACATGGCTACAAACCAGCTACAGGAGCAAGCCATTAACTTTATGGCTGGGAAGTACATTGCTCCAGAGAACTCCATTCTCTTAAAGTACCAGCAGTCTATGACCCCATCTGGGGCAACAGGAGCCCATCTATAAGGAGCCAGGAGGGGAAGCTCCAGAGAAAACTGCTGGCTGCTAAAATCACAGCAGTACCACGACAACTTATGGGGTTGATTAGCCTGAAGAGTTACTAGATGCTCTAGCAGACTGTGTAATACTCAGTGGAGATTAACAGTTACAGGAAGAGCATCATCAAGAAGTGCGGAATTATGCAAGACAAGTAGCACACAGGCGCCAAAATTGCTGTTGGGGGACCTCCCGAAGCAGGTGAAAGACCTGCATGAGGAAGCCAAGGCTATAGGCCTGATCAAGGTGCCAAGCACCTCTAAAACCCACTATCAACAGCGGCAGCACCCCTACACACCCACCAGACATCGGTACTATGGAAGACCATCTGGTGGTGAAAGCTCGAAGGCCGGCCCACCTGCACAGCGGTCTTTCAGACCATGGCCCAGCCCGGCCTTCATGGAAAATGCGCCAACCCCGCTGAACTTTTACATACTCGGAAGTATTCAGAATTACAAAATTGAATTTGTATACGAACTACCGTCCCAGTTCAGCATACGCCTAGCAGGAAGTTCATACTTCACAAAAAGAGAGAACAGCAGGCCATGCTGAACTGTTAAGACTAAACACAAAAGGGAATTGAGAAAACAATCAGAGAATTTCAAGAGTTCGTATCAAATATATTTATAAAAAACTAAAAATACAGTGGTTGCCGTATCATTACAGATTTGACCGAACTAAATACTTCCGTTCAGTATGCCCATTTCAAAATAGACACGTTTGTCACACACAGGATCATCGTAAATACCTGAAATTTATCTGGATGGGACAGCTATGGCAGTATAAGGCCTTACCCAATGGGTTGTCATCAGCACCCAGGCTATTACAAATTTATTAAAACCAGCTTTAGCATACTTAAAGAAATATAACCATATCGTCATGGCTTACCTGGATGATATCCTCATTGTAGGTGAAAATTGGAGCTGGCTACATTGGTGGTATCAGCCACAACACAGGGATTTAACGTACATCCAGATAAATCAAAATTGGAACCCTCCACTACCATGGATTATTTGAGGTTCACTATTGACTCTGTTCATATGTCTATCACCTTGCCACCAAACAAAGTGACAAACTTGATGGGAGTATGCAAAAGCCTCACTGGCATCAGGGAACCATCCATTCGGCAAGGAGCAAGAGTGATTGGGAAATTGGTGGCTGCGTTCCCAGCAGCACAATTGGACCACTCCATTATTAAAACCTGGAAGAGGGAAATTTTAGCTCTCAAAAATCATGCAGGCCATTTCAATAGGCCTATGCAACTACCAGGGAAAGCAAATCAGAATTAAACTGGTGGATAGAAATGCTCAGCATTATTCTAACCCCATCACACCATTCTATATCCCTAGGGTACATTACAGACTGATGCCAGTGGTAAAGGTTGGGGAGCAACTAATACCACCGCAAGTTGTGGTGGCAGATGAGTGCACAAAAATTATTCTGTTTAAAGCACTAGGAATTAATTATCTAGAAATGCTGGTAGCGTTTCATGGACTCAGGGCCTACTGCTCAGATGAGCACCAGTTGCATGTACGGCACAAATTGATACCACAGTGGGGGCCTATATATAATCATATGGGTGAAATAAAGTCGATATCATGTGATGAATTGGCTAATAATATCTGGCACTGGTGTCTGGGAGAGAGATTTGGATCTCAACCACTTACCTTCCAGGTAAGCTAAATACAGTGGCATTAGGGTTAGGGTCACGTAAATTCAACGACAACATTAAATGGATGTTGGATCGGAAAGTGTTTACAGATATTATAGACCGGTATGGGACACCAGATATCGACCTTTTTTCCATCCAGACTAATTCACCAACTACCAACATATGTTGCTTGGGAACCAGACCCAGGGGCAGCAGCGATGGACGATTTCTCGCTGCATTGGGGGGGGGGGGGATTTGTTTTGCTATGCATTTTCCCCTTCTGCCTCATCAGGCGAGTCTTACAATAATTAAACAAGACGCCGCAACGGGTACCATGGTTCCCAACAGTACAAAGATGGTCTCAGAACCCTGCATCTGGATCAATAACGGCCAAGGAGGTTGGCACACCCCGTGCGGGAAAGTATCCGTGCCATGACTGTATGAACTTGTTGATTTGCAGTTTCTGAACAGGCCATTTCTGGGATACGGACTCTCCGACAGGACGATCAATGCCATCTCAGCATCGTGCAGGGAGTCCACGAGAAGACAGTACCTGACATATGTCAGGAAATGGGAGGTGTTCTGCACCAGGACGAACACTACATATGACTCAGCCACCAACACTGAAGTGCTGGAGTTCTGGCCACCCTTCATTTCGATGAAGGATTGAGTTACAGTGCCATTATTGTGCAAGGAGTGCCCTATCTAATATCTGGGCAGAGGGAGTGATCACCTGGCTATTAGGTACCCACTAGTACCTAAACGAATGAGGGGTATTTGTACTCTATCCCCCCCAGGCCCAGATACACCCATATATGGGACATAGGTAGTACACCATGTTACGAGGATGGACACCAATATCGGGGCTCACTCTGGACAAACTAATATCCTAGATGGGAATGATTATGGCACTTGGATCAGCACAACGGGTCCAGTCCTTACACAAGCTAGTATAGGACGTCATGTCTGTCACAAATGGCAGATATCCTGCTACATACAGGGGTACTTAAACAAGACTGACCCGGTTCCTCTGGCCAATATTAGAGTTCTGGCCTATCCTGCAGATAGTCGGCCCTGCATAGTGACACATATTTTCCAATATATAGTCACCAAGACACTTATGGGCACGGAGAGAGCTTTCTCATTAGCCATAAATGCCCTCACTCAAGGTCACAGTGCAAACCATATCCAGATGGTTAGGGTGGTATTACGTGCAGTGGTGGATACTAATGTTTCAAATCTCACTCCAACAGGGCTGCATCTACATCGGACGCTAGGATGATGGGAGTTCCTATGGACCACATCCTTGCCACAGCGGGGTGGAGCAATGAACGCATTCAATGCTTTATAATAAACCCGTGGCCGATCCTGAGAAGTTTGCAGGGAAAAATTAAGTTCTGTAAAATAAATTACCCAATGTGGGGCATATTATTTTAGGTATGAATAATACCTTTATTGTTTTTCAGCACAGTGTCGTGTGTGAAATACGTTCATCCTCCTTCACAGAATGGCAGTGTGTGAGCATGGTCTCGTTCCAGGGCATGAAATCACAGAGCTTTGAAATCTTCACGTAGTCACTCACGTGACTCCGAAGTAAAATAGTAAGATTAAATGAGAACTTACCAGTTTGAAGTTTGATCTTTATTTTATGAGGAGTTACGATGAGGGATTACGTGCCCTCCGCTCCCAAAACCCTCTATTATAAAGTTCAACTGGTATGGAAATTCTCTCTTATCTTACTATATTAGTCTACTCTGGTATCTGTGATTTCACACCACTGCTTTGAAGAATGTCGTGCATGTGTGCTGGCGGGGTCTTCACGTAATCCCTCATCGTAACTCCTCATAAAATAAAGATCAAACTTCAAACTGGTAAGTTCTCATTTAATCTTACTATTCTTCCTTGGAAGACTATGGAAGTTGGGCATGTCCCCAACAACTCTCACCAACACTACACATGCGCCGTAGAAAGCATTTTATCGGGATGCATCACAGCACAGTTTGGGAACAGCTCCGTCCAAGACCCGCAAGAAATTGCAGAGAATTGTGGATGCAGCCCTGACCATCACACACACCAACCTCCCTTCCATTGACTCCATATACACCTCACACTGCCACGGCAAGGCCAGCAGCATCATCAACGACCAGTCTACCTTGGCCATTCCTCTTCTCCCCTCTCCCATAAGGCAAGAGGTACAGAAGTGTGAAAACGCACACCTCCAGATTCAGGGACAGTTTCTTCCCAGCTGTTATCATGCAACTGAACCATCCTACCACCAACTAGAGAGCGAGGAGAGACATTACCTTGGATGCTGTAGAATCGGTATGGGTAGAACTACGAAATAGCCAAGGGCAGAAAACGCATGTTGGAGTTGTATACAGACAGCAGTAGGGAAGTTGGAGATAGCATCAAGCAGGAATTATGGATGCGTGCAGCAACGGTACAGCAGTTATCATGGGTGACCTTAATCTACATTTAGATTGGGTCAACCAAATTGGTAACAGCGCTGAGGAGGAGGAATGTATACGGGATGGTTTTTTCAACCAATATGTTGAGGAACCGACTAGAGGGCAGGACATCCTAGACTTGGTATTGTGTGATGACGAAGGATTAGTTAGCGATCTTGATGTGCAAAGCCCCTTGGGCAAGAGTGACCATAATATGGTGGAATTCTGCATTAGGATGGAGAGTGACACGGTTAATTCAGAGACTTCTTTCTGTTTCAGGACATACCTTTGAAGGTATGAGACTGGCTCAGATAGACTGGCAAATGATACTTATAGTGTAGACAGAGGTTAAGCAATGGCAAAGATTTAAAGTCCGCATGGATGAACTCCAAAAATTGTTCATCCCTGTCTGGCGAAAAAATAAAACAAGGAATGTGGTAATGAGGGAAATCAAGGATAGTGTTAAATCCAAGGATGAGGCATACAAATTGGCCAGAGGAAGCAACAAACAAGAGGACTGGGAGAAATTTTGAATTTTGAGGACAAAGGGGTTAATTAAGAGGGTTAGGGGCAAAGAGCATGAAAGAAAGCTTGTGGGGAATATAAAAAAACTATTGTAAAAGCTTCTTTAGATATGTCAAAAGGAAAGTGAAGACAAATGTAGGTCCCTTACAGTCAGAGACATGTGAATTTATAATGGGATCAAGGAAATGGCAGAACAGTTAAACGAGTACTTTGGTTCTGACTTCACTAAGGAAGACACAAACAATCTCCCAGAAATACTAGGGGACTGAAGATCTAGTGGGAGGGAGGAACTGAAGGGAATCCACATTAGTCAGGAAATGGTGTTAGGTAAACTGTTGGGATTGAAGGCTGATAAATCCCCAGGGCCTGATGGTCTGCATCCCAGAGTACTCAAGAAGGCCCTATAAATCGTGGATGCATTGGTGATAATTTTCCAATGTTCTCTCGACTCTGGATCAGTTCCTGTGGACTGGAGGGGAGTCAATGTAACCCCACTTTTTTTAAAAAGGAGGGAGAGAGAAAAAATGGAATTATAGACCAGTTAGCCTCACATCGGTAGTGGGGAAGATGTTTGAGTCGATTATTAAAGATGTTATAGCAGTGCATTTGGAAAGTAGGATCGGATAAAGTAAGCATGGATTTATGAAGGGGAAATCATGCTTGACTAATCTTCTGGAATGTTTTTGAGGATGTAACAAGTAGAATGGATAAGGGACAGCCAGTGGATGTCGTGTAATCACGTAAATGGTTTCATGCCTCTTTAGTAAAATTGAGAAGCATCGGAATTGTTAACAGGCTTAGAATGCTGAGGCTGTAGTTCATCTTTGTTTGCGATTAGTGGTAAACACGCTGGTACAGCAGGCAGTGAAGAAAGCTAATGGCATGTTGGCCTTCATTGCAAGAGGATTTGAGTTGAGGAGCAAGGACGTCCTACTGCAGTTGTACTGGGCCCAGGTGAGACCGCACCTGGAGTATTGTGTGCAGTTTTGTTCTCCTAATTAGAGGAAGGACACTATTGCTATTGAGGGAATACAGCGCAAGTTCACCAGGTTAATTCCAGGGATGGCGGGACTGACATATGATGAAATAATGGGTCGACTGGGCTTTTATTCACTGGAAAGTAGAAGGATGAGAGGGGATCTTATAGAAACATAAAATACTTAGAGGATTGGACAGGGTAGATGCATGAAAACTGTTCCCGATGTTGGGGGAGTCCAGAACCAGTTTAAAAATAAGGGGTAGGTCAGTTAGTAATGAGATGAGGAAAAACCTTTTTACCCAGAGAGTTATGAATCTGTGGAATCCTCTGCCACGGAAGGCAGTGGAGGCCAATTCACTGGATGTTTAAGAGTTAGATTTAGCTCAGGGCTAAAGAAATCAAGGGATGTGGGGGAAAAGCAGGAATGGGGTACTGAATTTAGATGATCAGCCATGATCATATTGAATGGCGGTGCTGGCTCGAAGTGTCAAATGGCCAACTCCTGCACCTATTTTTCTATATTTCTATGTTGCACATCCACTTCATTGGAGACCCTCGGACTATCTTTGATCGGTCATCACAAGCTTTATCTTGCATTAAACGTTATTCACATTATTCACTTCATCATATATCTGTACACTGTGAACGGATCAATTGTAATAGTGAGATTAAACGAGAACTTACCAGTTCGAAGTTTGATCGTTATTTTATGAGGAGTAACGATTAGGGATTACGTGAAGATGCCCCGCCTGGCGCTAGAACGGCATACTTCAAAGCAGCGGCATGAAAAACACAGAGTGCAATAGCCGGAGTAAGATAGTAAGGCTCATCATAGATTTAGAACTACCAGATGATCATTTATTTTATGAGGGTGGGGAGTAGAGGGCACGTAATCCCTCATCGTTACTCCTCATAAAATAACGATCAAACTTCGAACTGGTAAGTTCTCGTTTAATCTTACTATTTTACTTGGAGTCACGTGAGTGACTACGTGAAGATTTTGAAGCTTCTGTGTTTTCCATGTCGTAGAGTCATTCCATACGACAGTCCGGCTAGGTCAACACATACATGAGTAAAAACCTTTTACCAGACCAGTTTTAGTTCTTTCCATAAATCTTTTAATGATAAAAGAACATATAATAACCCCCTTTTTTACATCTGGGGAAACCATTACAAAGTGATAAAAGATATAAGTGATAACATAATCGATAATATCAATCGATAGTGAAACAAAGCAGGTGATTATAGTGAACCCAACACCGCGTGTCCAAAGCCTGTCATTGTGTGAACAGGTTTATTGTAGAACTTTGAAAAAGTTTCTTCTTTACACCACCCTGCGGTTTCTAAAATGTGTTCGAGTGGTACGTCCTGTAACTTCACCGCGGACGTAGCTGCTGCCCTGGTGGAGTGAGATTTGAACACATTAGTGTCTACTCCTGCTAAAAGTAACATCTGTTTTAACCACCTTGAAATTGTTTGTACCGAAGCTTTTGTGTGTGGTTTCTTATGCGTAATCATTAATGCTTTTTCATCACCTCGAAGAGTTTTGGTAACTTTTATATATTGATTCAAATGTTTAACTACACACAACGTTCGATCAATAGGGTAAGCTTGAAACATTACCTTTGCTCCAGTTTCCCTGGTCTGCTTTGTTTGATCAGATCGTAAACATAAAACCCAATGTTTTCTGCAGCCACATGCATACAGTCTAAACGTAGCATTTGTAATGTTTGCACCGTTTGTGCTGAAACCAATGCCATTAACATTACTAATTTAAATGTTAACTTTTCCAATGATAAAACTTCGATTGGAGTCCATTGCCTAAGTAAAGTAAGTACAATGCTGACATCCCAAATTTCTGTATATCTTGGTTTGGGTGGATTTTTGTTAAAGATTCCTTTCATAAACCTGGATATTAATGGATGTGATCCAATTGATTTCTGGTCAGAGATTTGTCCTAAATAAGATGATAAGGCACTACGTGCACTATTAATGGCACTATAACTTAAGTGCTGCTCAAAATGCAACTCGGCAAGGAACTCCAATATGTTTGCAATGTTCACAGTATGATAGGATATATTTGATTGTCTACAAAAATTTTCCCATTTCTTTATATGTGTCATATATTGTTTCTGAGTGCTATCTCGCCATGATGCGACTATAACATCCATAGTTCTATCCGACAATCCAAGCTCTTGTAGTGGTCTGGTCAAAACCTGCAGATTAACAAATTCATATAAGCATGTAATGGATGAATCTCTTTGGTTACTGGTTTTATTAACAAATCACTGCTGCTAGGAATTGACATATATGGTTCTTTAATCATGTTTAACATCAATGGGAACCATGGTTGTGTCGGCCAATTTGGAATCACCAATAATCCTGTGGCAGAATCTTGTTCTATTTTCTTCAGACATTGTTGAACCAGAGCAAATGGCGGAAAAGCATAAAAGAACACATTCCCCCAATGTAGTGAAAAAGCATCTACTGCTACTGCATCTGGATCTGGTTTCCAGGACACATATTTAGGCAACTGATGATTTAATCTTGATGCAAACAGATCAATGTTTGGTAACCCATATTGAATCACAATTTTACTGAAAAGTACTGGATTCAACATCCATTCTGTGTTGTCTTTAAACACCCTTGATCTATTGTCTGCCACCACATTGTCTTTACCTGGGATATAATTTGCCGACATCCAAATTTGGTGCTTAATACACCACTGCCATATCTGATTGACCAGATAATCACATGATACCGATCTGACTCCACCCATGTGATTAATATATGCAACAGCTGTTTTATTGTATCAGTACATGCAGATTCTTTTTTGTAGAATAGGCTTTTAATCCATAAAACGCCCCCAATAACTCTAAATAGTTAATACCATATGTTTGGAGAAACATTTCTTCTTGGACAGTCCATCTGCCCCCACAACTGGTAAATGAATCTGTCGCCCCCCATCCGAGAGCACTAGCATCTGTTTGTAAAAATACTTCAGGCTGTTGTATTAAAATATTTTTAGCAGCTTGTGGGACATTTTCAATCCACCATTGCAATTCCAATAAAGCTTCTTTTGTTAATTGCATAGGCCTATCAAAATGGCCTGCTCGCTTTTTTAGAGCTCTTATTTTGTCCCTTTGAAGGTTTTGGTAATGTAATGGACCAAATTCTACTGCAGGAAATGCTGCTACTAGTTTACCAATAACCTTTGCTACTTCCAGGATGGAGGGATAAGGTTTGTGAATGAGACCCCTACAGGCCATTAAAATATCATCAATCTTATCTGTTGGCAAAGTTACTAACATAGTAACTGAGTTAATCACAAACCCCAAATAGTTAATTGACTGTGCTGGCTGCAGCTGGGACTTAATTTGATGAATCAAGAAACCTAACTTCTCAAATAAAGTTTTAGTTGCTGAAACTGATTTTTCAGCTGATTCCTGATTACTACTGATAATTAAAATGTCATCCAGATAAGCCATAATGATGTGCTTTTGTGCTCTTAATCGTGCTAAAGCTGGTTTCAACAGCTTTGTGAAGAGCCTGGGAGCTGAACTTAACCCATTTGGTAAAGCTTTGAATTGCCACAGCTGTCCCAGACAATTAAATTTTAAATACCTTCGAAAAAATTGATGTGTTGGTACTGAATAGTACGCATCCTTTAAATCAATTGTAGCCATATAACAACCTGCTGATATCAAATGTCTTGTAGTGTTGAACGTTTCCATCTTAAAATGTTTACACTCGACAAATGTATTAAAGTTTGTAAGGTCGATGGTAAGGTTTGCAACCACCATCCTTTTTACTTCTTGGAAAGATATTTGACACAAATTGATGTTTATGTTCAACAGTGTTTTCAATAACACCTTTTTTGAACAATTTGTCAATTTCCACATTAATTTCTGCCTCTTCAATAGCAGAAAACATGAAACCATAAGCAGGTTTATTTTGTACCGGAGAGTTAACACCTTCTTTAAATGTTATAGTAGCTCCTGCAACTGTTTGAAAAATAAACCGATCAGATGTGATAGCAAGCCATTCATCATAAAACATTTGTAATCTCCCTCCAACTGGAGATTTGTCCACAGTTTCTTTAAGAATAGAATAAATGTTTTGTACCTCTCCATATGAACGTGGTGGTCTCCTTCTCCCCGTATACGGGTGAACATTAGGCTGTGTCGGATAGTAATATTTTCTTATCATATTCCTGCCTCTGTTTCCAAAATCAATTCCCCTCCTTGACGAAAAATACCTTTTTTGTCCAAAAATGAAAGGTCTCATGTGGCTAATAGATTTAGCCTCTTCATCCATTTCTCTTATTTGTTTAGGCAGGTTCTCTCCAAATAGATAACCAGGAGCTTGAACACCACTTGATCGACACAGACCTGCAAAAATATGGGCCGAATCGCAATTTTCCTCATACAATTAATTTCGTAGAAGGAATTGCACAATAAGCCCAATGTATCTTTTTGGATTTTAACCATTTCCGACCCTTCCATTTGCCTTCCAAAAGCAGTAATGGCAGCTGAAATCAGTTTGAGGATTCTTTGAAATCTTATTTCTTGTCCTCTCATGCCTGGAGTCATAGGCGTCCATATAGACGGATTAACCGTAGGTACCTTCAATGAGGTGCAATTTTCCGGTGTTTTATATAATTCTGCTGTTTCAACCATCACAGAATCTTGAAGTTGGTGAGATACCATATAATTAATACTGGCAGCTAGGTTTTCTTCCATAGCCTCACCACTTCCTTCAGGTATAGCAAAATCTTTTGCCATATCAGGCACATCTGGCCTCTTCTTTTTTATTCGTGGTGTGCACTCATAATCCACATCACCACTTGCAGAGTCTGACTTCTGCAGCCCTGATACACCTGGAATTATATCCAATGAGACTTCCTCCACCCTTAATCCTGGGTCTGGAGTTTCAAATTCCCAATTTGGCACATAGCCATATTCTGCATATTCAAACCCCTCAGGGTCATTTTGGGAAACTTCTGGGTACTGTGACCCTTGTCTCATAATATTTTGGAGCACTTTCTCCATATGTTCCATTTTAAGCCATATAGCTTTATTATCCGGAGGACTTTCATTATCAGAGTCATCATCAGAAACCACGGGCCTCACGGATTTCTTTTTACTTTTTCTAGGAACATTTTCCTCCGTGGTTTGTATTTCTGGAGAAATTATAGTCTCACTAACGGGTGAATCAGCGGCCACCGGTATCGGAACCGGATCCGCACTAATCTCTTGTCCCGACTCTTTAGCTTCTCCCCGGGACGATCTTTTTACTCGTGAAATTTTCCTTTGAGACTTCTCCATTTTTCTTTTTTATTATCTGGCTAAATCAGTACGCCAGCATGACTCTGATTTTGAATTTTACTTTCACTTTTGCTGGTTCTACCAGCGTAGCGTCTTTTTTAGAACGTCCCCTATTTTCCTTGCACTTACCTGCGGGTCCGTTCCGGCCGCTGCGAGGAGCTGCGCTCTGCAGCTCTTGCTTCTGCCGGCAGCGTCGACGTAATGCCATTCTAGCGCCAGGCGGGGCTTCTTCACGTAGTCACTCACGTGACTCCGAAGTAAAATCATGTATTGCCTTTCCGCTGACTGGTTAGCACACAACAGAAGCTTTTCACTGTACCTCGGTACACGGGACAATAAACTATCCTTAACTGTTGAGTATCTTTGTTCAGGGACAATCATCCTTGGATCGCAGACAATATGTGAACATATCATCAGTGGCTGTCACATCAACTTCACATTTGCTTCCCACTTATTGTATATTTTACAAAAGGAAATCTTGGCAAAATGGATTCATGAAAAGAAATGAGAAGGGAAGCAATTGGCAAACACCAGGGAGATCTGGGGGCAGGTGGCTGTAAAACTATACAGCCCACAAATTAAAATGGGAGAGAAGTTCTCAGTTGAATGTTTTTTATTCTAAGTGCTTGCATGAATGAGAGAAGATTAAAACCATGGGATTGTTGTTGCACTTTAAATAAAGCCCTGCGGCTGTCTGGAGCCCGATTTGTGACAATAAAGTGCTTTTTGAAGGTCACGGCAACAATCTGAGAATTCTTGCAGCTGGGAATTTAACGAGGCACTTTACCCTGTGTTGATTGCCCGTGATGGTGTATAATTGCACAGGTTTATATTAACATCGACAATCAGGTACGAACTCTTTGTCTGACACCTGCTGTATGAAAGCTGGGGACTGGACAACCTCTCCACATCACACACTCACCATCCCAGCACAAGGTCCACCCATTGGCCAGGCAGGTCACAATCTCCACATATACAGAGGCAGTAGCTGGGATCTCGGACAAAAAAAAAGTGCTGATCTTCAGATTGATATTAGGTCTGAAGTAGGACCCTGCCCTGAAACGTTGTCTGTGCAGTCCCTCCACAGATGCTGCCTGACCTGCTGAGTTGTTCCAATGCTTTGTGATTTACACAATACAATTGCCAATGACCTTCAGTCCTGGAACTCACTCATAAGTCCATAAGTGATAAGAGCATATTCAGGCCATTCAGCCCATCAAGTCTATTCCACCATTCAAACATGGTTGATCTATCTCTCCTAGCCCCATTCCCCTGCCCCCATTCCCCTGCCTTCTCCCCATAACCCCCCGACACCCATACTAACCCTTAGCGGTAAGGTGCGGCAGCTCATGGCTTGTTGTCCCCAGTGGATCCTCACCTTACATCTCTAATGATTGTTCTATTCTGTTAAATCTCAACTCTAAGGCTGTCAGTTATTGACGATGTTTTCTCCACTCTACCTTCCAGTGGTGATCTTCTGACCACAATGAACAACCCACCTCCAACCCAACCCCTGGATCTGAACAGAGGCAACCAGGGAGGTCTGGAATAGAGCCGACCACGACCAATGAGATCTGCAGCCTACCGTCCTCTGAAGCCCTTGACCACACGTCCTGATGGATGAGTGACCACAGGACATTGTCAAAGACCACAAACATCCCACCGCACAACTCAGTCTCCTCATCACCAACAGTTCACTCTCTCAGGGAAGCAGCCAACATTAACAAGGACTACTCACACCCTGGTCATTCCCTCTTCTCTTCTCTCACATAGGCAAAAAATAAATGCTTGAAAGCACACACCATCAAATTCAGGAACAGCTTCTTCCCCACCCTCAGCAGACATCAATGATTTAGATGAAGGGATTCAAAATAACATTAGCAAATTACAGATCTCACAAAGGTGGGTGGCAGTGTGACCTGTGAGGAGGATGCTATGAGAATGCAGGGTGACTTGGACAGGTTGGGTGAGTGGGCAGATGCATGGCAGGTGCAGTTTAATGTGGATAAATCTGAGGTTTTCCATTTTGGTAGCAAAAACAGGAAGGCAGATTATTATCTAATTGGTGTCAAGTTTGAAAAAGGGGAAGTACAACGATCTGGGGGTCCTTGTTCATCAGTCAATGAAAGTAAGCATACAGGTACAGCAGGTAGTGAAGAAAGCTCATCGCATGTTGACCTTCATAACGAGAGGATTTGAGTATAGGAGGAAAGAAGTTCTTCGGCAGTTGTACACAGCCCTGGTGAGACCACATCTGGAGTATTGTGTGCAGTTTTGGTCTCCTAATTTGATGAAGGACATCCTTGCTATTGAGTCAGTGCAGCGTAGATTCACGAGGTTAATCCCCAGGATGGCGGGACTGTCGTACGAGGAAAGATTGGAAAGACTGGGCTTGTATTCACTGGAATTTAGAAGATGCCGGAAAAATGTTTGCAATGTTGGGGAGTCCAGAACCAGGAGCCACAGTCCAAGAATAAAGGGGAGGCCATTTAAAACAGAGATGAGATAAAATGTTTTCACCCAGTTTGAATTTGTGGAATTTTCTGCCACAGAAGGCAGTGGAGGCCAATTCATTGGATGAATTTAAAAGAGAGTTAGATAGAGCTCCAGGGGCTAGCGGAATCAAGGGATATGGGGAGAAGGCAAGTCAAGTCGCATTTATTTATATAGCACATTTAAAAAACAACTCTCGTTGGCCAAAGTGCTTTACATTTGTATAAGAACAGTGTCACAAACAAACTACATATTATATAGCCCTCGCTCAGAGGACGTCAAGAAAGGCTTGAGAGTACAGATGGGTTTTAGTCTCGACTTAAAGGATGGGGGCAGTTCTGATGGGAAGAGGTTCCACAGTCTAGGAGCTGCAACCGCAAAGGCGCGATCGCCCCCGAGCTTATGCCTAGATCGCAGGATATTCAGCAACCCCAAGTCGGCTGATCTGAGGGACCTGGAGGTGGTGTGATGGGTGAGCAGACTTTTAATGTAGGTGGGGGCAAGCCCATTGAGGGCTTTGTAGACATGAAAGAGGATATTGAAATTTATTCGGAACCACACAGGGATCCAGTGGAGAGAGGCCAGGATCGGGGTGATGTGGTCCCTTTTTCGGGTGCCCGTCAGGAGTCTCGCTGCGACGTTTTGGACTAGTTGCAGACGGGACAGGGAAGAATGGCTGATGCCAGTGTAGAGGGAGATGCAGTAATCTAGGCGAGAGGAGATAAATGTGTGAAAGGCAAGCACGGGTTACTGTGTGGATGAGCCATGATAACAATGACTGGTGGTGCTGGCTCGAAGGACCAAATGGCCTCCTCCTGCACTATTTTCTATGTTTCCTTGATCCATTGGGCTGAAGGGCCTGCTTCTGTGTAGTTATGATTCTAGGTCTAAAACCAATTAACGGCAAAAACCTGCAGCCCCTGCAATGCGAGGGTGATGAGGATTTGTTTAGAGTTCTGACTGGTGTCTGACCATCTGTGGTGCTGATCATTGATCAGGATTTTTTATTAACTATGCAAGGAGCAGATTATAGATTGTTTTCTGAAGTAATTGATTGTTCCTCAGATTATGTACAGAATGGGTTTTCTATCCTCAATGAAGCGTGGGTGTAAATCCTTGTAAATCAGCTCAGCCTTAATAGCCTGCCTGACATGCGATTATTGGTCTGTACATTACCGCTGTGATCTTTTCATGCAGTAAGGATACTAAATGCAGGAATTCTGAAGGCCTCACAATCTGAACACTCCCAGCTTTTTGACAAAAAAGACAAAGGTGTCTTAGACATGCCGCCTGAATATAGACATTACATGCACAACCCCATGAACTGGCTACTTTGATCACTACCAGCACTCCAAGGGTGCTGTCATTTTGAAGATATTTACAGGTATATCTGGAATGTAAACTGACCTTTGATGTTTAAACATACAATATGAGGAGCTCAATGAAAAATAATTACCTATTCCTGACAGACAGGGGAACTTAGGAAAGTTAATGGAGATATTGTGAGGACAATCTGTATTAGTCAAGGAGTTACTGGATTTCCTGAGATGTATGAATATAGATCATTGTCCCATTATCTATACCACACATCTTTAGTAGTTGGTGCGAGTCGCCACGTGTACCAAGGTACAGTGAAACATTTTGTTGGGTGCTATCCAGTCAGCAGAAAGACAATACATGATTACAATCGAGCCGTCCAGTGTACAGATACAGGATAAAAGGATTAATGTTTAGTGCAAGATAAATTCCAGTAAAGTCTGATTAAAGATAGTGCAAGGGTCTCCAATGAAGTAGATAGTTCAACACTGCTCTCTGGTTGTGGTAGGATGGTTCAGTTGCCTGATAACAGCTGGGAAGGAACTGTCCCTGAATCTGGAGGTGTGCATTTTCACACTTCTGTATTACTTGCCTGATGGGAGAGGGGAGAAGAGGGAGTGACCGGGGTGAGACTGGTCCTTGATGATGCTGCTGGCCTTGCCGAGGCGGCGTGAGGTGTAGATGGAGTCAATGGAAGGGAGGTTTGTTTGTGTGATGGTCTGGGCTGCGTCCATAATTTTCTGAATTTACTTGTGGTCTTGGATGGAGCTGTTCCCAAACCGTGCTGTGATGCATCCCGATAAAATGCTTTGTACCGCACATCTTTAGTAGTTGGTAAGAGTTGTTGGGGACATACTGAACTTCCGAAGCCTCCCTGAATCATGTGGGTACATCAGTTTATTGTACGTTTCCAATTCACTGGAATCTCAGGATTCGTGACGCAGGCTGGAGTTTATCATGAGAGACGTCCATCAGTGAGCACTTCCACAACACTCACACCTCCAACAGAGACCTCTGTAAAATACATACCTCCGTTGGTGACCACTATAACACACACACCTCCATCAGTGACCACTCTGGCAGTTCACTCACTCCAGTGATCACTACAACACACACACCTCCATCAGTGACCACTATAACACACACACCTCCATCAGTGACCTGTGTAACACACACACCTCCATCAGTGACCACTATAACACACACACCTCCATCAGTGACCTGTATAACACACACACACACCTCCATCAGTGAGCACTCTGGCAGCTCACACACTCCGGTGTCCGATCACATGAGCGTTTGACGGCACTGGGCCTGTACTCACTGGAGTTGAGAAGAATGAGGGAGGACCTCATTGAAACTTACCAAACAGTGAAAGGCCTGAATAGAATGGATGTGGAAAGGATGTTTCCATTAGTGGGAGAGTCTAGGACCAGAGTTCAGAGCCTCTGAATTAAAGGACGTTCCTTTAGGAAAGTGATGAGGAGGAATGCCTTTGTTCAGAGGGTAGTGAATCTGTGGAATTTCTGGCCACAGAAGGCTGTGGAGGCCATCAGTGGATTTTTTTAAGGCAGAGATAGATAGATGCTTGATTAGTGCAGGTATCAGGGGTTATCGGGAGAAAGCAGGTGACTGGGGTTAGGAGGGAGAAATAGAACAGCCATGATTAAATGGTGGTGTAGACTTGATGGGCTGAATGGCCTGCTCCTATCACTTATGACCACTGCGGTAGCTCAGACACTCCGTCTGTGATTATCTGCAGCTCCAGCAGACATGGGATGAATGATGACCACGGACTAGTTGGTTACAATTATCACAAATTAAAATCTCACGTTTGTATCAAGTTTTAATATAAAACACTCCACAAATGGCTGCTCATTCACACAAAGTAATGATGCTGATTACCATCTGAGGACACTGTCAATTGGAAAGTTTCCAAAATGATTTTATCCAATTTGAAATTTTAAATCCATTGTTGATGATTGTTCAATGACTGCCTGCTGGTGCACACTTACCGAGGCATTGCTCCCACTTCTACCCTCAGCACAGTGATACCAAGTGGTGTTCTTGCCAAGACCCATGATGCTATGACTGCTACAAACCCCGGCAAAGAGTTCTGGAAATCCAGGCACAAGTTCTGCTGAGCACACCTCGGGATTCCAGGGTCTCTGGAGCAGGCCCAGAGAGAGTTGCTATTCAGGATCCTTTTTAATCTCTCCCTGCTCAGCTTAAACCTTTGCCCTCTAGTTTTAGATTCCCTATGCTGGGAAAAAGACTGAATCCATTCACCTTATCTATGCTCCTCATGATTTTAGAAACCTCCATGCAGTCACCCCTCACCCTCTTACACTCCATTAAACCAGAGGGCACAGGCTTAAGGTGAGATTTAAGAGGGGCCTCACTCGACATTTTCACCCAGAGGAGAGTCTGATTCTGAAATGAGCTGCAAGATGAAGCTTTAGAAGTGGAAACAATTCCAGCTTTATAAAATATTTAGATAGTTTTATAGAAAGGAAGGATTTAGGATACAGGCCCTCCAGGCCAATGGGATGAGGCCAGTATGCCAGCTTGGTTAGCATGGATAAGGTGGGCCGAAGGGCCCGTTTCCATGTTGTACAGGTTTACAAGTCACTGATGTATTGGACTCTGCAGCAGCAAGAGAACACACCAGCCTTTCACTGCAGCCACAGACATCATTCCTTCCACAAAACAAGGAATATTTTCAAACTGTCGCCTCCTCTGTAATTTGCTGAATTATAGGTGAAAAGTAGGAACCAACCATGTTCAGGCATGGAATATACAATCATTGCAAAATACGGTTGTGGTTATAAACACTGGGGCAATCTCTCAAATTGTAGATCAACATGTGATAAAGGTTACATCCTGATGAAATATTGATTTCCTCTGTAGTGAATGTGTTCCAATCGCCACCTCTCAAAGGTGACCACTGAAAGAATGTCAACATGTCAGAACATGAGCAAAATAATCCAGCCTCCGCATTCAGTCACAACCTCACTTTCTGATGTCTCTGGTATCTCTTATTGCTCGATGCAATATTTTCAATTATTCTACCATCGCGGGTTCGGTTGTTCACAGCTGAACCTGCAATTGTGTTTTCAGTCTACTCAGGGATTCATACTAAAGCCTTTACAGTGGAATTATAAACCAGCAGAATGATGTCAACATATAATTGAAATCCTTGCTTTAAAATACTTCTACAATTCCCTCATGGGAATAAAAACATCATGGGAACAACTCCAGACAGATTGGAGTTGGAAATCAAAGAAATTGGTTAAAGAGACTTAACATTTTAAAGAGATAGAGGGTTTCAGGAAATATTCGAGTTGGGGGAGAAAGGTGGAGAGGATTAAACTATTGCAGTGGTGGGGGGTTGGGATGGCCACCAACACTGAACTAATAGAGTCAGGGATGATCAAGAGGACATGAGAATTAGATAAGTAAATATCCCAGAAATTACTTCATACCTTGGGTTAAGTCCATTACATAAATAACTCTGAAACCATCTCGGATATTCTACAGGATTCTGTAGGATTGCTAGGTTAATGCAGATCTCTGATGTTTAAGGCACAATGAGCTAAATTGATTAATGTGTTTAAGAAGAAACTGCAGATGCTGGAAAATCGAAGGTAGACAAAAATGCTGGAGAAACTCAGTGGGTGCAGCAGCATCTATGGAGCGAAGGAGATGGGCAATGTTTCGGGCCGAAACCCTTCTTCAAACTGAAGAAGGGTTTCGGCCCGAAACCGTGCCTATCTCCTTCGCTTCATAAATGCTTCTGCATCCGCTGAGCCTCTCCAGCATTTTTGTGTACACATGAGCTAAATTTAGTTACTCGGAACTGAAAAGTAATTTTATCGTCACTGTGAGATGACTGAAAAACAAAAGTGCTAAACCTTTAATGCAAGGCCCCAACAGATGGTGGAATGTGATGTTCCAGCTGCCAACATCAGCATAACTCAGCTTCACCTCCTTACGGAAGGGGTTTGACTAAATCACACACCATCAGGTACAAAAATAAACATTGATAACGAGATCACCATCAATCCAGGACTCAAAGCTTCAAGTTTCTAACCAAAGATTTCAACACATTCAGACACTTGAATGATCTGTGATCGTGTGGCAATGTTTAACACAAGATCTGAATCAGAAGTAACACATTTCATTGTAAACTTGCAAACATTTCTCTCAGAATCCTTTAATCACAATATCGCTCATGCCAATAAAGCTAACTTTAAAATAATTACTTCACAATGTCATTGATATGGAATATGAGTTGATATGCTCACCGCAGAATTCCAGTTTATATTACTGGGCAATCTCTAGACAGTTAAATCTGTGGAATGAACTGTGGTCAACAGTAATTCCCATCATTATCTTGCGGCTATCTTTAAATTAGTAATTTGTGTTATCTGGGCGATCGAATAGCATGGTCTAATGGGAGTGAAATTATACCCTGGATTCCATCTGCTTATGCAATGTACAGCAGTGAATTGGACAGCAAACAGGACATGGTGAGAGTGACCATTGTGTGTAGCAAGGACCTGTATCTCTGCTCAACACCAAAGATCATAGAGCAGAGCATCTTTCCAGAACACTGTGTAGGATACAAAGGTCGACTATAGGTTGAAAACCACATGAAAGATTTTCACAACATTTGTAATTAACTGCTATAAAATGAAAAGTTCTGCCAATCCACATTTTCTTATTTACAAACATGACATTTAATAAAGATAAAAGAGCAATTATTCCCTACCTGTGTCAGATGTGGCCTTGGGTTAAATCCACAGAGGTTGCAGACTCTAGACTTGCATTCTGTGCATGTGTTGTAGTTGGGAACAGCCTTGGAACCAATGTTCAGGGCGGTTCTACAAAGAGGGCAGGAGGTGCCAGCTGGAATTCCTGCTCCGCCCTCCGCTGGCTTGGCCACCTTGCCAGGTGTATCAGCCGTTTGTTTAGTGGCTGCAGGTTTCTTGGTTGGTCCCATCTCCTTTGTGCTGCGAGTTGCCGCAGCTGCCTTTTGCTCTGGTTTTTCCGCAGTTGGCGGCATAGTTTCCCGTTTACCAGTGTCGGGCTTTGGCCCTTTCTGTGGCATGGGGGGTGGAGGTGCAGGTTGCTGCTTGGTCCCAGGCTTCTGTTGGTCTGCAGGTGGGGGGGCTGTAGAGATCAAGGTGGATGCCTGGCTAAACAGTGATGCCCCAAAACCAAAGAGCTTTCCTGTAACACTCTCCTGAGGAGTGGTGGGCTGGAAGGGTGGAGGTTGGGGAGAACCTCCCAGGTTCAGACTGAAACGCCTCGATTGTTCTGGAGGTTTTGGCGGTTTTTGACTCTCTGGAGGGATTTGTGAAGATGGTGGCTTTGTAGCTACTTGTTTCTGAGGAGGTTTCCCTTGTTCTTCTTTGGGGCAAGGGGGTTTGGATTCTATTTTCAGAACAGGCTGCTTGGGTGGTTCAGCAGAGGTCTGCTTCTCCTGGGACACTGTGACCACTGGACTTGGCTTCTGCCCCTGCCTTGACTGATCCTCTTTCTGGACCTCTTTCCCTGGAGCAGCTTTCAACTGCTGCGGCTGCTTACTCAGATCAGAGTCTTTCTGTTTCTCCACAGGCTCTTGTGCTGGACTTTGTCCCGTGTGTCTGGTCTGTTTGGAACCTTTCTGCTGGACTCCAGGTGATGCCTGTGGGGTCTCTGGTGCTGCAGTGGTGGGAATAACCTGCTGTAGTTTAACAGGCTTGGGTTTCTGGGTTGCTTGTTGAAGGGCTTGTTGTTCTGGAGACCCATGTGATGCCTGTTTGGGTTTCTGTGGTGGAGATGCAGCTATTGACTTCTGCTTGGTGAGCAGTGGCTGTTTCCTGGCTCCGGTTTGTGACGGCGGCTTGGCCTGGTCCACCCTGTGCGTGGGGTCCTTCTGTTGAGCTTGTCCTTGCCTGCTGACCTGTGGGACAGAGGCAGGGGTGCCCGGCTTGGTGCCAGGGGCTGGGGCCATGCCCAGAGCCCTCTGCATCTGACAGTTCAGGCACAGCCATTCCTTGACCTGTGGATGAAGTACATCATGAGTCACCTCCCACAATCTATTCACCACCCAACCTGCAGCTCATCAGATGGATTAATAGTTAACCAGCTATTTAAACTAACAGGCTTTTAGCAAACACCTGCTAATCACGTTAATGACATCATCTTTATTTACTGGTTACATCACACACACCACCTGCTCTTATTGCTCTATAATTAATGTTTTTGTAAGGATGTTGTAATTTTAAGTGTGTTTGAAGGAACTGCAGATGTTGGTTTACACTGAAGATAGACACAAAATGCTGGAGTAACTCAGCGAGACAGGCGGCATCTCTGAACCGAAGGAATGGGCATCTATTTGCTGTTGACCCATTTGACTATTTTGGTTTTGACTCGTGATATATTTGTGTCTATAGGTTGTCATTCTAAACTTGGAATAAGATAGGAGACAGGATTTGGTTTCAACTGGTTGCATTTCATAGAAAATGCTGATCAATTACACAAATTTCAGGAGGTATAAGGTTTAGCTGAGAAAGATAATTCCTCCTTCAGGTTAGTTAGTTTAGTTTATTGACCTGTGTAGTGAGGTACAGTGAAAAGCTTTTGTTGCGTGCTAACCAGTCAGCGATTGTGAGCTAACGAGTTGGTGATTGTGAGCTAACAAGTCTGAGCTTAAGCAGCTGTTTCTGCACTGGAGACAGACACCACATGAAGTCAGAGAGAGGGGTGGTGACACAAAACTCACTGCTGTATCCAGAGTGCAGATAATTGTAGGTTCATATCATCCCAAATCTCCCATAACTGCCCTTGAGCAATGGCTCTGAAGGTTCTGAACCTCAGCGTGTTTGAGATCCTGGTGAGAATCTGCTACAGAGACTCACTACAGTTCAGCAATCTCCTGTGTATTACCCCACAGAAATATTTCCACAGGACTCTGTTAACATGCAGTGAAACTCTGCGACTTGAAAATAATCAAACATTAAACTTGATCACCTCAAACAGATGGAAACTGAAAGCTAATCAATATATATTCAATATCAATATCTTTGCAGTTCCTTCCTACACAGCTAATCAATAAAGATTATGTCATGATAATTGAAAAGATAGTGCAGCTTAAATTGACATAAACCTTAATACAACATCCCGGCTACACCATCAAAGGTTGACATAAGGCGTGGTAATAACAGGTCAGTACTCAGAGGCTCGGTGGGTCAGTGAGGTGGGTCAGGGAGCATCGCACAGGTGGACGGACTGAGGTTTATGGAGGGCTGCAGATTTTAAATATTCTCTCCATAATTGAGGTTCTCTATTGAGAGCCAGGAGCCTAAAACTTAATCCAGATTAGTGTGTCTGAGGCAGTGCATCTTTTACCAGGATTCTTCCCAATCAAAACCGTAGAGAAAAACTAAATCCACCATTTCAACAACTGACCTCATGAGGAAGAGGAGGAGTTGGAGAGGGTGAGGAGGAGAGGAGGACAGGAAGACACAGCGAGGGGGGCAGAGGGAAGGAGGCAGAGGGGGGAGGGAGGCAGAGGGGGGAGGGGGGCAGAGGGAAGGAGGCAGAGGGGTGAGGGGGGAGAAGGAGGAAGAGGAAGGGGTGAGGGTTGGGGAAGGAAAGGAGTGAGAAGTTGGTTCAACAAGGTTTAGTTTCTCTGCTGTGATATTTGGGCAGATCGACTGGGCTCATTAACACACAAACAGATCAGGTTACAACTCTGCAGCATTGAGTTATCTCCACGTTCACTGAACGTCTGTAGTTGTCTGCGGGATGGTCTTTATCTTGCTATGTCTGTAGTGGCCACGGCCCTGTTATTACAGATTGTCAAAGAAAATAAAGCAAGCACATTTCAACATTTATGAAATTGTTCAAATGATGTGAAAAGACCTAATGTTTCCCTAAAATTTCCATATTATTGCCAGAGCTAGAAATATATATCTAACTGTGATTTACCAGCCAATAACAAACAGTTGCCCAGAAATTAACATCATGTTAAATAAATGGCAAAAAATGAATTCTTAAAATCACAAATATCTGAGCAGCATTATCAGGATGGTTTCCACAGTAAAACATGCTCTAAATTGGGATTTAGCTCCTGACTGGATGAAGCTCAACACCAGAGTGAGCAGAACATTGCCCAAAGGCAGACTCCCCACGATGGCCCGGGTTTGATATAGAGAAACAGTGCGGAAACAGGCCCTTCGGCCCACCGGTCCTCGTCGACCAGCGATCCCCGCAGATTAACACTATCCTACACCCACTAGGGAAAATTTCTACATTTACCAAGCCAATTAACCTACAAACCTGTATGTCTTTGGAGTCTTGAAGAAAACCCACACAGGTCACGGGGAGAACACACAAACGTCGTACAGACAGCACCCGTAGTCGGGATCGAACCCGGCTCTACCGCTGCGCCACCGTGACTGCTCGTACAGAGTGTGGATGGTTCTGCATTCACTGAATGAGAGCTGCATGCTGATACATGGAGGGGGGGGGGGGGGGAGGAGCAGTCCTTACACCTTACACCTTACAGTCCTTACTGCTGCAAGGCCAGGAATATTGTGAGCAGCTCTGGCCTGCAATGTGCAATGGCTCTGGACTGCAACTGCTCTGGACTGCAATGTGCAGTCGGTGGGTGTCTTGCACTGGTGCGAGGCAGCAATGCCAGAATCCCAGCCCCAGAGATCTCTTGGGTCATCGTTGACATCAAAGAACATGCTGATCAAATACAGAGACATTATTACCGTTCCGGGAAAGGTCCCGAGAGTGACCTTGGCGTTTACAGACGGTTGAGATGTGGGTGGGAGGCCTAGGTTCTTCTACAAGTTACCTGTGGCAACAGACTTGGAAAACTGGAGCCTGTGAGGCCAGTGCTCATCAGAGACATCCAGAGAGATTGTGGAGCTTCTGGGATTCTGCAGCAATAGTCATTTTGTCCCTAATATTTATAACCTCTCCAGCTAACACTGGTGGTCAGAAATGAAGATATCATGCAGCGTGGAAACAGGCCCTTCAGCCCAACTTGCTCTTATAATGTCATTCCTGACTCCTAAGCAAATGTGGAAAACACACGAGAAAGAATGGGATGAATGTTAAAGGCTGCAATTGCTTTAAGCTGAAACTTGTTTTGACTTTAATATAATCGCCTCCACAGAGTACTCCAGCTGAAGTGAAATCTCTTTGGACAAAACAAGTAGCTAATTAGATAATGAACTGATTATAGGAGAGAGATGAATAGTTATTAATGACAGCAATTGTGCTGAAAGGCCTAAACAGCTGTAACCAGTTGTGCATTCACTAGCCCCTGATCACCACTGTTCTGCTGACAAGAGGTTGCAAACACACTGTTTCAAGAAGGCTAGTATGAAAAATATGTCATCACTTGGATATGATTGCTCTCCCGTGCTGCCGGGAGCAGAATGGGTTGGAGTCATAGAGTAACAAAACACCCAACACACTTTGGCCCACCCTACATCCACAACGACCAACATGCCCATCTACACTAGTCCCTCCCACCCATATTTGGCCCATAGCCCTCCAAAGATTTCCTATCCATGTACCTGTTCAAATGTCTTTTAAATGTTGTTACAGTACCTGCCAACTACCTCCTCTGGCAGCTTGTTCCATGCGCCCACCACCCTGAACTAGAGAGTGGCAACTTCCCACCACTGCAAGGCCAGGAATATTGTGAGCAGCTCTAGACAGCAATGTGCAGCAGCTCTGGACTGCAATGTGCAGTCAGTGGGTGTCTGCACTGGTTCTAGGCAGCAGTGAGAAAATTGCCCCTTGGGATCCTTTTAAAACTTTCTGCCCTCACCTTAAACCTTTGTCATAATTTCTAAGAGCAGAATTAGGCCATTTGGCCCATCAAATCTACTCACCATTCAATCATGGCTGATCTATCTCTCCCTCCTAACCCCATTCTCCTGCCTTTGCCTCATAACCCCTGACACTGCTCTCTGATGCTCAAATATCCTACCCTGTTAGAAGAAAAGTGCGTTCATCCTATCTATTGCCCTCATGATTTTATACACCTTTATAAGATCAAGTTCTCAGGAGGAACATGAGGACACAGAGGCAGAAATTCACATCTGATCATGGGATGTTTCACCACAATGAATCACAAGTTTTCTCATCGTTCACCAGAATTAGCAACATGCAACTAACGTAACAATCTCGATAGACACAAAATGCTGGAGTAACTCAGCGGAACAGGCAGCATCTCTGGAGAGAAGGAATGGGTGATGTTTTGGGTCAAGACTCCTGTTCAGACTGAGAGTCAGGGGAGAAGGAGACACAGAGATATGGAAGGGTAAGGTGTGAAAATGAGAGATCAATGGGGATGAAGTTCAAAGGTTCAAAGGTTATTTATTGGTCACATACACCAACTGGTGTAGTGAAATGCTTCTTGCCAAGTTCAAGGAAACCGTAGAATAGATCAATGTTAGCTGCAGTTCAACCCGACAGATTATACAGGCTCAGTAATCTGACAAAGTGAGACGTGATACAGAGAAATGAAAGTAGACACATCACGCATGTCACTCCAGTTGTTGGGTTGTTTTCATTGCCGTGAGGAATGTCACGTCATCTACCACAGAGAGGCATACTGTACTTCCAAGTCTGGCCTCTTGATAATTCTGTCATCATCCCTGTAGGAGTCGGGGAACCCAATGGGGAAAGTAGACGTGCACAGAGCAGATGTGTGTGCCTAATTAATGGCATATGTCAAAAAAAAAGATGACGATGGGACTGTGGTTTTGGTAAAAATTGACCAATTCAACATAATAATAACAATCTAATTCAGAGAAAAGTACAAGTATGCGGTCAGTATTATTCTGAACCGTAATGTTAACTCTCACTGATGGGATGGAGGCAGCGTTGGAAAGGCCAGTGTACATCTGCATTCTCTTGTAACTCTTAGGAAGATGAGGGTGATCATCTTGTTGGGTGGGTAGTATGTGTTGTTGAATATAAAGCAGTACAGCACAGGAATAGGTCTTCTGCTGAACATATCTGTGCCAAAATCTGTGCCAAGACCATCTCTTGAAAATAATCCATGTCCCTCCAAATCCATGTGCCACTCCAAGAGTCTCTTAAACACCACTGTCGTATCTGCCTCCACCACCACCCCAGGCAATGTGTTCCAGGCACTCACCACCCTCTGAGTTGCCCCGTGTATCTCCTTTATACCTTGCCCCTTTCACCTTAAAGCTTGTAAGGGTGTTTTCTTTGTTGGGCTGGGCCTACTGTGCTGTGAGGGTGTGGCTTTAGAGTTAGGATTGGGTCATTTTTGGAATTAGGCCCAGTGAAAGCAAGGGGACATTGATTTATTTGGTAGGTCTGGCACAAACACTGTGAGCCGTTCCTGTGCTGCACTGTTCTATGCTTAATATTTCCTGGTCAGTCTGGTGGTGAACTGCGCAGAGGCCTCACAGCGATTGTAATCTAGATGCAGGAAATGTCTCCCACTGTCTACAATTCTTAAGATCCTACGAAATTCTGTTAAAATGTTTATGTACATACTGCACCAACTTGCAAACAAAAAACCAGATATGGAAATGTCAGCAGATGACAAATTACACGGCAGGTGAGATGGTTCAGTTCTTTTGTTGTCCAAGTAAATTGCTTCAAATGGACATTAGAGGCAATTGTTAAATATGTCCAACAATCTCTAAAAATAGAGAAAGCGTTTGGCAGATTGGTCTTCACCAATCAAAGCACTAGGTTTTAAAAGTTGGCACAAGATATAATAATAAGGAACTGCAGATGCTGGTTCATACCAAAGATAGACACAAGGTGCTGGAGTTACACAACGGGTCAGGCAGCATCTATGGAGAGAATTCAGCTGGAAAGTGGGACGGGGAGGTCCATGTTCAAGATGTTGGCGAGGCCACTTTTGGAGTATTGTGTTTAGTTTTGGTCACTGTGCTACAGGAAGGATGTCATTTAGCTGGGAAGAGGGCAGTGAAGGTTTACCATTATGTTGCCAGGAATTGAGGGCTTGAGCAGCTGGGAGAGGTTGGGCAGGCTGGGACTTTATTCCTTGGAGCACAGGGGGGTGAGGGGTGATTTTATAGAGGTGTACAAAATAGATCGATAGATAGGGTGAATGTACAGAGTGTTTTACCAAGGTTAGCGGAATAAAAAAACAGAGGCCATAGGTTTCAGGTGAAAGGCAAGATTTAACAGGAACTTGAGAGGCAACTTTTTCACTCAGATGGTGGTGGGTGTATGGAACGAGCTGCCAGAGGAGGTAGTTGAGGCAGGTACTATAATAGCGTTTAAAAGACACTTGGACAGTACATGGATAGGAAAGGTTTAGAGGGATATGGATCAAACACGGGTGAGTGGCCATCTTGGTCAGCATGCATTGGATATTTCCCAGCTCTTTGACTTCATGACTAATTAATCAGATTGCAGAATAAATAAATAGTATCAGTGTCAGGAACAATCATAATATTGACTTCAGTAAAATCAGGCATCAAAAATTAAATAGAGAAAATTAAAATTTGAATGAAAGATAAAATGTAAATAAAAGTAACTTTCATTGTTATATTTTAAGTTTCTAACAACACAGCTTCCAATCAGGAATTACCCAGTTATAGGAATCTTCATACTTCCTGTGGTACAAAGAACAAAGTGCTGGAGGAATGCAATGGGTCAGGTAATATCTGGAGGCAAATAGACAGTCAAAGTTTTATGTTGAGATCCTTCTTCAGTCTGTCCCACTGAGTTCCTCCAGTACTTTTGGGTCAAAATTCCAGCATCTGCACTCTCTAGTATCTCCATACTTGCAGTTTTGGTGGAACATTAGCCCAATGATTTATATTGCAATTTACAAACTAATTTGTCCACAGACTACCACATGGATCATCTTCCCCTTCCCACCCTTCTTGTTCCTTTCCCCATTGCCTCTCCTGCCTCCACCATTTTTATCACCCTCCCACACCTGGTTCTATCCACCTACTTCACCTCTAGCCTTACCCCTCCACTCCCACCTGGATCTGGTTCCACCCGCCCTCAACCTCCCCCTGAACGTTTCCATTATCAGCTTACTGACTGGTCAGACTCAAGCATTGGCAGCCTTTGTGTTCCTCCGTATCCCCAACCAACATCTGTATGCACCTTCATCATTCCCTGCCCTGGTTCCACCTGCCTTTGCCTCCAAACCTCCCCCTCCCGTACCTGACTCTATCTGCCTATCACCCTTCCATCAATCACCTCTCCCCAACTCCTCTTTACACTGTTGTCTCCATTCTCAGTCCTCTTGCAGAGTTTCAACCTGAACCATTAACCAATCCCATCTACCCACAGATGTTGCTTGATCTGCTGAGTTCTTCCAGCAGATTGTTGTTCCTCCAGATTCCAACCTCTGTAGTTGCCTCCTCCATTCTCATGCCCACATCCTCTGTTCAGGACATAGACCTGGTCCCCTGTTCAGGATATAGACCTGGTCTGCTTGTCCTCACTTCTGCTCCATCAAACTCCATGTTCATCAGGCATGAAAACAGGCCTTTGGTCCAACATGTCCCATTTAAACTTGTTCCGCCTGTGTGCATTTGGCCCATATCCCTTTAAACCTAACCAATCTATGTACCTGTTTAAATGTTTCTTAAACATTTCAATGGTACATGCCTCACCTACTTCCTCTGGCAGATCGTTCCATACACCCACCACCCTTTGTGTTAAAAAGTTACCCCTCAGATTCCCATTAAATCTCTCCCTCTCACCTTAAACCTATATCTTCTGGTTCTCGATTGGACAAGAGCCTCTGTGCGTATACTCGATCTATTCCTCTCATGATTTTATACACCTCTATAAGATCACCCCTCATCCTCCTGCACTCCAAGGAATAGAGTCCTAGCCTGCTCAATCTCTCCCTGTAGCTCAGGACCACGAGTCCTGGTAACATCCCTTTGAACCTTCTCTGCACCCTTTCCAACTTGACAACATCTTTCCTACAACATTGTGACCTGTAGAGAATGCAAAACTCTAAATGTGGCCACACCAATGTCTTATATAACTGCAACATGACCTCCCAACTTCTATGCTCAATACTCTGACTGATGAAGGTTAATGTGCTGAAATCTATTTTGACCGGCCTATCTACCTATAATGCCACTTTCCAGGTGCTATGTACCTGCATTCCTAGATACCTTTGCTTTACAACACTCCCCAGAGCCCTACCATTCACTGTGAAGGTCCTAACTATAACTTACAAAAATACAGCACTTCATATTTCTCTGTATTAAATTTCCACCTAGCCAATCGATCAAAACTCTGCTGCAATTTTTCACTACTGTCTTCACTATCTATAATGCCACCCACTTTTGTGTCATCTGCAAACTTGTTAATCATGCCATGCAAAGATAGACAAAAATGCTAGAGAAACTCAGCGGGTGAGGCAGCATCTATGGAGCAAAGGAATAGGTGATGTTTTGGGTCGAGACCCTTCTTCACACTGATGAATCATGCCATGCATGTCCTCATCCAGATTATTGATATAGATGACAAACAGCAATGGGCCCAGCTCTGACCCCCGAGACACACCATTAGTTACAGGAGAGTCTTCATGGTTTCCACCATCTTCATTGTAGTGGGATCACTAGACAATGTATTCTCTAATCCATCATGCAGAGAGGACCATTACCCCCAGCCCTGGCTAGTTCACTCTCCTGTCTCCACTGACACTCACTACGCTTCTCACTGCACCCTCCCATGTAATGTACTGGACACACAACAACTGGTCTTCAGCAGCACCCTTTCCCAATGTCCAGTGATACAAACGTTACAACTAGGTTAGGTAGTGACTCATTTACATTCACTCCACTTTGTGCCCTGCATTCAGTGCTCACAATACAGCCTCTCTGCAGGGGGGAATCTAAATGCAGGTTGGGTCCAGGTGATCACCCTGAGCTCCCAGCTGCCCTCTCATTCTCCATGTCACTTCCACTCCAGCACATCCTCTGATATCGCACCTTACTGCCAGAACTCAGCAATTTGCGATTATGCCCAAGGTCTGATGAAGGATCGACAACATGGAATGTAATTCAGTATTCGCAGCATTGCTCAAATGCAGGTTTGCAGCATCTGCAGTGTGTTTTATTTCACACTTCCAGCTCAGTGTTTATCCTTCTGTTCTCATCCATCATGTTCCATTTCCACTTCCCCATGCCAATAGACAAACCTTCACTGCCTCTCAACTGCACCAACACTGCTTATGTCATTCAATCTCTCTTAGCCTCCATCCCATCCTCTTCCCAACATGTTTTATGTGTTACGTTGAAGATCATTGATGATCAATAACCTAGAACATGATCTCTGTACCTCTCTCCCTGGATGGTGCCTGATCAGCTGAGCATTTCCAATATGCTCTGTGTTTATGTAACTAACCCCTCTGTTAGGGAATTGGAAATGTTTAACAACCTAACCCTCAGCCTAGACACTCTCACCAGTTTAAAGTGGCTTGAGTTAAAAATACAAAGTGGAATAAATTAGCAAGCATTCTATCCTAAATCGCCATGAATTAATTCCTGTTTCCAAATGCATGCTGTGGAGATGGACAGATACAATAAGTAACCAGTAACTATTGTCAAGGTTCGGTTATGAAAAGAGTGAGAAGGATAAACTCGACAGGTCGGGGAGCATCTGTGGAGGCAGAACCTGCGTTAACTCTTTCACCCGAGGACTATCAGAATAATTCAGAGCCCTGATCTGAAGATGATCTTCTCTCCGTTGGTGTCACATGACCTCCTGCCAATTTCCAGCAATATTTGTGTTAATTTCTGTAGAAATGGGGTGTGGTCGCAGATGGGTGGCGGGGATTTGTCCGGAGACACTGGGCTCGGTCTGATCCTGGCCATATCCGTGTCTGTTCAATTCCGCACATCACCCCCAGCCCAGCTCGTCACGGTCAGCTTGAACAGGGAGGCTGCTGCACTGCAGCCGGGGGATGGACCGAGCAGTCAAACGGCCATAAATACCACCTCGTATCTATACAACGCCGTTGAATCTGCTCACTCGCAGCGGGGCTGGGCAAGCAGACAGAGGGATGCCGGGCCCGCGGTGCTCGCACGACCGCGTGGGTCAACAGCGCCGTCGCTCACTCGGGGCTGTCACAACCCATCTCACGGTCTCTCTTCCCCCCCCCCCCCCCCTCCTAACGGGCTCCCCGCGCCCGGAACCTCTGCAGAATCTGCTCATTCCCGGGGCCAGGCGGGCAGCGGGTCCACAGACGGATCACTCTGAGCTGGGCCTGGGACCACCGCACCCCAACTCGCAACAGACCTACGACCGCCCACACCGCCTCCCTAACGCCCACATCCCAACCACAGCTCCCAGCCCGCTCCTCCCCACATCCATCATCGAGCCCTAACCCCAGCCCCACGCACCTCGCCCCCTCTCCTTGCCCAGCCCGGCCCGGCCCGGCCCGGCGGCGCTCTCACCTGGGTGATATGCGGGTTGGGGTTGAAGCCGCACTGAATGCAGACCAGGCGCTGGCACTCGGTGCACCGGCCGTAGCTGCCCGGGTCTTGCAGCCGCAGCTCGGTGCTGGTGCAGACCGGGCACAGGTTCCCCTTCGGCGGCGGCGCGGTCCCCGGTGCTGGAGCCGCTGTCCGCGGTGCTGAAGCCGCCGGAGTCGCTGCCCGCTGGCCGGGAGCCGCCCTAGTCGCTGTCCCTGGTGCTGAAGCCGCTCTGGTCGCTGTCGCTGTCCCCGGTGCTGAAGCCGCTGTGGTCCGTGAACCCGGGGCGGCCGATGGTGCTGTCCGCGGGGCTGGGGCCGGACCGCTCTCTGGCCGCCCACCAGCCGCCGCCCCGGGCGTCTCTCCCTGGCTCCGGGCCGCCGCCTCGGGCTCGGCTTTGGTGTCGAAGAGGCCGAATCTGTTGACGACGGAGGAGACGGCGCTGAGCGGGCGGCCCTCGGTAAGGAAGCTGGGCATCATGCTGGACAGCGGGGTGGTGGCGGCGCCCTGGCTGCGCTGCGCTGTCCAGAGGCCGAGCGGTGTCCGGTCCGGGCGGGCTGGTCAGTTTAGCGGCTCCTGGGCGCCGGGCCCGCGGGGTAGAGGCCGCTCCGCTCGCCAGCGGATTCCTGCAACGGCAGAGACGGAGCGCTGTTTACAGGGAGCAGCCTGCGCGTGCCCGCGCCCTCCGCTCGTGCCCGCGCCCGTGCCCGCGCCCTCCGCTCGTGCCCGTGCTCGCGCCCAGCCGGGTCCCGCAGACGTCGCTCGCCGCGCGCTCACGAAACGTTAAAGGGATCGGCGGGGTCGCGCGCGGCCGGGAGCAGTGCGCGTTCACGGGACCCGGCGCTGCCGCAGGAGCCTCCGCCGGCTGGGATTGCGCGCTCCCGCCGCTCCGGGGACGCGCCTCGGCCGCGCGCACCGGCACCGACACCGACAGGCGGCGCGGAAACGTCGCTGATCGACCGGTAACGGTGGCGGCTCTTCCCGGTAAATAACTGCCCCCCCCCCACTCTCCAACCCGCCCCCCCCCGCGCTCCCCCGCCCCCCCCACTCTCGGCCCAGCCCCCCCCCACTCTCCCCGACCCCCCCACTCTCCATCCGCCCCCCCACTCTCCCCGCCCGTAGCCCGCCCGCCCACTCTCCCACCCGCCCCCCCCCCACCCACTCTCCCCGCCCCCCCCCCACTCTCTCCGCGCCCCCCCACTCTCCCCCCCCCCCCCACTCTGGCCCACTCCCCGCCCCCCCCCACTCTCCCCAGCCCCCCCCCACTCTCTCCCCGCCCCCCCCCACTCTCCTCCTCCCCCCCCACTCTCCCGCCCCCCCCCCACTCACGCCCCCCCCGCCCCCCCCCCCACATCTCCCCGCCCCCCCCCACTCTCCCCGCCCCCCCCCCCCCCCCTCCCCCACTCTCCCCGCGCCCCCCACTCCCCCACCCCCCCCCACTCTCTCTCCCGGCCCCCCCACCCCCCCACACTCCCCGCCCCCCCACTCTCCCCCGCCCCCCCACCCCCACTCTCTCCCCGCCCCCCCCGCCACTCTCCACTCTCTCCGCCCCCCCCACCCACTCCCCGCCCCCCACACACTCTCCCCCCTCGCCCACCCCCGCCCCCCCACTCTCTCCCGCCCCCCCTCATCTCCCCGCTCCCCCCCTCTCCCCCGCCTCCCCGCCCCCCCCACACACTCTCACAACATCTCGCCCCGCCCCCCCCCACACACTCCTCCCGCCCCTCTCCCCGCCCCCCCACCCCCCACACTCTCACCCGCCCCCCCCACTCTCCCACTCGCCCCGCGACATTCTCCTCCACACACTCTCCCCTCACACTACTCCCCGCCCCCCCCACACTCTCCCCCTCGAACTCTCCCCGCCCGTCCCCGCCCCCCCCCCACTCTCCCCGCCCCCCCACACACTCTCCCCCCCCCCTCCACTCTCCCCGCCCCCGCCGCCCCCACACATCTCCCCGCCCCCCCACACTCTCCGCCCCCCTCCTCTCCCCGCCCCCCCACACAGCACTCTCCCCGCGCCCCCCTCCACTCTCCCCGCCCCCCCAACACTCTCCCCGCCCCCCCACACTCCTCCCCCCCTCCACCCCTCCCCCGCCCCCCCACTCTCCCCGCCCCCCCCGCTCCCCCCCCTCCCCTCCCCGCCTCTCCCCGCCCCCCCCACCCCCCACTCTCCTCCTCCCCGCCCCCCCACACACTCTCCCCGCCCCCCCACACACTCTCCCCCCTCCACTCCTCCCCGCCCCCTCCACTCTCCCCGCCCCCCCCACTCTCCCGCCCCCCCCCCCTCCCCCCCCTCTCCCACTCTCCCCCCCCCCCCCACTCCCCCCCCCACCTCTCCCCGCCCCCCCCCACTCTCCGCCCCCCCCACTCTTCCCCCTCCACTCTCTCCCCGCCCCCCCCACTCTCCCCACCCCCCCCACCTCTCCCCGCCCCTCCACCTCTCCCCGCCCCCCCACCTCTTGCCCCCTCCCACTCTCCCCGCCCCCCCCACTCTTCCCCCCTCCCACTCTCCCCACCCCCCCACCTCTCCCCCGCCCCCCCCCACTCTCCTCCCCGCCCCCCCCCCCCCACACATTCTCCCCGCCGCTCCCCCCCCCCCCCCCCCGTGTCTCTACCCGGACCCCAGACGCCCTCCCGTCCGCCGCAAGCCTGAACGCCAGAAATCTGCGGCATTCCGCTAACCTTCCGCTAACATCCCGTTGCGCACCTCCCGCTCCCGCCGCCACTCCCTGGATCTGTGCGACTCCGCAGCCGCTTAATCGCTCCCGCGCCCCCGTCTGTGCGCGCTCCCGCCGCCCCTGGGCCCGACCAACCGACCGACCGCCCACCTCCCGGTCCCGGCACCGGCACCAACTCCTCTCGGCCCGTTCAACTCCCCGCTTTAAGCCAGCCACGGTGTAGATGTGCCCGGGCTTCGGCCCTTCACATCTCCCGGACCCCGTGCTCCCTGCCCCCAAACAGCAGCCCCCGACCCAGCCCATCCTCCTCACCCTCAACCCCAACCCTCCCCCTCAAAAAGTCAATCACTCCACCTTCCCAACCACATTACCCACCTCCACACCCCAACAACCCTCACCCACCCACCCCTTGATCCCATTCTTCCCCCCCCCCCCTCTTGATTGTTATCATCTTTACACACATCTCAGACAATAGGTGCGGGAGTAGGCCATTCGGCCCTTCGAGACAGCACCGCCATTCAATGTGATCATGGGTGATCATCCACAATCAGTACCCCGTTCCTGCCTTCTCCCCAAATCCCTGACTCTGCTTCCTCAATTAGATTGCATTTAGTTTAGAGACACAGCAAGGCAACAGGCCCTTCGGCCCACCAACTCCACGCAGATCATCGATCAAATTTATGTAATTGCACTTGCTACTCCTTAGGGGCAATTTAATTTTACAGAGGACCGATTAAGCTACAACCCTTCACATCTCTTGGACATGGGAGGAAACCGGAGCACCCAGAGGGCAGGAACAAACCAGGGTCTCTGACGCAGTGAGACAGCAGCTCCAGCAGCAAGTCATAGTCTTATAGCGTGGAAACAGGCCTTTCAGCCCAACTTGCCCACACCGATAAATATGCCCCATGAACACTCCACTACCTGCCTGCGTTTGGCCCATATCCCTCTAAATGTTGCATCCATGTACCTGTCGAAATGTTTCTTAAATGTTGTGTTTGTCCCTGCCTCAACCTCTGGCAGCTAGCATTCCATAAACCTAGCACTCTTACTCCTTAGATTCTTATAAAATCTCCCCCCCCCTCACGTTAAACTTATGTTCTCCGGTTATCACCTGTGATGCCACATTCATGGAACTATGTTCCTACACTCCTAAATTCCTCTGCTCTGTCCTGACCTGGTTTGATTTCCCAAAATACCACACATCGCATTTATCTGCATTAAACTCCAATAAACATTCCTCAGCCCACTTGCTCAACTGATCAAGATCATGCTGTACTTGTATCATAACCATCTTTGCTCTCGATGATACTCTCCACTTTATTGTCAGACAATGTTGCTGAGGGCAAGCCTGATAGAGTAGGTAAAAATATGAAAGGCATAAATAGGATAGACATTTAGATCAGGTTGGAAAAGACAAAAAATAGAAGCCATTGCATTAACATGAGAGGGGCAAAGTTTAAAGGAGATATGTGCGGCAGGATTTTAACAGTGAGGGTGGTGGGTGGGTGCCTGGAACACTCTGCCATGGGTAATGAATCAAGTGTAGGCAGAGGAAATGATTTAACTTGGTATGTGTCCAATGCAAACATGGTGGGTCGAAGGATGAATCAATGGGACAATTTACGTGGCGTTTGTCTGGACAGTGGCAGTGCACTCTCCGCAGCGAACACCTCTCAGGATCATACCTGCATTTACCAGAGCTCTTTTCACTTCCCATCAATCTGAAGCCCAGACCATTGTGGGCTTCACATTTCTTGAGTCATCGGTACCGATTGTGATTTGTTCTGTACCTTTACATGCCTCTAATCTCCCTCTCCCCTGAGTCAGTCTGAAAAGGGTCTCAACTTGAAACATCACCTATTCCTTTTATCCAAAGATGCAGCCTGACCCGTTGAGTAACTCCAGCATTTTGTGCCTATCTTCAATATAAACCAGCATCTGCAGTTCCTTCCTGAACTTATGGGACAGGGTGTCCTTGCTCACAATGTCCTCACAGGTCATGGGCTGAGGGAGACTCTGCTGGAGAACCGAGGCAAGCAATGGTGCAGGGAAACACAGGCACTGTGAAAACGGACCAGGAGCAGCACAATGACACCACAACTGTAACCTCACATTTCTTACCCCGCCAGAAAAAACAATCCAAGGGAGCAACACTGGTTCTTTGATGTTAAAGAAGGAACTGCAGATGCTGGAAAATTGAGGGAAAAGCTGGAGAAACTCAAAAGTCTGAAGAAGGGTTTCGGCCCGAAATGTTGCCTATCTCCTTTGCTCCTTAGATGCTGCTGCACCCGCTGAGTTTCTCCAGCTTTTGTGCCCCCCCCCCCCACCCCGGTTCTTTGATGGATGCTAGGGGAGGATACTGTAAGTGAGTTATACATGAAGTTACAACCCAGGACAAAATGTGGCCAAACAGCACAACAGCATCCAGTAAACAAAGCGAAGCAATCTCACAATTTACGGATCAGATTTCCTGAGATCTGCAGATCACAGGCATCAGCCTTCAGCCCATTCACTTCACACCAAGTGATGTTGAGAAACAGCTCAGACACTGGACCTAGCAAAAGGCTTTGGCAGCAGACAATCGCATCACTAAGGATTTGCACTCCCAAAGAGTGGCACAGTGGTGCAATGATAGAGTTGCTGCCTCACGGAGCCAGAGATCTTGGCTCCATCCTGACTGCTGGTGCTGTCTATATGGAGTGTGTACATTCTCCCTGTGACCTGCGTGGGTTTACTCCAGGATCTCTGGTTTCCTCCCACACTCCAAAGACGTACAGGTTTGTAGGTTACATGGCTTGGTATAATTGAGAAATTGTCCCCAGTGTGTAGGATAGTGTTACTGAAATCCATGTACACAACATCTACAGCTCTGCCCTCATCAACCTTTTGGTCACATCATCAAAAAAATCGATCAAATTTGTGAGACATGGCCTCCCACATACAAACCATGCTGACTATCCCTAATCAGCCTTTGCCCATCCAAATGCCTGTATACCCTATCCCTCAGAATACTCTCCAGTAACTTACCAACTACTGATGTTAAGCTCGCTGACCTATAGTTCCCAGCATTTTCCTTGCAGCCCTTCTTGAAACGAGGTGCAACATATGCCACCCTCCAGTCTTCCGGAACTTCGTCTGTATTTAAGGGCGACTCGTAAATTTCAACCAGGCTCCCGCAATTTCCACTCTGGTTTCCCATAATGTCCTCAAATATATCAGATCAGGCCCTAGAGATTTGTCTACCTTCAAACACGACAGTGCCTTCAGTACTTCTTTGACAGTAACCCTGACTGCTCTCAAGACACTTCCAGTAAATGCTCCATTTTCCACCGTCCTCCCGTCTTTCTCCTCGGTAAATGCAGAGGAGAAATACTCATCGAGGACCTTGCCCATCTCCTGTGGCTCCACACAGAGGTGACCGCTTTGATTCCTGAGAAGTCCCACTTTCTTTCTAGTTACCCATTTCCCCTTTATGTATTTATAAGATATTTTGGGATTGTCCTTAATGCTACCCACCAGAGCTAAGTCCTGGCCCCTTTTTGCTCTTCTGATTTCCCTTTTTTAGTTTACTCCTTAGTTCACAAAACTCCTCCAGGGATGCACTTGATCCCAGCTGCATAAACCTGTCCCATGCATCCTTCTTGTTTGACTAACGTCTCAATTTCCCTCGTCAACCAAGCTTCCTTAAGTTTGCCTGCTTTGCCCTTCACTCTAACGGGGACGTACACATCCTGAGCTTTCTTCATTACACTTTTAAAAACATCCCACTTGGCCAATGTTCCTTTTCCCTCTAATAACCTGTTCCAGTCAACTTGAGCGAGACCTTCTCTCATACCCTCAAATTTGGCCTTACCAAAGTTGAGCATTTTAACATGTGGACCCTCTCTGTCCCTATCCATAATTATCTTAAACCTAATCAAACTGTGGTCATTGGTCGCAAAAGGCTCCTCCACACACACTTCATTAACTTCCCCTTCCCAATTTTCCAATACTAGATCCAGTGTTTCCCTCTCACGTGCAGGGGCGGAGAAATGGTTCTGACTTTCTATCCCATCTGTGAATCTTATCATTTTATAAATTTCTATCAGTTATCCCTTAACCTCCAATTACAGAGGTAACAATATAAGTCTATCCAAAGTAGACACAAAATGCTGGAGTTACTCAGCAGGTGAGGCAGCATCTATGGAGAGAAGGAATTGACGAAAAATAAGATGCATTCATGCATCTTAATGCGCTGGGTCAGAGAGAAGGAATTGGCACCATTTATTTTTCATTGCGTTAGCTTGAAAAACTGCTGTGAGTATTTAGACAAGGAACATATTGGTTTTGTCTCTTCTTTTCTCATGCTCAGATTATTTGTGGAACTATACTTGCATGTTCTGTCTTTAGATTTTCAAGATACAGCATAGAAACAGGCCTTTCGACCAACCGAGTCCGCGCCGACATACAATCACCCCGCACACTAGTACTATCTTACACACACTGGGGACAAATTACAATTTACAGAAGCCAATTAACCTACAAAGGTGCACATCTTTGGAGTGTGGGAGGAAACCAGAGCACCGGAGAAACCCCACGCAGTCACGGGACAAACGTACAAACTCCATACAGACAGCGCCCATAGTCAGGATCCAACCCGGGTGTCTGGCGCTGTGAGGCAGCAACTCTACCACAGTCGGAGGAATGGGTGATGGAATTTAATACAGAGAAATGTGAGGTGTTGCATTTTGGAAAGTCATTTTGGAAAACATGGGCAGGACCTATACAATGAATGGTAGGGCTCTGGTAGTGTTGTAGAGCAGAGGGATCTAGGAGTACAGGTGCATGGTTCCTGGAAGGTGGAGTCACAGGTAGATAATGTGGTCAAAAAGGCTTTTGGCACTTTGGCCTTCATCAGTCAGAGTATTGAGTATAGAAGTTGGGAGGTCATGTTGCAGTTTTATAATTCATTGGTGAGGCCGCATTTAGAGTATTGTGTTCAGTTCTGGACACCATGTTGTAGGAAAGATGTTGTCAAGTTGTAAATCGTGCAGAGAAGGTTTACGAAGATGTTGCCGGATTAGAGGGTCTGAGCTACAAGGAGACTTTGAGAAGGCTGGGACTCTATTTCTTGGAGTGTAGGAGGATAAGAGGTGATCTTATAGTGGTGTATAAAGTCATGAGAGGAATAGATTGGGTTGATGCGCAGAGTCTCTTGCCCAGAGTAGGTGAATCGAGAACCAGGAGTTTGAGTTTGAGTTGAGTTTATTGTCACGTGTACTGAGGAACAGTGAAAAGTTTTTGTTAGGCGTCCACCTGGTAGAGGCACCCCTGAACCCGTTGGCCGAATTCCCAGACCGGTTTGACTCGAAGCTGGGGAAGTTGCCCTGCAGCTACAGGATTGCCTCAATCCCGACATCACGCTGGTCGTCCGTCCCCCGCACCGTGTGTCCTTTGCCATGAGGGGCAAGGTCGAGTCTGCTCTTCGCGAGATGGTGGCCACGGGCATCCTGAAGCCAGTAACGGACTCCACCCACTGGGTTTCTACTATGGTTGTCGCTGCGAAGAAAGACAAGAGCGAAATACGGATCTGCATCAACCCTAAGGACTTGAACTTGGCCATCAGGCGCCCGCACTATCCCATGCGGACGGTGGAGGATGTTGCTGCACAGGTCGGCCCTGCCACCGTGTTCTCGGTTCTTGATGCCAAGAGTTCTTTCTGGCAGATACCTCTGGACGAGCGATCCTCGCACCTGACGACCTTCAGCACGCCCTTAGGTATCGCTTAAGGTATCGCTTCCTCCGCATGCCGTTTGGGATCAACTCTGCCAGCGAGGTGTTCCAAAGGACCATGGAACAACAGTTTGCTGCACTTCCGTGTGCCATCATTGTCGACTACATCCTGGTTTACGGGAAGAATGTCGCTGAGCACGACCACCACTTTCGCCAGTGCTGCAGCGGGCCCGGGAGGTCAACCTGAAGCTCAACCCGAAGAAATGCCAATTCCGGGTCCCTGAGGTCACCTACGTGGGGCATGTCTTCACTGCATCGGGGCTGAAGCCCGACCCGCAGAAGACGGCTGCAATATCCGAGCACCTGCACCTGCGGACGTGCCTGGCCTGCAGCGCTTCTTGGGCATGGTCAACTACCTGGGAAAGTTCATCCCTGACCTGAGCGAACTGAGTGCCCCTCTGCGGGATCTGGTGAAAAAGGACACTGCCTGGGCCTGGTTCCCGCAACACCAGCGAGCATTTGACACCCTCAAATCTAAGCTGATCAGCATGCCAACACTGAAGTACTTCGACCTCCAGCGCCCCATCGTTCTCACATGTGATGCATCTAAGTTTTGCCTCGGGGCCGCCTGCCTGCAGATCCATGACGGGGTGCAACTGCCTGTGTCCTATGCATCCCGCACAATGACGACCGCTGAACAACGCTATGCCCAGATTGAGAAAGAGCTGCTGGCGGTTGTCTTTGCCTGCTCTAAATTCAAAGACTATATCCTGGGCAACTGCTTCACTGTCGAGACGGATCACCAGCCCTGGTCACCATCCTCAACAAGCCGATACACATGGCCTCCTCCCGGCTCCAGCGCATGATGCTCCAGCTACAACGCTTCACTTTCACAGTGGTTTATCGCAAGGGCAAGGACATGTTTGTTGCTGACACGTTGTCTCGGGCGCCTCTCTCATCCACAACCCGACATCCGTACGAGACGTCCGATCTGATAGTCCTAAACGTTAACTTCGTGCCCTCCGGTCAGTTGCAGTCCCTGGCCAAGCACACGGCAGCAGACGCTTCGCTACAGCAGCTGGCCGCGATCATCAAGCAGGGTTGGCCAGACCGCCGTTCTTCCCTGCCGGCCGCAGCGGTGCCTTACTTCTTGGTTTGTGACGAGTTGGTGCTGCGTGATGGTGTGATTGTGAAGGGGCACAAGGTGGTGGTGCCCGCAGCACTACGAGAACAATACTTCGAAACCGCTCATCGTGGCCATCCCGGGGCCGAAGCGACCCTTTCCATCTCTGAGAGCCAGTTTTTCTGGCCTGACATGCCTCACTACTTCCGGGATAGGGTCTCCGCGTGCCCTACCTGCAACAGCCTCGCTCCACAGCAACAGCGGCAGCCGCTCCTGCAGCAGCCAGCTGCTGACCTGCCATGGTCTGCGCTAGCAACCGACATCTTTGAGCGGCACGGAAAGCACTTCCTGGTGCTTGTCCACTCTTACTCCAGCTGGTTTGAAGTTGACCAGCTCCACTCCCTCTCTTCCTCCGCGGTCATCGAGAAGTGGCGCCACCACTTTGCCACCTTTGGGTCTCCGGCCAGCCTGCAGTCGGACAACGGCAGCCAGTCCACCAGCGCCGAGTTCCGCGCTTTTGCCGAACGATGGAACTTTCGTCATTACACCAGCAGCCCGGAATACCCGCAGAGTAACGGACTGGCCGAGCGCGCGGTCCGCAGTGCTAAAGGATTGTTGGAACGTTGCCGCCTATCCCGCTCCGACATCTACCTGGCCCTGCTGAACCTCCGCAACATTTCCCGCGACCATGCCCTGGGCTCCCCGGCTCAGCGACTCATGTCCCGAGTCACGAGGCCCACGGTCCTGGTGTTTCAGCAGTCCCTGTCCCCCTCCGTCTTTAAACCTGCCTTATTCCGGAAATGCATTGCCAAAAAACACAGTATCCAGAAGCGTTCCCACGACAGGTCCTGCCGTGTCCTCCGCCCACTTCTCCCCGGCCAGGTCGTCCGTATGAGGTCCTCTTTTGGCCGTTCCAAGCTGGCCGTGGGCGTCGGTTCTGCCGGTTCCCCTCGTTCGTACCTTGTCAACCACGACAGAAGGGTGTACCGCCGGTCCCGCCAGCATCTCCAGCTCGTGAACGAGCCTCTCCCTCCCCGGCAGCTCCCTATGCCCCCCCCACCCCCCCCCCCCGCTGCCACTGTTGCGGCCCAGTGCTTTGCCCATTCCTCTGGGGCCAACCTCCCCTCGTCCTCCTCCTGTCCGCCTCCCGGCTGCGGTCCCGCTTTCTCCGGCTTCCTCGCCCTTCTCTTCACCGTCCCCCCCGATGTCTTTGTCGCCAAGGGGTTCTCCTGTCCATAGCCCCCACCATGCCCCGGCATCGCCGCTTGTTCCCGTCGGGGAAGGAGCTGATGGCGAGGTGCAGACCCGGTCTGGTCGCCTGGTCAGGCCGCCGGTCCGTTATGGCGATTACGTGTGATCCTGTATTCCTGTGCTTTACTGTTTGCATTCACCCTAGCGCATGAGACGTGGTCGCCCTGTCACTCACTGTTTGTTTTGGTAGAGGAAGGATGTAGATGATGTGTATACATCTTTAATTGATAGTAACGATGTCCATGCTAACTACTCCCCCACCAGTTAGTATAATTGTAACCCACACGCCCCTAGCTCTCTCTCTATTGATCGTGACAGACCACGTACAGCCAGGGCTATATATAATGTATGCTTAATAAAGTAGTGAAGACTTTAAGGTGTCTGTGTACCTTCTCTACAAGAAGGAACTGCAGATGCTGGAGAATCGAGGGTACACAAAAAGCTAGAGAACGCAGCACCAACTCGTCACAAACCAAGAAGTAAGGCACCGCTGCGGCCGGCAGGGAAGAAACTGCAGCAGCATCTAAGGAGCGAAGGAGATAGGCGACGTTTCGGGTCGAGACCCTTCTTCAGACTCATGGAGAAGGGTCACGACCCGAAACGTCGCCCATCTCCTTCGCTCCTTAGATGCTGTTGCACCCGCACAACTAGGTGCCCTCCCACCCCTCCACTCCCCAGACCAATGCACCCCCCCCCCACACAACACCTACACCTGCACCTGCAGACCAATGCACCCCCCCCCACAACACCTACACCTGCACCTGCAGACCAACGCAGCCCCCCCTCACAACACCTACACCTACACCTATAGACCAACGCAGCCCCCCCCCACAACACCTACACCTACACCTGCAGACCAACGCAGCCCCCCCCTCACAACACCTACACCTACACCTGCACCTACACCTGCAGACCAACGCCCCCCTTCCTTTGACCAGCCTGGAACCGTGGCACCGACACCGCTGGGTCCTGCTACCCCTCCTCTACCAATAACCACACCACACTCTACCCCCTCTCCTACACCGCCCCTTTGATATTTCTATTACCTTCAATGTGATCCCACCACGAGTCACATCTTCGCATCTCCACCCCTTGTCTCTTCCACAGAGACCGCTCCCTCCACAGTTCCTTGGTTCGCTCATCCTTTGTCCCCTCAAACCACCCCATACCCCAGTTATTTTACCCCAACAATGCAGCTGTTATAACATCTGTCCCTATACCTCCTCCCTCATCTCCATCCAGAGAGTCCAGCAGCCCTTCTAGGTGAGACAGAGGTTCAAACGCACCTCCTCTAACCTCATCTACTGCATCCAATGTTGCCCATGTGGCCTCCTGTACATTGGCGACACCAAGTATGGACTCAGCGACCGTTTCAATGACGACTTGTGTTCGATCAGCCAAGGCCTGCTGGATCTCCCGGTTACTAACAAGTTTAACTCCCCCTCCTATTCCCACACTGACATTTCAAGCCTGGGCCTCCTCCATTGCCAGAGGCCACATGCAAACTGGAGGAATAACACCTCATGTTGCGCATGGGTAGATTGCAAACCAGTGGTAGGAACGTTGAATTCTCCAATTTTAAGTAACACCCCCACACACACTCTCTCTTTCATTGCCCCCCACCCTATCACACACTTTTCTCCATCATCTCCCAACACCCCAGTCACCCTGTCTCATTGCCTGCATTAGGCTCATATATGCCTGTCTATATGCCTCTCAATCAAAGTGAATATATCTGATCCCACCACATTCTCTGGCATATTTGCTCAATGCTTATATATCCGCTCCCTCAGAATACTCTCTAGTAACTTTACAACTACAGATGTTAAGCCATGTTCAATGTTCTCCAGAGATGCTGCCTGACCCGCCGAGTTACTCCAGCACTCTGTGATCTTTTTGTAAACCTGTGTCTGCAGTTCCTTGCTTCGACATCCATCCTACATTGTGGTGACCACACTGCTGTATACTGCACTCCAATTGTTCTGCAAAGTTGAAGTGAAACAAAAAAACTTGTAACTTTTTAAGAGTAGAGATTTGGGTCTCGGGATGACAGAATGTGGTTCACACATTCAGATCCACGCAGTCTCTACTGATCTCATCCCTCCAGCTCTTCCCCATAGCCGAGTGATATTGTTTCACCGTGACGTGTTTATCTACTTTCCTTATAATCCTCTAGCTCTGCTTTCTCAGGCTCCACTTTCTGAGCCAACAACCACTGCCCTAAATTATTTTTCTCACGTTCCCCTTGGATCTTTGTCAATTATCTGCAGCTTGTGGCCTCTGGTGTCTGAGCTGGTTACCAATAAGAAACAGCTCCTTGATCACTGTATCAAACCATTCTATTACAGCTTCCCGATACATTCTACATTCTCAGAACATGCTGACTCCTCTCGTCCTTTGCATGCACCCTGTAACGCAGGAAGGCAGAAGGTGGAGAGGTTCCTCATCCCTGTGTCCACTCCATCATTCAGCCAGGCTTTGGGTCAGGTCTTGGCACGATTTAGCTACAGAGTGATACAGTGTGGAATCACTCTGTAGCTAAACTTCGTCCCAACTTGCAACTGGGCCAAAATATCCCAGCTACACTAGTCCCACCTGCCTGCATTTGGCCCATGTCCCTCTAAACCTGTCCTATCCATGTACCTGTTTAACAGTTTCTTAAACGTTGGGATTGTCCCTGCCTTAACTACCTCCTCTGGCAGCTCGTTCCATACATCCACCACCCTTTAGAAACATAGAAACATAAAGAATAGGTGCAGGAGGAGGCCATTTGGCCCTTCAAGCCAGCACCGCCATTCATTGTGATCATGGCTGAACGTCCGCTATCAATAACCCGTGCCTGCCTTCTCCCCATATCACTTGACTTCACTAGCCCCTAGAGTTCTATCCAACTCTCTCTTAAATCCATCCAACGATTTGGCCTCCACTGCCCTCTGTGGCAGGGAATTCCATAAATTCACAACTCTCTGGGTGAAAACTTTTTTTCTCCTCGGTCTTAAATGACCTCCCCTTTATTCTAAGACTGTGGCCCCTGGTTCTGTACTCGCCCAACATTGGGAACATTTTTCCTGCATCTAGCTTGTCCAGTCCTTTTATAATTTTATATGTTTTGTATAAGATCCCCCCTCATCCTCCAGTGAATACAAGCCTAGTCTTTTCAATCTTTCCTCATATGCCATTCCAGGGATCAATCTCGTGAACCTACGCTGCACTGCCTCAATCACAAGGATGTCCTTCCTCAAATTAGGAGACCAAAACTGTACACAATAATCCAGATGTGGTCTCATACCCTTAGCCTTATACCCTTTGTGTGAAAAAGTTACCCCTCAGATTCCTATTAAATTTTCTCCCCTTCACCTTGAACCTATGTCCTCTGGCATTCGATTCCCCGACTCTGGGCAAGAGATTCTGTGCGTCTACCCGATTTATTCCTCTCATGATTTTGTACACTTCTATAAGATCACCTCTCATCCTCCTGTGCTCCATGGAATAGGGACCCAGGCTGCCCCAACCTGTAGCTCAGACCCTCTAGTCCTGGCAACATCCAAGTAAATCTTTTCTGTACACTTTCCAACTTGACAACATAACTTCCCACACTAATCTCCATCCTCTTGCTTCCTAAAATCCACCACTGTCCATCTTGTCAATGTCTGAGCCTCCAGGGCAGAGAATTACAAATTACAATCAGCCATAATTGCATTGAATGGCGGTGCTGGATCGAAGGGCCGAATGGCCTACTCCTGCACCCATTGTCTATTGTCTGTTGTCTATTGTCTAAAATCACTGCACTCTAGCTTTAGAACTTTCTTTCTAATTCTGTCCAGTGGATTATTTCAAAACTATTCCTCTTGTTTTAGGCATTGTCTATACATTTTCTCTTTCATGTCATTAAGTTACAGAAAGATACAGCACAGAAATAGGCCCTTCAGTCTATCAAGTCTGTGCAGACTACCAAAGACAACCATCACAGGTGGCTTGTCCTCAATGGGATGTTATTACCCTCAGGAAATATCATCAAGAACACTACACTTACATTTGTTATTTATCATGAATCAATAAATGTATCCAATAAAAATTATTCACCTTGACATTAAGAATTAAAAACTGTAATTAATTGGAAAATTCTGACACTGAAAGAAATGACGAACCAACTTAGATGTAATTGTGATTATTAAATGTTCCTCTTCACCCCCTCAACTGACAATGGTTCAATGGTTCTTTGCCAGGGCTAAAACTAGGAAAACAGTGCTGATTATTTGAACAATTACTCAAACCTCACTTGTGCAGTGATAATAAACTCGTTACTCTTCTCTCAGACGTGTGCAGAGGCTGGGCATTTGTTTGCAGAACAGGCGTCAGGGGCTCTGGTCGATTATACCCAGAATCAGGTACAAATTCAATAGCAACGCCCGATTAGAGATGGGGTGAACTTGCCCTTACCTGAGGAAGGTAAACTGGGCAGGTGATGGAAGTGTGTTGGATGTGGCCCTTGTGGCTAAGGGGATCAGAGGGTATGGAGAGAAGGCAGGTACGGGATACTGAGTTGGATGATCAGCCATGATCATATTGAATGGCGGTGCAGGCTCGATGGGCTGAATGGCCTACTCCTGCACCTAATTTCTATGTTTCTATGTTTCTATGTTGGTGGGGAACAATCTGGCAACAGTGACCATGTCAGTTATATGGTAGATTTTCCCGTTCAGGACCTACATTAAGTGAAGATTGATGTAGCTGGCACAGCGGTAGAGCTGCTGCCTCGCAGCGCCAGAGACCTGGGTTCGATCCTGACTATGGGTGCTGTCTGTACAGAGGTTGTACATTCTCCCCATGACCTGCGTAGGTTTTCTCCAGGTGCTCCGGTTTCCTCCCACACTCCAAAGACGTACAGGTTTGTAGGTTAATTGGCTTCTGTAAAAATTGTAAATTGTCCCTAGTGTGTGTAGAATAGTGCTAGTGTACGGGGATCGCTGGTCGGTATGGACTCGGTGGGCCGAAGGGCCTGTTTCCATGCTCTATCTCTAAACTAAACTAAACTAAACAGTGTAGAGAGGACCTGGTGAAGGTAGACTGGGGTTAAACGACTGATGATGTGGGAGGCTTCTAAACAAGAGTTCAGGGCCAACATAGTTCAGTGAAGGACGTACGGCAAAGGTGGAAAGATTTGGGAACCATAGATGATAAAGGATATCGAAGCTTTGATCAAGAAAAAATTGAAGCAGGTGGCAGGTGGAGGCTGGAATGGAGTGTGTCTCCGGAAGAATGTAGAGGGTGTCGGGGAGAACAAAGCATTAGGAGAGGAAAATGGAGCCAATATCTTTGGCAATTCAGATGAAGGGAAATCCCAAAACATTCTATATCAGCAGAAAGAGGGGAGGGGGAAAAGAGGGGGTGTCTTTAGGGACCAGTGATCCATGCATTGAATCAGAGGATGTGGGCAAGATATTTCTCATCTGTATTTAGGGAGAAGGGAGTGGAAGATGATGAGTTCAGGGATGGCTACCTGGGTAGTCTGAAGCATGTCAGCATTAAGAATGAGGAGATGTTAGATATTATAGAACATAGAACATATTATAGAACACAGAGAGTGGTGAGTCTCTGGAATTCTCTGCCACAGAAGGTAGTTGAGGCCAGTTCATTGACTATATTTAAGAGGGAGTTAGATGTGGCCCTTGTGGCTAAAGGGATCAAGGGGTGTGGAGAGAAGGCAGGTACAGGATACTGAGTTGGATGAACAGCCATGATCATATTGAATGGCGGTGCAGGCTCGAAGGGCCGAATGGCCTACTCCTGCACCTATTTTCTATGTTTCTATGTTTCTATATAAAGGCTGATAAATCTCCAAGACCAGATGAAATCCACCCCAGGGTGTGAGGAGAAACAAGAGAGGAAATAGCTGGGGCCCTGATGTAGATTATTGCATCTTCATTAGGCACAAGTGAGGTGTCAGAAGACTGGAGCTGTGGTGACAGCAGGGATGAGGCAGGTAACTAGAGGCTTGTGGGCCTTACATTAGGAAAGATACCTTTCTCTTAAGTTACGAAGTGATAGGAACAGAAATAGGCCATTGGGCCCATCGTCTACTCACAATTCAATCATGGCTGATCTATCTTTCCCTCTCAACCCCATTCTCCTGCCTTCTCCCCATAACCCCTGACACCCGTTAATCAATAATTTATCAATCTCTGCCTTAACAATATCCATTGACGGCCTCCACACCCATCTGTGGCAATGAATTCCACAGATTCACCACCCTCTGCCTAAAGACATTTCCCCTCATCTCCTTCCTAAAGCTACATCCTTTAACTAAGGCTGTGCCCTCTGGTCCTAGACTCTCCCACTAGTGGAAACATCCTCTCCACATCCACTCTATCCAATCCTTACACTATTCGGTAAGTTTCAATGAGGTGCCCCCTCATCCTTCTAAACTCCCGTGAGTACAGGCCCAGTGCCATCAAATGCTCATCATAGGTTAACCCACTCATTCCTGGGATCATTCTCGAAAACTTCCACTGGACCTTCTGCAGAGCCAGCACATCCTTCCTTAGATATGGGGCCCTGTTTTTGTATTCTAGTTTTTACTAAATAAATGCAAGCATTGCGTTTGTCTTCCTTATTACCGATTCGACTTGCAGGTTAACATGTTGGGGACCCTGCATCAGCATTCCCAAGTGCCTTTGTGCTTCCTGCTGACCCACTTTCTGAGTGGGTCTGTGACCGGTGGTGTACACAAGGCTCAGTGCGAGGAATGCCATTGCTTCTGATATACGTTGCATTCTGAATGAAGGGAGGTAATTGTTGGTATTTGAATGATGCCTGATATCACTTCTACTTGTTGAAAAGAGGAACAGGTTACGTACCTGGTCTGAGCTTCCTCGCTGGTGAAGATTTCTTTCAGCTCCGAGGATCGAGGTGCTTTGGTCTAATCGTGCAAACTGTGGATAAACAAATAAAAATTCACCTTTCTGCTTTAGAGGAGGCAGAAGTTAAACCAAGAGTTCTGTTCCCACGCAGAGAGGACAAACAGCCTCAGTGTTTCATCCCCAGGCTCAGTGTTTGGCTGCATGTTCCTCTGGAGCTGGGCGACCATAGTAACAGCTCGTTGTATAAATGAGTAATGAGCTACCTGATCCAGCCCGAGCATCACAGGCATCAAGTGAACGGCGTGAGGGTGCTCTACATTTCACAACCATGCTGACACTGGAACAAGAAGCAATCTTCAAGCACAAATTCAAACGCTCTCTTCAGTCATTCGAGCAGGAGAATAACTTAGATCAACTGACCATTGACATTAAACTCTGAGGCTAAATCAGTAAATATTAATGTGATCCACTCTCTATTTTATCTCATGATAATCTGGCAACAGGAAGTAGATGAAACCCATCTAAAGGTTTAATTGCAAAACTTCCTGTGGATTGTGCTAATATTGTGGTGAATCTGTAGAATTGATTGCCACAGATGGATCTGGAGTCTCTGGGTGTCAGAGGTTATGGGGAGAAGGCAGGAGAATGGGGTTCGGATGGAGAGATAGATCAGCCATTATTGAACGGCGGAGTAGACGATGGGCTGAATGGCCTAATTCTGCTCCAATCATATGACCATGAACTTTTACTCATCTCCCTGTATAATAACCACCTACTGCCCTCCCTGTGTCCCACATGTTCCAGTGGCATGAGAGAGGATGTGTTCTGTCTTTGAGCATCCTGCCCCTGATTTATTCCATGGGGAACATATGGGGAGAGTTTAGTTTATTTACGTTTAGAGATACAGTGCAGAAACAGACCCTTCGGTCCACCGACCAGCGATCGCCGCACACTAACACTATCCTACACACACTAGTTGACAATTTACATTTATACCAAGCCAATTAACCTATTAACCTACACATCTTTGGAGTGTAGAAGGAAACCAAAGATCTCGGAGAAAACCCATGCAGGTCACGGGGAGAACGTACAAACTCCGTACAGACAGCACCCGTAGTCAGGATGGAACCCGGGTCTCTGGCGCTGTGAGGCAGCAGCTCTACCCGCTGCACCACCGTGCCGCCCCCATTCCCAGGGATCGTGCAGAGAGAGATGACCATCCATACAAAGCACCCGGGGGTTTAGTTTGTGTTTGCACACAGCACTCATTCACAGGGCAGGATGAATGCCTTCTGCAAGTCCGCACCATGGCAACACTGACTAGTGTTAGGTACTTCCCCCCCCTCTAGTGAATGCTATGTACTGAACTCTTGTGTCTCTCTCCTGAGTGCAGGCCCCGTGGCTGGGAGTCAGGAGTCAAGGGGTTAAGGGCTCCTGTACACGATTGGCCAAGCTGCGTCAGGTGACGGTGACTCATCGGAAGCTTAAATACCACAATCTCCCAGAATGCTCTCTCTCTTCGTCGATCCTGGCTCGTGAGCAGGTTGCTGGTGTGAGCTGCAGGAGGCCTGGCCACATGGCATAGAACTTTGTGTATTATAATAATAATAATAATAATAATAATAATAACTTTATTACAGACTCAAGGTCCATACAAGGGGCAACATTACATTAAAAATGCATTGCATCTCAAATATCATAAATATATATAAAATCATGGTAAATCACATAAAAACATCATAATTTATATATTTAAAAAAAAACCACAATACTTAAGTTAAAAATCCAGAGTAAAAAATGATTAATGTTGTACAACGAGACAACGATACCAGTGTCTCCACAACTGGGATTCGTAGCGTGTAGTGCTAACCCTTATGTTTGTCAAGGCCATAATAAGTACATTTTTAGAGTCATTTATCCTGCAAATGAATTTATACATGTGGTGTCTTAGGATAGCTTCTAGAGTACTGACTCCTGCAGCCACAAACATATTACTGGCACTACACCATCTTGGTTGCCTTAGCAGTGTTCTCATGGCATCGTTATATGCCACCTTTAGTCTCTGCATACTTGTCTCTAAATAGTTCGACCACAGATGCGCAGTGTAGAGGGGTGTGCAGTATGCTCTAAATAGCGATATCTTCACCACATCTGCACACGCACCAAATTTACGCAAGAGGATATTCGCCTGTATATACAGCATGCGTCGTTGCCTATAAATATCCTCATCATCTGTCATTTGTTCTGTAATAATATGCCCTAGATATTTTATCTTATTACAGACACTAAGATTGTTGTCAGACAATTTAAAATCAGGATATTTTAGGCTTTTATCCTCTTTGGTTCTACAGACCATAACAGCACTCTTACTAGCATTATATTTAATGTCATGTTCCAAACCATACACGGAACATGCAGTAAGGAGCTGCTGGAGACCAGCGCTAGATGGACTAAAGACCACAAGATCATCTGCATACATAATATAGTTCACTAAAATATTACCAATCACGCACCCAGTGTTACAGGCTTTCCATGTGTTTAGACAGATCATCAATATATAGATTAAAAAGGACTGGGATAAAATTCCCCCTTGTCTAACACCATTGCTAACCCCAAATGGGACTGAGACCCTATTGCCCCATTTGATTTGCATAGTCTGGTGGACATACCAGTAGGCCAGTATTCTCACAATGTATTTAGGCACCCCTCTTTGACGCATTTTACCAAACAGCTTTCTGTGATTAACACGGTCAAAGGCTTTGGAAGCATCAATAAAGCACATAGGGATTGAAGAGTTTTTGCCACTATATTTGTTTACAATCTCCTTTACGGCATATATTCATAAGTCAGTGCCATGTTTATCTTTAAAGCCAAACTGGTTATTTGTGGAGTTAACAAACTCATGTATTCTATCCAGCAGAACTCTTTCTAAGACTTTTGACAATATGCTGGCTAAAGCTATGGGCCTGTAATTATTTAGACTGCCTACTTTACCCGCTTTGTCCTTAATAACCGGCACTAACAGGACAGACAACATTGAGTCTGGTAACAAGCCATGAATCAAAAAGCCAGTAAAACAAATAGCTAGGAGAGGACAGCCTGAAATGCAACACTTGTCCCTTCACCTCCCCCCTCCACTCCTTTCAGGGACCCAAGCAGTCCTTCCAGGTCCGACAGAGGTTCACCTGCACCTCCTCCAACCTCATCTACTGCATCCGCTGCTCCAGATGCCAGATGATCTATATCGGTGAGACCAAGCGGAGGCTTGGCGATCGCTTCGCCGAACACCTCCGCTCGGTCCGCAATAACCAACCCGACCTCCCGGTGGCTCAGCACTTCAACTCCCCCTCCGATTCCACATCCGACCTCTCGGTCCTGGGCCTCCTCCACGGCCAGAGTGAGCAACACCGCAAGCTGGAGGAACAGCACCTCATATTCCGCTTGGGGAGTCTGCATCCTTTGGGCTTGAATATTGAATTTTCTCAATTCTGTTAACCCATGCTGTCTCCTCCCCTTCCCACCTCTCCCTCAGCCCTCGGGCCCTGGCATTCCCTCTATCTCTATCTCCCTCCCCCACCCCAGTCGCACCAGCTTCTCATTTTCACACCACAAACAGCTTACAATGGCTTGTTCCCTTTATCACCGATACTTTTTTGCATATCTTTCACTCATTGTTCCTTATCTCTCCACATCACCGTCTATATCTCTTGTTTCCCTGATCAGTCTGAAGAAGGGTCTCGACCCGAAACGTCGCCTATCTCCTTCGCTCCTTAGATGCTGCTGCACCCACTGAGTTTCTCCAGCTTTTTGTGTACCCTCGATTCTCCAGCATCTGCAGTTCCTTCTTTAAAAAAAAAGCTAGGAGAGGAGCTATCCTCATACTCGCATACTTAACATGTTCAGCAGAGATATGATCCAAGCCACTTGCTTTGTTGTTGGACAGCTTGTTCATGGCATGATACACCTCATGTGACATAATCACCATCGAGTCATTACTCTCAATATTGTCTACCCTATACGTCACCTTGGACACAGTTGAATAAAGTGCTATAATGTTGTCGCCATAACTCCGCGATATTAGCCGTTCTGGAGATTCCATCTACAGTACATGGTAAAGATGTTTTGCAACTGCTAAGAGCTCCTACTTCCTTCCAAAAATCTGTAGCATTGTTACTTAGCAGCTTCTTAGCCATGGAATCAGCCCTCATAGTTTGCTCATTTTTACAGATGAAGTGAACAGCATACTTGTACCTTGCATTAGTGAGCTTCTTGTGCTCAAACACAGGCCCCTGTCTGGGTCTACCTGCCATAGCCCATGCTTTGGTGGCTTCACGGGCTTCAGTATGATACTCAGCTACATACTTATTCCAGCCAGGCCTGATGTTATGTGTCTTATTTTTATGCTTGCAGTAGGGCTTACTGCCTACATATAAGGCACTTACTATATCATTATACATGGAGCAGATATCTCTCCTATGCTTCATATCTTTACAGTTAACATTACTACATATTATTGCATCTTTAGGTAGATGAATATTGCTTAAGGATTTATCTGTATGGGCATAATAGGCTAGGATGTCTTCCTTTGTAAGCGTTGACCAGTTTTTTCTGTATTAAGGCTATTTCTATCTCTGGATACCACAGGTATGTGTTCAACATTTATTGTCATAGCAACAGGTATATGATCAATCATTGCTGCCCCGTACAGAATGCTCATACACCCCAATGAGGGGTGTATGAGCATTCTGTACGGGGTGTATTGAAGGGTGTATGAGGGGTGAGGGGTGTATTATGACCTACATTTGTTAATTAATATTGGATTGGGACAGATAAGGGCTGACCTAAGGGTTTTCATGTATTTTGTTTAAGGGTTATTTCCATTTAGGCAGGTTAGAGACTCTAGTTCGACGGCCCATTGCTAGGCTGGCTGGAGCACTGTTATCTTTGTTTATTAGTGTATTCTTGTCCTTGTCTGGGTTGTTTGGATCAGGTTTGGGTTTTAACAAAATAAAAGACTATTTTCTTGAACTTGAGCCTGGTTTTTGACTATGTTACGCGGCTCTGAAGTACCTGCATTCGGGAGTCGTAACAAAATGGGGGCTCGTCCTAAGCTTTGAGGACCCTAGACAGTTTTGGGTTTTTTTAGTAGGCTTCTGGTGACTGAGGAATTCTGTGATGTGAGGAGATTTTTTTTCCTCTTCCATTTGGGTAACATTTGTGCCCAGGGTTTGGCTGGTGGTTTGGTCCTACATTTGATATGGAGTTTAAAGTACAGGAATTTACTGAGTCTCCTAGTCGGGAGTTGTTTGATAAATGTACCAAGGAGCATTTGTGTATGCTGGCAGAGACCTATAAGGTGCCTATTGATAAGCATTTGAAGAAAGAGGCTATAAAGTTGGAGTTATGGTCTGCGTTGGTGAGGAGTGGGGTATTGCCTCCTGGTGCAGACAGTCCTCTATCTTCTACAAAGCCTAATCAGGAAATGGGGGACCCCATTCGATTGAAGGAGTTAGAGCTTGAAATGAAAAAGGAGGAGAGGGCCTTAAGAGAGAAAGAGCTCATGCTTGAAATGAAACGCCTTGAGCTGCAAGGAGAAGGAATTGAATGCCTCCCGAGTTTCTTCTAGGGAACGGGAGTTTGATATGAGCAAGAACATCCGCCTGGTTTCCCCGTTTAATGAGAAGGATGTGGACAAGTATTTTGCTGTGTTTGAATGGACAGCTTCGTCCTTGAAGTGGCCTAGGGACATGTGGTCCTTGCTGTTGCAGAGTGTCCTTGTGGGTAAAGCACAGGAGATGTACTCGTTGTTATCTGTTGACAACAGTCGGGACTATGAGTGTGTGAAGTCTACGGTTTTAAGGGTTTATGAATTAGTTCCAGAGGCGTACCGGCAGAAGTTCTGGTGCTTTAGGAAGTTTGATAGTCAGACTTATGTGGAGTTTGCTTAGGAGAAGGAGGCACTTTTTGACAGGTGGTGCGCCTCTCAAGGAGTGAAGGCTTTTGAGCTGCTGCGGGCCTTGATTATTATGGAAGACTTTAAGAACTGTCTCCCTGAGGGTTGCTACTTACCTTAATGAGCACAAAGTGATGGAGGTGTCTAAGGCCGCAGTGTTAGCAGATGAGTATGTATTGACTCATAAAACGGAGTTTGTTGGGCGATCCTATTGTTTTGGTACACAGCCGGTTAATCGTGGTGGTGTCGCCGGTGGCAGTACCAAAGCTGTTTCTGTGCCTGCAAGTGTCAGCTCATTAATACAGGGGGAGGTCCGAGCTGATAAGGTTGACGGAGATTTCAGGTCCTGTGTGCTACTATTGTAAAGGGAGAGGGCACATTTTAAAGTCGTGTCCCGTCCTGCCAAAGAAAAATGCAAAGCCTGTGGCTTTGGTGGGTACACAAAGAGAACCTGTGGTTCCTGGGATGCCTGCGTCTGATGAGTGTAGGAATTATTCTGCGTTCAACACGAAAGGTTTTGTTTCTCTAGAGAATGGGGGTCATAAAGTTCCAGTATCCATCTTGCGTGATACTGGTGCTGCTCAGTCCTTTATATTGGATAGTGTACTGCCGTTTTCTGGGGAGTCATCGGTTGGGTCCAATGTCCCTGTGGTAGGATTCGGGTTGGAGGACATGGTAGTGCCTTTGCATACCGTGAGTCTTGAGTCTGAGTTGGTTTCAGGCCGGGTAATTGTTGGGTTACGGCCGTGTTTTCCCGTTGCGGGAGTTTCTGTGATTTTGGGGAATGACTTGGCAGGAGGTAGAATTTTAATTACTCCTGAGGTGACGGCTGTTCTGATGGTGCAGAGTCCTGATGGATTGGCTATGCAGCATCCGACGGTCTTCACAGCTTGTGCTGTCACGAGGGCTATGGCTAAGAGCCAGGCAAAGTTTGAAGATGTAGTGGACCTGAGTGAGAGCATTTTTGGGGATCAGGATGATGGATCCTGTGTTGTGAAGGATGTTTCTACATCTCAAGATGGGGTCTTGTCTGAAAATGTGCCGGTCACGGGACCGGCTGGTTGAGGAGCAAAAGAGTGATCCAGGTTTATCGGATCTGTTCGACTGCGCTGTACCTGAGGGGGATATGGATTCCACAGCAAAAGGGTATTTTCTGAGGAATGGCTTACTGATGCGAAAGTGGTCTGCCTTGGATATGTTGGGGCATGATGATTGGAGCGTGGTTGATCAGATTGTGATACCTCGTCGGTATAGGGACGAGATACTCTGTTTGGCTCATGATGGACCTCTGGGTGGACATTTGGGGGTCAATAAGACGTATGACCGTATCTTACGGAATTTTTTTTTGGCCAGGGTTGAAAAAGGACGTGAAGCAGCACTGCAGGTGTTGTCACATTTGCCAGGTGGCAGGAAAGCCGAACCAATCAATTGTTCCTGCGCCTTTATATGCACTCCCTGTGGTCAGGGAACCATTTGAACGGATTCTAGTTGATTGTGTGGGTCCTCTATCTCGGACAAGGGAGGGCAACAAGTTTTTATTGACAATTATGTGTGCGTCTACCCGCTTTCCGGAGGTGGTCCCTTTGCGTAACATTACTGCCCCTGCCATTGTGAAGTCTCTCACTAAGTTTTTTTTGTTGTTCGGTTTGCCCAAGGTTGTGCAGAGCGACCAAGGTTCCAACTTCATGTCAAAGGTTTTTGGTCAGGTAATGAAGTTGTTGGATATTGAGCATTGTTACTCCAGTGCGTATCATCCTGTGAGCCAGGGAGCTCTCGAGCAGTTTCACCAGACTTTGAAATCCATGTTGAGGACTTACTGCCTGTAGTTTGAAAAAGACTGGGATGAGGAGGTTCATCTCGTTATGTTTGCGGTGCGTGAGGTCGTGCAGGAGTCTTTAGGGTTCAGTCCTGCTGACCTGGTGTTCGCGCATACTGTTCGTGGTCCATTGAGGGTCCTGAAGGAGAAATGGTTGCAGGAGAATTCGAAACGTAGTATTTTAGACCACGTCTGTACTTTTAGGTCTAGACTGCGGAGGGCATGCGAACTGGCAATGGGTAATCTTGCCTCTGCTCAGTCTAGGATGGGGGCTGGTTCGACGGGAAGGCTTCTAGTAGGAATTTTTCTACAAAGACCTGGTGTTGTTGCCTATTCCTGGTTCTAGTCTGTGGGCTCGGTATAGTGATCCCTGTCAGGTGCTTAAAGGATTGGTGCAAGGGATTACGTTGTTGGTACCCCTGATCGGAGGCGTGGGACTCAGCTCTGTCATGTTGGCATGCTGAAGCAGTACCATGAGCAGGAGCATGTACAGGTTGATGGGGAGGAGCTGTGTCCTTCGGTTTTGTCTAAGCCGGTTTTGGCTGAAGTAGTGCTGTCCCCTGACACGGGTGGTGATGTGTGTGAGGCACGAATGTCGGTGGCAGTGACGCAGGGAAAGCTGTGCAACTTTGAGGATTTGAAGTCGCTTCCCTTGCGGTTGTCTCATTTGTCTGAGAGTCAGCGGGATGATCTGCTTGCTTTGGTGGGGTCAAATGGGTCACTGTTCTCGGATGTGCCTTCTCAGATGCCTATGCTGCAGCATGCGGTTGCTGAACCTGGTTGTAGTCCGTGGAGTTCTCCGTGTCTGCTGGCTATGAAGGCTAGTGGGGAGGACAGGTTTTGCATGGACTTTCGGAGGGTGAATGGTGTAACTAAGCCGGATTGCTATCCTCTTCCACGGATGGAGGATTGTGTGGATCATGTGGGAGGTGCATCTTTTGTGCCTAAGTTGGACTTGCTAAAAGGGTTTTGGCAAGTTCCTTTGTCTCTGAATAGTTTCTTCCAAAGTTTATTCAGTATCTTTGGGTGGGGGTGTTAGGTACTCCCCCCCCCCCCCACTCTGGTGAATGCTATGTACTTAACTCTTCTGTTTCTCTCCTGAGTGCAGGCCCCGTGGCTGGGGGTCAGGAATCAATGGGTTAAGGGCTCCTGTACCCGATTGGCCAAGCTGCGTCAGGTAACGGTGACTCATCGGAAGCTTAAATACCAGAATCTCCCAGAATTCTCTCTCTCTTCGTCGACCCTGGCTCGGGAGCAGGTTGCTGGTGTGAGCTGCAGGAGGCCTGGCCACATGGCATAGAACGTTGTGTATTATTACCTACATTTGTTAATTAATATTGAATTGGGACAGATAAGGGCTGACCTGAGGGTTTTTGTGTATTTTGTTTAAGGGTTATTTCCATTTAGGCAGGTTAGAGACTCTAGTTCGACGGCCCATTGCGAGGCTGGCTGGAGCACTGTTGTCTTTGTTTATTAGTGTATTCTTGTCCTTGTCTGGGTTGTTTGGATCAGGTTTGGGTTTTAACAAAATAAAAGACTATTTTCTTGAACCTGAGCCTGTTTTTTGACTATGTTACGCGGCTTTGAAGTACCTGCATTCGGGAGTCGTAACACTAGGCATTGGAACAGGCCGTGGAGAAATCAGCTAGAATATTCTGAGACGACCAGAATTTAACTGTGATCTTGTTGAATAGGTCAGGAGAGAGCAGTCCTGACCTCCCATCTACCTCATTGGAGACCCTTGAACTATCTCTAATCAGACTTTACTAGCTTTATCTTTCACTAAACGTTATTCCCTTCATCCTGTCTCTTTACACTGTGGACAGCTTAATAGTAATCATGTATTGTCCTTCCGCTGATGGCTTAGCACGCAACAAAAGCTTTTCACTATTCCTCAGTACACGCGACTATAAACTTAACTAAAGGTGATTACATTAATTCCGCTCCAAAGTGACAGCGAGGAATTTGTCGCTTTTGTGACCATTTTCTCCCCACTCCCATCGGGCAAGAGGTACAGAAGTGTGAAAACGCACACCTGCAGATTCAGGGACAGTTTCTTCCCAGCTGTTATCAGACAACTGAACCATCCTACCACAACTAGAGAGCGGTCCTGAACTATTATCTACCTCATTGGTGACCCTCGGACTATCTGATCGGTCTTTACTGGCTTTACCTTGCACTAAACGGGATTCCCTTATCCTATATCTGTACACTGTGAATGGCTCAATTGTAATCATGTATTGTCATTCTGCTGACTGGCTCGGTACACGTGACAATAAACTAAACTGGACTGAGTTTAGCTGCTTTGTCTGTCACCCCTAATGAAGTGAAGCTCTGAGACCAAATGGAGCCACATCGGGCACTGACATTGTCCATCATCTGCAGAGGCACTTTCATCTCCAACTCCTAACACTAGGCAATGGTGGCTGTTTTAAATCCTTCTGACTAGCGAATGCATTCACTGGTTTTCCAGGATTCTTCAGCAGAGGACATAGAACAGTGCTGCACAGATGTAGGCCCTTTGGCCCATAATGTCCTTGCCAAATATGATGCCATGACCAACTCTAATTCACCAACATATAAATCATATCCCTCCATTCCCTGTTTATCCATCTGAAAGTTTCATGTTCATAAGTTCAAGGAGAAGATTGAGGCCTTTTGGTCCATCAAGTCTACTCCACCATTCAATCATGGCTGATCTATCTTTCCCTCTCAACCGCATTCTCCTGCCTTCCCCCCATAACCCCTGACACCCGTACTAACCAAGAGGATCGAACCCACGACCCTGAGATTAAGTCTCATGCTCTACTGATGGAGCTAGTTGGACATGCACTCCCAATAGTATTGACAGTGATACTCCGCTTTAGCATTCATGGTAAAATTGAACACATTACTTATACATTTTTTATACATTACGTATACATTTAGAAAGTACTTGTAATACGGAGAGAGAAAAAGAGATAATCTTTCAGATCTATGTTTCTTTGTTTCTAGATCAATGATCTTCCATCAGAATCCTACAGCCAGCGGTGCTGGCTCAAAGGGCCGAATGGCCTACTCTGCACCTATTGTCTACTGTCTAGAACCCGGACAGTATCCGGGAGAGGGGGTGGTGGGGAAAACAGAGGGTCTGTCTGCAGGATCAATTCCACTCTATTGTCACATGTACCGAGGTACAGTGATGGGGTGGCAGGTTGCAACCTTCACGTGGTCCACCCTGTTTCGACTAATGCAATCAACCTGCCGCACACAAACAGAAGATCAAACAGAACAAGTTGTCCTACACGCCATACGCAGGAAGAAGAAGAAGGTACAGTGATATACTTTTTTGCATGCAGTTCAGCAAAGTATTTTTATACTTAAGGACAATCTTAGAATTGGAGCAAAGTGAATAGGGATAGCCCACTGAGACCATGTACAAGAGTTTCCAGGCTTTAGCACCAATTTCAAGTTGGTTTAAGTGCAGCTGACCATAAAGGCCTGTTGCCCTGGCGGCATTGCAGGGTCAGCCTGGCCAAGCAAAGTTGTAGGCTTCCTTCACGCTGCACCACCGCTCTGTGCTGCTGCAGGTCACGCCAGGTCCACGCGCTTGGTCCCCTGGAGCGTGCCCGATGTAGGCGAGCCCCAGGCTGCTGCCGGACTCCATCCATCGTCTCCATCCCCTGGAGCGGTGCCTGATTTAGGCAAGCCCCAGGCTGCTGCAGGGCCTCTATCCATCGCCTCCATCCAGATCCTCACATCAGCCAGCGAAATGTCTACCAATCAGCTGCCATTGTAATCTCACCCACTCCCCACGCGAGTTGGCACGAACAAAGCCCAACACAAAGCTGTAGAGCTAATAGGGCTCGATGTTTCAATCCCTGTAGTAAGTCAGCACTCTTGCTATTTGCAGTGGGATTGGAGTGGTGAAAGGTAGGGTAGGTAGGTCATCGGGGTCATCAGGTGGCCACCCTCCTTCTTTGACGTTTCATTGATAAGCCCACAACATCTCCAGAGGGCTCAACGGTGATACCTGGCGTCCCAGTTACAGCCCCCTCAATTCCATACTCTCCTGTCCAGGAAAAAAAAAACACAGTAGAAGGAAGGGAGGGCATCAACCTCCTTCAAGAGGACCTAAAACAGAGGCTCTCAAAGCTGCGCAGAGTGGAGAGTTTAAGGGAACAAAGCAAAAAGAAGGAAAAGGCAAGAACAGACTCCTGCAAAGATCCCTTTAAGTTTGTGAAAGGCATTTTCACAAAAAAGTGAAAAGCGGATCCCTGAAAGCGTAGAAAAAGGAGGTTGAAGGACACATCAGAACCATCCACACTGATGAATTAAAAGATGAACCGATTTTTGTCTCACCTCTCCTCATCTCCCTACTGGCCTCCCCTCTCCTCTCCTGAAGTGAAGATTTGAACCAAAATATGGATGATTCCTTTCTCCCCTCTGATGCTGCTCGATCCCCTGAGTTCCTCCAGTACATTGTTTGCAGGTCCAGATTCCAGCACCTGCAGTGTCTCCTGTCGTTACTTCGGGAGGGTATGGAGCAGGTAACTTGCTGTGGGAGATATTTGGAACTTGGTTAACCACTGGTGAGATTGGAAGATAACTCATGCTGTTCCTTTATTTAATTATTGATAAGCCAGATGCCAGCTACATGCTGGTGAGCCCTATCATAGAGAAATACTGGAGAAAAGTCTAAGGGATAGGATTTATATACAATTGGAATGGCAAGAGGTGATCAGGGATAGTCAGTGTGGCTTTGTGTGGTGATACCGTCTCACAAATTTGACTGAGTGATTTTTAGAGGTAAATAGGAAAGTGATGGGCAAGTTTAGTTAAGTTTAGTTTAGAGATACAGTGTGGAAACAGGCCCTTCGGCCCACCGAGTCCATGCCGACCAGTGATCCCCCCAGACTAACACTATCCCACACACACACTAGGGACAATTTACAATTCTTATCGAAGCCAATTAGCCTACAAACCTGTATGTCTTTGAAGTGTGGGATGAAACCGGAGCTCCGAGTCTGGCAGATATTATCCAAACTTTCGCGAGGAATTGGACATAAGCTGCATTCAAAGGGGGACTATTGAAATGAGATGTGCGGGGCAAGGTCTTTTGCACAGAGTGGTGGAACGTGCTGCTTGGGGTGGTGTTGGAACCGGATATGATGGTGGCTTCCCGAGCTGACCACGGATCTTTCATCGGTGCCAAGGATGCGGGACATAAGTTTGTGGACTTCTGCTGACTTCCACTTCACCTTCGACCGCTACCATCTTGGATTGATTCATTAACTAAGTTAATGAGGCATGGTGGTGCAGCGGTAGAGTTGCTGCCTCATAGCGACAGAGACCTGGGTTCGATCCTGACCATGGGTGCTGTCTGCATGGAGTTTGCACGTTCTCCCTGTGACCTGCGTAGGTTTTCTCCGGATACTCCAGTTTCCTCTCACACTCCAAAATCCGCACAGGTTTGCAGATTAATTGGTTTGGTATAATTGTAAAATGTCCCTAGTGTGTGTAGGATAGTGTTAGTGTGTGGGGACCGTTGGTCAGTGCGGGTTCGGTGGGCTGAAGGGTATGTTTCTGCGCTATATCTCCAAACTCAACAAAAGTTAGAAAGTTGATCAAAAATCAAGAGATATACAAACCCAACAAAAGCCTTTGGACTTGGTTCCAACCGAAGCCACTTGTACGTTTCCCGTGACACAGTCTCTGTTCTTCCTCTGGTGGGTTTGGTTCCTGGCTGCTCCGTTAGTGTTCCCCATCACATCGTGTAGTCTGATCAGCAGTGGTGTCTCTGATGATGCGCCGCTGCCTTTCGGTTCATTTTATATTTCATTCCATGTGTGCACAAAGTTGTAGGTCCAGACCATTAATAACTAACATAGAAACATAGACAATAGGTCCAGGGGTCGGCCCTTCGGCCCTTCGAGCCAGCACCTCCATTCAATATGATCATGGCTGATCATCCAGAATCAGTTCCCCCTTCCTGCCTTCTCCCCATATCCCCTGATTCCATTAGCCCCAAGAGCTAAATCTAACTCTCTTGAAAACATCCAGTGACTTGGCCTCCTCTGCCTTCTGTGGCAGAGAACTAATTGTAAACAATGGAAGGAGCTGTAACATTATAATTAGAATTGATTTTGGTTATCTCTCTGTAAGACAATTCAATTTGAATTCTCCAACATGGGGAAAGAGATGAACATTTGGAGATGAATTACAGTTCATAGGGGGCGTCGTCGAGTATGGCTGCCCTGCCAGCAGCTGTTAGTCCTTTCACCCTTTTTTAAATTTTTAGTGAGTTAAAAATGTTTGTTTTGGAGGTCTTCTAGTCTTTTATGTGGTGGGTGGGGAGAGGGGAAGGGGGAAACTTTATTTCCTAGTCCCTACCTGGTTGGAGAGGCGACTTCCCTCTGAGTTGCTTCTTCGCCCCTTCCTCACGGCCTACCATCGGTCTGGAGCGACGTTTCCTGTTGGGACCGGCCGGAACCCCAGCTTCGGCGGCGGCACAGCGCTGCGGTGTGGGTGATGCCCTATCCGGTAAGCTCCGGAGGGTTGTGACCACCGACTGCAACATCGAGGAGCTGTGGCTGCGGGCTTCCAGCCGGGGGCAGCGCTGGATTTAAAACACCACAGAGCTTGGGATCCGAGATCGTCAGAGTCAGAGCTACAACCAGCACGGCCTGAGGATTTTGGCTGCCGCTGTCTCCGGGGAGGAAGCGGCCGCTCCAGACATTCCAAGCCGCTGAGGAGTGTTCACCCGACGCCGGAGCTCCATCTTCCCGGTAAGAGGGCCTGAAAATATTGGATTGCTGTAGCGGCGACTGCGGAGGCCACAATAGGCCCGACTATGGGTGAACAGGGGACGGGACTGGACTTTGCTGCCTTCCCCCACAGTGGGAACCATTGTGGGGGATGTTTTTATGTTTATTGTTAAATTCTTTAATGTTGTGTCTTATCTTTATTCATGTGCTGCAATGGCAAGTCAAATTTCACTACACCAATTGGTGTATGTGATAATAAATGTTCTTTGTATCCTTTGTATCCTTGCTATGATTTGGATCACGGGTTCTGTCATCTGATGTACAGTACTTGTGACAAATTGCCCAAAGAACTGGTCAAAGTTACTGGGATACACCCAAGAACGTGTGTGAGATAAACTGCAGATAGTTCCTCCTCCAAAATATCCTTCAAAGATAATCACAATATCTCAGCAAGAGCAAGTATTGGTGACAAACATCGCACAATGCCCCCATGAATGTCCGGGACAGGTGTCTAAAGTAGGAGAACAGTCTGCAGATTATTTAAGAACCATTTGGAGTTAGTTCATGCAAAGTTCATAAGTTGTCTAAACAGAATGAGGCCATTCAGCCCATCAAGTCTACTCCGCCATTCAATCAAGGCTGATCTATCTTTCCCTCTCAACCTCATTCTCCTGCCTTCTCCCCAGAACCTCTGACACGCGTATTAATTTTCAAATGTGTCTTGCTCTGGCTTAAAAATATCCACTGACAGCCTCCACAGCCTTCTGTGGCAATGAATTCTCCCAATCATGAAGGGGTGGAAGTCGCTATCAAAACATGGGGGGGGCCACAATTTCTTGGTGGCGCAAGGCTTCGGTGGCTTCAGCCGTGGGCGCTGTGGATGGTAACATCAGGAGCTGATCTGGTTGGTGACCGACTCCGAACTCCAGCAAGAGCATCTTCTTGCCCCCCGAATCGTGGGGCTTGAATCGGCCCGTTCACGGGGCCTTTCATGACCCAGCGCGGCTTAAAATCGGTCGGAGGGGGCTTCAACATCGAGAGCCTCGATCGCCTCGATCGCCTCGATCGCCTCGATCGCCTCGATGCAGCAGATTGATTTTTAGCCCACCGGGCGATGAAAGGCCCCGTGAACAGGCCGATTCAGCCTTAGAAAGCGTCTGTTACCCGCTTTAATCTTTCAAAAGCTACAATGTGATAAATACCACTTAAACAAATAAAACTGAAGCAAATAAAGGCAAACAGAATAACCAACCATGGAGGGGGGGAGAGAGAGAGAGAGAGAGAGATGGAAAAAAATACTAAATAACATGAGTGACCGTGAATGAGGGACTTACCTGCGTCAGCCAGGAAACCCGTTCGAACGCACCCTAATGACCTGACCTGTTTAAATCCGATACCCGTTTAAATCTTTCCCTTCCACCAATACATCCAATTAGTTCAAATGGCAATTGTACCCGCATCAGACAGCTTTAAGAAATTCTCTGTGAATACCTTCAGTAATACTTGACTGTCAAAACACAATTGGTGACACATCGTGTTAATATGATGTTAATAGAGACATTTAACAAGTGTTTTACAGTGACACCCCCACCGTTTCGCGGAAAGCAGGGATTTTAATAGATTATTTTTCACCAAATTTCAAATCCGGATTACAAAACATGGGGGGGGGGGATTGTCCCCCACCTCTCAAAGCATGGGAGGGATGTGTCCCACCCATCCCATCTGGGATTTCCGCCCATGCCTGATGAATTAATATGTTTAACTGTTCTAATGCATAAACTTGTAAACACTTAAACTGTGGATATGATCCTGAACATTATCTAGGTCTCTGAACTAGATTCTGTTAATTGGCTCCTATTTTGTCAGCCAGGCTCTGTCTGAGTGCTGGAGAAAATCTCTTCCCTGTGACTTGATTTCTGTTGTGACCTTCTGTACAATATATAGACTGGTTACACAAGATGAATACATGTTAATTCCATGAAGCAATTGATTATAGATGTGCAATATATTACAACTGAAGTCATGATTGATGTGTTTTCAACATTAAATGAACAAGCTAGGAGTTTCTCATGGTCTGCAGGTTCCAACATGTTACCTGCACCTTTACCTGAGATGACTGAGAGTGTATATGGAAGTGGTGTGGAGATGTGAAGGAGGGGAGACACTGGTGGTGATAAAGAAAGAGTGAAGGGTCCGTTACAGTGAGAGGGAGAAATTTAATTTCTATTTTCTATCCTTTAAAGAAGCCTCAGCTATAATGAGACTTTCTCTCATCGATTACTTTGCTTCAGGCTATTATTTTCTTTCTTAGTTCCCAGCGATGATTAATGTGGCACCTTTAGTTCAATCAATATCTCATCTTTCCCTCTGCGTTTACTATTTGTACTTCCCTCTTGCAGGAATGTAATCGTATTTTTCACCTTTGTACCGCTACACTTTGGCCAGAATTTGTCTGACTCGTCGGAGGTTTGCACAAACCCTTTCTCAGTTTTTCCTGAGCCAGTCAGTTCCTACATCTGATTATAACCCTCGCTTACCTATCTGGTACATTCTCTAATGTAGAAACAAAATGCTGGATTAACTCAGCGAGACAGGCAGCATCTCTGGAGAAAAGGAATGGGTGACGTTTCAGGTCGAGACCCTTCTTCACCTGCTGCCTGTCCCGCTGAGTTACTCCAGCATTTGGGGTCTACCTTCGATTGAAACCAGCATCTGCCGTTCTTCCTACACATCGGATGCATTCTCTACATTTACGCTTTTAAGCTCTTATTGCCTCTGACATGAACCATGAATTCTAGGTGATTACATTATTTTTTAACACTTCCCACTAAAATGACACTCAAAAGATAACAGCGCATTAAATTTGACTGAAACAAAAGATACAAATTGTGGACACCATGCACTGGTCCTGAAAGTCGGGGTACAAGGGGTACAGCTGTGTGGGTGAACTAGATCCACAATTGGCTTGGTGCACAGATAATGTGATAACTACATCTTTTCTCAGAGTCAGGGAATTTAAACCTAATGGGCATCGGTTTAAGGTGAGAGAGGAAAGACTTCAGGATGATGTTGGGGAATCTTGAACCAGAGGACGCAGGTTTAAAGTGAGGGGGGAGTGGGGGGGAGTGGGGGGGAGTGGGGGGGAGATTTTATAGGCACCCGAGCGGCAACTTTTTCACACAGAGAGTGGTGGGTGTATGGAACGAACTGCCAGAGGAGATAGTTTGAAGCGGGGACTATAACAGCATTTAACAGGCATTATATAAGCATTATAAAATAGATTATACAGGTACATGAATGGGAAAGGAGTAGAGAAATAATGGGTTAGGGTTAAAGCAATAATGGCTTAATGCTGGGAAGGGGATTAGCATGGATAGACATTATGGTCAACATGGTTGAGTGGGGCTGGGTGGAACCTTTCTGTGTTAGCTCTCTGGAACTGTGCCTGTAACTGGCTAAGGCAGGAACTGATGCGGTGATCTGTAGTTGATAATGCCACCTGGTTGATAGCTTCATGACGGCTCGTCCAACAAAAGCATCTATCTGCACCTCAGTGCACGTGACAATAAATTGAAATAAACTAAACTAAACTAAACTAAACATGCCTCCTTTAGGCCCAGGGAACTGGCAGAGTTGTCTCCCCCCACTACAATCAATTTGAAGAAAGGTCTCAACCCAGTATGTCAACTATCCATGCTCTCCAGAGATGCTGCCTGACCCGCTGAGTTACACCACACTTTATGTCATACTTCTTTTAGATTTAGTTCTAGTTTCATGTTGACCTAGTTTCACAATTTGTACGTCTTCTTTTGTTTTGTTCTCTGTTTCTAACTGCCCTCATTACACGTTAACTCACGACACATCACTCTGCTTCCTATTCCACATCTGCTGCTGAACTTTTATGTTCATAAGTTGAAGGAGCAGAATCAGGCCATTCGGCCCATCAAGTCTATTCTGTCATTCAATCATGGCTGATCTATCTTTCACTCTCAGCCCCATTCCCCTGCCTTCTCCCCATAACCCCTTAATATTCTCAGTATTCTGGGTATTTGCAGCGTGGGTAAGTTTACTGCATTTCTCTCTGTGACCGGTATCCTCAGGCACCAGCTCAATTTGTACATCAGTTCCCACCTCATACAGCTTCTCCCATGTACATTCCCACTCATGGTGGCACAGCGGTAGAGTTGCTGCCTTATAGCGCTTTCAGCACCAGAGACCCGGGTTCGATCCCGATTACAGGTGCGGTCTGTACGGAGTTTGTACGTTCTCCCCGTGACCGCGTGGGTTTGCTCCGAGATCTTCGGTTTCCTCCCATACTCTAAAGACGTACAGGTTAATTGGCTTGGTGATGTGTAAATTGTCCCTAGTGTGTGTAGGATAATGTTAGTGTGCGGGGATCGCTGGTCGGTGCGGACTCGGTGGGCCGAAGGGCCTGTTTCCGTGCTATACCTCTAAACTGCACCAAACCTTGAAGCCTCCTGCATCCTTCTTACAGCTCATACAGCTCTTGAAACATATAGGATTCCTAAGGGTTTGGACACGCTAGAGGCAGGAAACATGTTCCCGATGTTGGGGAAGTCCAGAACCAGGGGCCACAGTTTAAGAATAAGGGGTAAGCCATTTAGAACGGAGACAAGGAAACACTTTTTCTCACAGAGATTGATGAGTGTGGAATTCTCTGCCTTAGAGGGCAGTGGAGGCAGGTTCTCTGGATTCTTTCAAGAGAGAGCTAGATGGAGCTCTTAAAAATAGCGGAGTCAGGGGATATGGGGAGAAGGCAGGAACGGGGTGTTGATTGGGGATGATCAGCCATGATCACATTGAATGGCGGTGCTGGCTCGAAGGGCCAAATGGCCTACTCCTGCACCTATTGTCTCATCCCTTCTCTATCCAAGTCTTTGATGTGTATACTCTGGGGCCCACACCTCTGGTGCCCTGCATGACCCACCCTATGAGTCTACCCACCTGTCAGCATCACCACCTGCTTCTGTTTCATTCCGATTCATCAGTTTTCAGTCCTAGTGAATATTTTGTCCTCGATCCCATGTGCTTTACTTTTCCACACTAACTCTTGCCTGGGACTTTATCAAAAACCCTATGAAAAGCCCAATACCTCACTGGTTTTCCCACATCAGTTACAAAATCAAAAATAACTCCAGTCAATTCACTGATCAGAATTTCCTTTGTAACTCTGTTGATGTTTCCTCATTGTCCTGTTATCACAGCCAGAGCCACCACAATAGAATTCAATAACTTCCCCCTTCCTGGTATCAAACCACAGCCTGTAGCTGCTTCCTGTGAAAGGCATGGATAGAGTGGATGTGGAAAAGGTTGTTCCTGACGTTCTTGAATCTCTGCCCACTCACCTTCAGCCTGTGCCCTCTAGTTTTAGAATCCTCTACCCTGGGAAAAAGATAGTGAGCGTTCACTTTATCCATGTCCCTCATGGTCTCGTCCACTTCAATAAAGTCACCCTCAGCTTTCTAATAGTAGCAGAATGTAATGTAGTAGAGTAGCTGAATGAGCGAATACAGGGCTAGGAGCTGAGCGGTCAGTGCGGGTTACACGGGAAACCAACAACACTTCTGTGAACTTCTCGTTTGACGATCTTGGTCTTTTCCCAAATTTAAAAAAGAGAGTCATGGGCTGTCCCACTGTACGAGCTAATTCAAGAGTTATCCCAAGTTTCCCCTGATTCGAACTCGGAGAATTACGGTAATAGCCGCTCGTAGGTACTCGGGGCTCTCGTGTACATTTTTCAACATGATGAAATATCTTCACGAGTCTTCACGAGATTACCGTGTTTCCTGAGTACCTGCCGTTAGCGTTACGAGCCGCTAAGAGACGTCCCGAACTCCGACGTACTCCACAACGTACATTCTACGTGCTTACCACGAGTCTGTTTTTTTTTTTAGCTCGTACAGTGGGACAGCCCTATTAGTGTTGCCACCCTCCAGAAAATGCCATTGTGGGATTTCTAGTCACTACCGTGGTGACAATATATTTTGTTTTTGATGTTTATTGATGAAGAATCCAGAAACGTGGACAATGTTTTGGCTGCATGGTCACCACGCGCACAAAGGTCATTCTGTTTGCTTTCCAACTAAAGAGGAAGAATGAGCTCCAACAGTCGCTTGTTCTGTAAATTTAATCTCCACACCCATTGAGGGTTCCACTCACATAATAACATTATTTCTGTTGATTGCGTCCAAGGCTGCAGGTGTTTGCAAATGCAACCGTCCAGGGAAACATGATCTGTTGGCAGGGTTATTGAAGCTGTAATTACTGACAAATAATCAGACATATGACATTTCTCTAACACTTTATAAAGTTAATCTCTGGAACAATTGAATTTAACATTGTGCCTGAGATATTACTTACATGGATATTCTGTCTTGTGTGCGGCACGGAGAGGGGATGGGCAGGACAACAAGCAAGCTGGTGTCCACCAACACATCTCACTGACCCAGAGATGAAATCAGGAAGGTGTTCCCACAAGATAGACAATAGGTGCAGGAGTAGGCCATTCGGCCCTGCGAGCCAGCACCGCCATGCAATGTGATCAAGGCTGATCATCCACAATCAGTACCACGTTCCTGCCTTCTTCCCATATCCCCCGACTCCGCCCTATCAAGCTCTCTCTCGATAGTATCCAGAGAACCGTCCTCTGAGGCAGAGAATTCCACAGACTCACAACTCTCTGTGTGAAAAAGTATTTCCTCATCTCCATTCTAAATGCCTTACCCCTTATTCTTAAACTGTGGCCCCTGGTTCTGGACTCCCCCAACATCGGGAACATGTTTCCTGTCTCTAGCGTGTCCAAACCCTTAATAATCTTATATGTTTCAATAAGATCCCCTAGCATCCTAAATTCCAGAGTATACAAGTCCAGTCGCTCCATTCTCTCAGCATATGACATTCCCACCATCCCGGGAATTAACCTTGAGCACCTATTGAGCACTCCCTCAATAGCAAGAATGTCCTTTCTCAAATTAGGGGACCAAAACTGCACACAATACTCCAGGTGTGGTCTCACTAGGGCCCTATGCAACTGCAGAAGGGTCTCTTTGCTCCTATACTCCTCTTGTTATAAAGGCCAACATGTCATTCGCTTTATTCACTACCTGCTGTACCTGTATGCTTACTTTCATTGACTGATGAACAAGGACCCCCAGATCCCGTTGTACTTCCCCTTTTCCCCACAAGATAGACACAAAACCCTGTAGTAACTCAGCGGGTCAGGCAGCATCTGTGGAGAACAAGGATAGGTGACTTTTCACAGAGTGCTGGAGTAACTCAGTGGGTCAGGCAGCATCTGCGGAGAACACGGATAGGTGACGTTTCACAGAATATTGGAGTAACTCAGCGGGTCAGGCAGCATCTGTGGAGAACATGGATGGGTGATGTTGCGGGTCGAGACCCTTCTTCAGACCATGTGTTCCCACATGTATAGATTCCGTGGAACATACCTATTTTCCGTGTATGGCCCATATCCAAATATCTTTTAAATGTTATTGTACCTGCCTCAACCACTTCCTCTAGTTTAGTATAGTTTAGTTTGGAGATACAGCACGGAAACAGGACCTTCGGCTCACCGAGTCCGCACCAACCAGCGATCCCCGCACATTAACAGCATCCTACACACACCAAGGACAATTTACAATTATACTGAAGTCAATTAATCTACAAACCCGCACATCTTTGGATTGTGGGAGGAAACTGGAGATCCCGGACAAAACACATGCAGTCACATGGAAAACGTACAAACTCCATACAGACAGCACCCATAGTCAGGATTGAACCCGGGTCTCTGGTACTGTGAAGGAGCAACTCTACCACAGTGCCACCGTGCATCCCATCCTCTGGCCACTTGTTCCTTACACCCACCGCCCTCTGCGTGAAAAGTTGCCTCTCAGGTTCCTATTAAATCTTTCCTCTTTCACTTCCAGCTTATGTTTTAGACGCCACTACCCTGGCCTTATTTACATCCTTCCTGATTTTATACACCTCTGTGAAGTAATGGCCTAACCTCCTACACTCCAGGGTGGAGACCCAGCAATCCAATCTCTAATATGTTCTACTCGTGAATAAATGTCACGGCTTAATTTCCCGAAATTTCATTCTAAATTATTGATCTATATTTATTGATGATTATTTAGTTGTAGCTTTGGGATATAGAAGTTTGGAGAATATATGAACTTAATTCCAAAAATGATTAGCCTTCAATAGCATTGCATTGTTTCAACAATGAAGCGAAGCCACAGACTTAATGTTTAAGATCCAGGGTTTGCAACAAAGATTGCAAAGTACAAAGTTAAACACTACAGAGGAAACGTTTTAATTTGTTGCAATCTATTTTTGTTCAGATTAAGGAGGAAAGATGTAAAATCCCATCGCATTCAGTTCATGTGTTAACGAAGAAACTGCAGATGCTGGAGAATCGAGGGTTACACAAAATGCTGGAGAAACTCAGCGGGTGCAGCAGCATCTAAGGAGCGAAGGAGATAGGCGACGTTTCGGGTCGAGACCCTTCTTCAGTTCATGCATGGTTCAAAATCACTTGAATCCAGAGTAAAGATTCTTTTTTATTACTCTTCACATCTACAGGTTAAGTTTACAATGTAATTTTATTTCCTTCATTGTGAATCCTTGACACACATACTGAATCATCTGCTATTAATTGACAACTAACAGTATTTACATTATAAAACCCTCCTGTGCATTGAAGGGTCAAGAGCTTCAAATTCCTGGGCGTACACATCTCTGAAGATCTTTCCTGGTCTGAGAACACTGATGCAATTGTTAAGAAAGCACATCAGCGCCTCTAGTTCCTGAGAAGATTACGGAGAGTCGGTCTGTCAAGGGGGACTCTCTCTAACTTCTACAGGTGCACAGTAGAGAGCTTGCTGACCAGTTGCATCGTGGCTTGGTTCGGCAACTTGAGCGCCTTGGCGAGGAAAAGACTACAAAAAGTAGTAAACACTGTCCAGTCCATCATCGGCTCTGACCTCCCTTCCATCGAGGGGATCTATCGCAGTCGCTGCCTCAAAAAGGTTGGCAGTATCATCAAGGACCCCACCATCCTGGCCACACACTCATCTCCCTGCTACCTTCAGGTAGAAGGTACAGAAGGTACAGGAGCCTGAGGACTGCAACGACCAGGTTCAGGAATAGCTACTTCCCCACAGCCATCAGGCTATTAAACTTGGCTTGGACAAAACTCTGAACATTAATAGCCCATTATCTGTTACTTGCACATTATCAGTTTATTTATGCATATGTGTATATATTTATATAATGGTATATGGACACACTGATCTGTTTTGAAGTCAATGCCTACTATGTTCTGTTGTGTTGAAGTAAAGCAAGAATTTCATTGTCCTATCAGGGACACATGACAATAAACTCTCTTGACCTCATGAACTCTTGAAGCGTGTGTGGGCTGTGATATCCTGTTCTACCAGTAGATGTGGTGCACACCTCTACAGGAGCATCAGATGCAGGGGTAGGAGGCATCTCGTCAGCCTCTGGAGCGAGTACCACCACAGTGAGTCCTGGTACATAATTACAGACCCTTGAGTCTAGCCCTGGTGTTGGGTGCTCTGTGAAAAACCCTGTAGACCAGATTAATCACACTTGGAAAAACACAATGGAAACAAAATGCTGGAGTAACTCAGCAGGACAGTCAGCATCTCTGGAGCGAAGGAATGGGAGATGTTTCGCGCCAAGACTGGCCCACAGCACTCGAGGTAGAACATTCCAAAGAGGGTGAGAGATACGGAATCGCCCTGATTGTTGTCAGAACTAGATGACGCATCAAACTTTAATTCCAAACATTCCTCAGCATTCACTATTTACTGCTCATCAGCATCTCATATCCCAGTTTAATTTACCTCACTACATTAGATACCTTACCCACATTACCCACATTAGATACACCTCTCACCCACCTCACTTACGTTAGATACACCTTACCCACATTAGATCACCTCTCACACACTTTACCTACAATGAAGAGAGAAAAGCAAGAAACTACAGGCATGGGAAATCTGAAAAAACGAACAGATGATGCCAGAAACAGCAGGTCAGGCAGCCTCTGAGGAAAGAAGCCTACATATCTTCTCCCCTCTCTGTAGGGAGGTCTATACTTTAATCACAGCAAAGTGATCGCATTTCTTTAGTAATGTCCACTAGGTGCCTTGGTTTTTCATGACCTGTTGTGCTCTCTTCTAGTCAGATGTGCTCCATATAGGAATCTCCCAGGGATCAGTCTTAGGGCCACTGTTTTCCAGTTACCTGTGAATAATGAGCTTGGATGTAGAGAGGGTTGAGAGGGAGCGATAGATCAGCCATGATTGAATAGCAGAGTGGACTGAAGAAGGGTCTCGACCTGAAACGTCACCAATTCCTTCTCTCCATAGATGCTGTCTCACCCGCTGAGTTACTCCAGCATTTTGTGTCCACCAGCAAAGTGGATGATGGGCCGAATGGCCTAATTCTGCTCCCATCACTTATGAACTTATGACCTTATGAGAGTATAATTTATGAATTAACCCACAGAACCTGCTGAAATAAAAGTAATGAGATTTACCTGGACAATGACTGTGGGAATTAGAGGCAGCAAGAAACATGAACTAAACTAAACCTGGGGTCCTTACACATGGAAACAGAGGCCCCGGAGGTCCAACAGGTAACCAGGAGACCAATGGAGTGTTGAATTTGGTTTCAAGAGAGTTAGAACATAGAGCTGTACAGCACAGGAACAGGCCCTATAACCCGTGATGTCTGTGCCGAACATGATACCAAGATCAACTCTTACAGTGGCTTGCAAAAGTATTCATACCCCTGGAACCTTTCCACATTTTGTCACGTTACAACCACAAACGTAAATGTATTTTATTAGGATTTTATGTGATAGACCAACACAAAGTGGTGCATAATTGTGAAGTGGAAGGAAAATGATACATGGTTTTCAAATCTTTTTACAAAGAAAAAACTGAAAAGTGTGGTGTGCAAAAGTATTCTGCCCCCTTTACTCTGATACCCCTAAATAAAATCCAGTGCAACCAATTGCCTTCAGAAGTCACCTAATTCGTAAATAGAGTCCACTTGTGTGTAATCTAATCTCAGTATAAATACAGCTGTTCTGTGAAGGCCTCAGAGGTTTGTTAGAGAATATTAGTGAACAAACAATGTTCCTTGGGCATCATGAAGCCCAAGGAACACACCAGACAGGTCAGGGATAAAGTTGTGGAGAAGTTTAAAGCAGGGTTAGATTATAAAAAAATATCCCAAGCTTTGAACATCTCACGGAACACTGTTCAATCCATCATCCGAAAATGGAAAGAGTATGGCACAAGTGCAAACCTACCAAGACATGGCCGTCCACCTAAACGGACAGGCCGGGCAAGGAGAGCATTGATCAGAGAAGCAGCCAAGAGGCCCATGGTAACTCTGGATGAGCTGCAGAGATTCACAGCTCAGGAGGGAGAATCTGCCACAGGCCAACTATTTGTCGTGCACTCCACAAATCGGGCCTTTATGGAAGAGTGGCAAGAAGAAAGCCATTGTTGAAACAAAGCCATAAGAAGTCCCATTTGCAGTTTGCCACAAGCCATGTGGGGGACACATGTGGAGGAAGGTGCTCTGGTCTGATGAGACCAAAATTAAAGTTTTTGGCATAAATGCAAAACGCTATGTGTAGTGGAAAGCTAACACTGCACATCACCCTGAACACACCATCCCCACTGTGAAAAATGATGGTGGCAGCATCATGCTGTGGGGATGCTTTTCTTCAGCATGGACAGGGAAGCTGGTCAGAGTTGACGGGAAGATGGATGGAGCCAAATACAGGGCAATCTTGGAAGAAAACCTGTTAGAGTCTGCAAAAGACTTGAGACTGGGGCAGTGGTTCACCTTCCAGCAGGACAACAACCCTAAACATACAGCCAAAGCTACAATGGAATGGTTTAGATCAAAGCATATTCATGTGTTAGAATGGCCCAGTCAAAGTCCAGACCAAAATCCAATTGAGAATCTCTGGCAAGACCTGAAAATTGCTGTTCACAGACGCTCTCCATCCAATCCGACTGAGCTTGAGCTAGTTTGCAAAGAAGAATGGGCAAAAATTTCAGTCTCTAGATGTGCAAAGCTGGTAGAGACATACCCCAAAAGACTTGCAGCTGTAATTGCAGCGAAAGGTGGTTCTACAAAGTATTGACTCAGGGGGGCTGAATACTTTTGCACGCCACACTTTTCAGTTTTTTATTTGTAATAAAATTTGGAAACCATGTATCATTTTCCTTCCACTTCACAATTATGCACCACTTTGTGTTGGTCTATCACATAAAATCCAAATAAAATACATTTACGTTTGTGGTTGTAACGTGACAAAATGTGGAAAAGTTCAAGGGGTATGAATACTTTTGCAAGCCACTGTATCTACCTGAAACTAGACACAAAGTGCTGTAGCAACTCAATGGGTCAGGCAGCATCTGGAGAACATGGATAGGTGACATCTCATCAGGACCCTTCTTCAGACGTCCACATCACCTATCCATGTTCTCCACAGATGCTGCCTGACCCGCTGAGTTACTCCAGCACTTTTGTGTACTTTTTTTTGTAAACCAACATCTGCAGTTTCCTTGTGTCTACATCTTATCTATCCGCATATAGTTGCAATATACGAGTAGATAAGTCTAGCACAACCTGAGTGGACACAAATGAGACCACATGCCAGCCATTGTGTGCATCACCTCATTGGAGGCTGTTCAGTGAAGGTTCAGGATGATCCACTGTACCGTGGAATTATGAGGAAAAGTTGATTAGTTTGGGTCAATTCTCCTTGGAGTTCAGAAGAATGAGAGGTAATCTTTTTGAGCCAAGTAAAGATTTCAATGGGACATTAATGTCAATGCCTGGAGATACTTCGGCTAATGGAAGGTTGAGGTGGAAAGAGCAGGGTATCAAATAAGGGGCGCCCATTTAGAGTTTATTCACTCAAAGAATTCCGAGACGTTGGAATGTCTTGCTGTGGAGACTGAATCCTTGAATATATTCAGAACTGACCGAAAATTGGATCAGCCAAGATCCTACAGTGATGGAAAAGCCTTGAGGAGCTGAAAAGCCCACTCTATGGTCACCTGTGGCTCAGCTGGTAATGTGCACTGTATACCTGTCAGGTGTAACCATGGCGTTAGACGTAACTCTTTGATCTAAATGACATTGATTTGATACACTCATTAGATAAAATACACAAACTTTATATACGTGATATTTGTTGAAGCTTCACTTCTTTGAAGAATTGAATCTGGGGTGGAAAGACAATGAATGTTTAAAGTTATAATCATGCCACAGGAAGCAATGGATATAATGTGTGAAATAGGCAGGAACATGGTAGATTCTCCATCTTTCAAAAGGATGTGTGAATGGCTTCACAAAATTATTAAATATCAACAAGTATAATAGTTGAAATGTCAGTGAATGGTCAGAGAGAGAAATGTACTATACTCAAAGTACTTGAAACGCTGTGCTGTGCGTGTGTGCCTCTCTCACACAACCAGTGACACACACCAACACACCTTGTGAAAGTGACATCTCAGGAATCCAATTGTCCAAAACCAGAGTCTACAACCCCGTGTGTAGATGAGACGCATTCCCCAAACCTCTTGGACTGCTGCATCTGCCTCACGAGTTGATAACGTGGCGTGGTGATCGGCGGTGATCTGCCTGGTCTCTGCTCCTCACCTTCCTCTCCTGTACGTTGCCGAACTTTCTCTTACTTGCAGGCGCCCGGTTTTTCTTTCTCCTCTTTTCTGAGCACCACACTTTGTGGCAGTACTCCTCCACCCGTTGTAAGTGAGTGTAGCCGAGTAGCTGCAGGAAGTCTTTGTACCAGGGTCTTCCCCCTTGCTGGGTGCCCTGCTGTAGGACACAGGGCCGTCTGCAGGCTAGACTCTCCTCATCGCCCGTGTGAAGCAGTCCTTCAATCTGACCCTCCTGCAGCACATGCAGCCTGATTCTGGCCACCGTCTGTGTGAAGCCGTGTTCTCTTGACTTGCAGAAGTACATTCCACCATCCATTCTGTGCAGGTTGAGAAGCAGCAGCCCCAGGTCTGTTTTAATCACCCGCTCATCTGTTTTGACCTGAGAGAATATCAATGTAAATGCATCTCTGACCCACCCTACAAGATCCAGGAGAAATTAAACACAGTCGAAACCATTCAGTGAAAGGGCAGCAAGAGACAGGGTGAACTGTGGGAGTCCAGAAACACCAGGAAACTAACAGCGTTATTCTTTAGGAATGCAGAAAGGTGAAACAAAAGACATCACTGTCAAAAATGAGTTCAGCTGCCGATATAACAAAGCACAGAATGTAAAATGTACGAACAAGAACTGCAATAAAATGTTGTAGTGCTGTGATTACAATCACTTTTACACAACGACCAGGTCTGGGAACTAAATGTTGCAGATTATTTAGGAAAGGTAAGATTGGTAAATATAGTGTAGATGAACTGACAGAAGAGAAGATAAAGGCAGCAGAGGCAGTCGTGAAACTGGAAAGGATGCAAAGATTTGGAGGATGTTGCCGGGACTCAAGCCGGAGCTATAGGGAGAGGTTGAGCAGGCTGGGACTCTATACCTTGGAGAGCAGGAGGATGAGGGGTGATCATATAGAGGTGTACAAAATCATGAGAGGAATAGATCGGATAGACGCACAGAGTTTTTCCCAGAGTTGGGAATTCAAGAACTAGAGGACATAAGTTTAAGGCGGGAGGGGAAAGATTTAATACGAACCTGAGGGGTAATTTTTTCACACAGAGTGTGGTGGGTGTATGGAGCGAGCTGCCGGAGGAGGTAGTTGTGACAGGTCCTATAACAACATTTAAAAGACTCTTAGACAGGTACATGGATAGGACAGGTTTAGAGGGACATGGGCCAAACGCTGGGAGGTGGGACTAGTGTAGATGGGGCATGATGGGTTCAAGGAGCATAGCAAGGATAAAGACTTGGGTCAAGGGGACCAGATGAGGACCAGTCTAACTTAAGGGGGTACAGTTGACATTGACGCTGATCAAAGTTCACTAAGTCACTCACCTCTTCCTCCCTGGCATTGTAAGATCCCTCCACAAACCAGAGGACCTGGGCTTGAGGTGATCGGGGAGAGCACTCCAGCAATGTACTGTTTCCCTTAATCCCATACAAAACTCTCTCTTCTGGTTTCGGCAAGGCCTCATCTGACCACAGAAGGAAAGCAAAGCAACAGATGATGTAAACGCGGTAACTATGGAATTTGTGATATTTGGCATCATTGCTGCCTCATTCAGCACCAACTCTGGCCACATGTTCAACATTGCACATTTAAACACAGCATAACATTAGGTCCACCACTCTGAATTGGGAAGTGCACACAATCGTGAGAGGATTAGATTGAGTAAATGCACAGAGTCGTGGAGGGAATTGGGAACTAGAAGGCAGAGGCAAAATGTGAAAGATTTTATAGGAATCTGAGGGCTTACATTTACATGGTGAGTGTATGGAATGAACTGCCGGAGGGGGTAGTTGAGGCTGGGACTATTGCAACGTTTAAGAAACAGTTAGACAGGTACATGGATAAGACAGGTTTAGAGGGATATTGGCCGGCAGCTGGGACTAGTGTAGATGGGCCATGTTGGCCGGTGTGGGCAAGTAGGGCTGAGGAGCTTGTTTACGCACTGTATCACTCTGCCACTCATTAGACCCAATACGTTATTCAAAGAAAGACATGTGTGTTTCTCCTGTGTCTTTCACAAATTCAGGACCTGAGGAGTTGACCCAGCGTGTCATCCATATAGTACAGCAACTGTTCTCAACATGGACTTCAGCAAGACATCCTGTCTTTGTGGTAAGGACAGGATGTTTCTGGAGGATGATTAAAATCTGGAACTTTTTAACCTACAAACTTCAAGCCAATTAACCTGGAAACCTGCACATCTTTGAAGTGTTGGAGGAAACAGGAGCACCCGAAGAAAACCCGCGCAGGTCACGGGGCGAATGTACAAACTCTGTACAGACAGCACCCGTAGTCACGTTCGTAGGTTAATTGGCTTTGCAGCGGCGCCATATGTGGTGAATAACGGTGAGACATCAGGTCGGTTCAAAGTGTTGTTTATTCCATATTACAATGTGGCTGTAGCTGAGCGAGGTTGTACTCTCGGGCTCAGCTACCTGTTGACTGCTTCTAAGGTCTCGAGGTGAGAGACCTTAAGTACCAGGACACTCCCTGTAGCCCATGACGTTACGTGCCCACCCTCGTATCTCCTGATGAGGGTTCGAGTATAAGTGGCCTGTGTTTAGGCTGATGCTACACTTTGGTAAAATTGTCCCTCATGTGTAGGATAGGGTTAGAGTACGGGGATCGCTGGTCAGCATGGACTCAGTGGGTCAAAGGGCTTGTTTCCGTGCTGTATCTCTAAAGTCTAAAGATGTGTAGAATTTTGTGCCCGGTGACACTGGGATAATTCCAGTAGAAAGAGATTTCCTGGAAGTGAGATGATCCAAGGAAGAAATGGAAGGTTATTGGGAGGGACAAGGTTTATGAAAGGAGGATGGATGGAACATATGGTCACGTACGAAGAGCAGCAGTTCTGAGAAGGTGGCTATTTCAGTATCAAACACTTTACTGTGTTAGAAGATCTGAAAACTAACAGCTGGCACAATTAATATGAATGATATTTTACTATCACTGTGTGTACATGTTTGTCTATCTGTGGTACTGCTGCATTGTTTCATTGCGGGACACGTGACAATAAAACACTTTGACAAGTTTTCAATTATTGTCCAACTCCCCATCATCAGCTGAAATAGCCCCTGACAAACGTCACTGACTGTCTCATCACCAGCACGATGTGACTATCTGACCGTGGTGGTGACGTACCATTTGCAAGGTCCTGGCATTGCCGAGCCACGTCTCCATGTTGGATATCCTGCCGACGGAATCGTCTGAGGAGACAGACAAGGAGCATCACATCACCCTCTGATGAAGTCTACTCTACACCCCCTCCCAACACAACCTTTAATATCAGACATCATTAGTCTCTGACAACACGAGCAGTCATAACTTTCTCCAGTACATGTGGCACAGGCTCACTCTCCCACCATGGACAGTCATCAGGTCATTCAGCACTAGACAGGGTGTTCTTCAGTTCAAGAGTTCGTCAACCCTTAGAGTCAAAGAGTGATACTTACAGTGTGGAAACAGGCCCTTCACCCCAACTTGCCCACCCCGACCAACATGACCCATCTACACTAGTCCCACCTGCCTGCGTTTGGCCCAGATCCCTCCAAACCTGTCCTATCCATGTACCTGTCCAAGGGTCTTTGAAACATTGTGATAGACCCTGCCTCAACTGCCTCCTCTGGCAAATGATACAGTCTAACAATAGTTTAAGGATCATCGTCACAGAACAGGTACTGAGATGGTAATGGAGTTGGGGCTGGGGCTGTGGAGGCTCCATGAGGTGCAGTCAGGAGTGGTGGTCAGGGCTGGTGGGGAGGGGAGGGTGGGTCAGAGCATCATTAGTGGTGGGGGTTAGAGGATGAGGGTCAGAGGGGGGTGTCGAAGTTAGGAGGGTTCAGAGGTCAGTGGTGGGGGTCAGAACTGGGGGGGTCAGAGGTGAGAGGCGGGGGGGCACCAGCCCTTCACTGCCACTGGGCAGTTCATTGGGCGCTTGCTCTGCACATGCTGGCAGCATCGGTTTGTTCAGTTAGATACCAGACAATGACGACACAGATGGTTCCTGTCTTGTTGTAAAGACAGACGCTTTAAGGGCCTGTCCCACCAGCATGCGATTCTATGCAGTGAGCGCAACCAAACTGGAAGCGGGGGCCGTGCGGAGGTCGAGCGAAGTTGGAGCGAAATCCGCGGTAAGTTCGCAAGGACAGAGAGGGGCACACACAGAGAGAGAGTCACGGAGGCACACACACACAGAGAGGGTCACGGAGGCACATATAGAGGGGGCACGGAGGCACACACAGAGGGTCATGGAGGCACATAGAGAGGGTCACGGAGGCACATAGAGAGGGTCACGGAGGCACAACGTGAGGCGGTGCTTAATGCATCGAGGCGGCTGTGGGCTGATAGGCCGTTGCCGTGCGGAATTTTTGAAAACGGTCAGCTTTTCGGAGCCACGCGCGATGTCGGGACCAGCTCCGCACGACTCCATATGGCTCCGGCGATCAAAGTGGGACCGGCCCCGCGAGGCCGGACGGCTCAAGCGACCACGTTAGGTCGCGCTCACCACATGGAGTCCCATGCTGGTGGGACAGGCCCTTTAGTTTGGGTGGGGAAGTGGTTAAATGTGTGAATCTGAACAAATCCTGCAGATCTGGTCAGGAATGGAGTGAGTCCCAAAGCTGCCACCTGCAGGCGACCAGCGGCTCTGCAGATCCTCAAATACTTCAGAATCACAGAACTAAAGGAGGCACCTCACTGAACTATTAAATATTCCACAGACGACAAGGTATATCCACACCTGTATATGTCTGGGCAACAGGCCCTTCGGCCCACTGTGTCCATGCTAACCATCATACCCACCTATGATAATCCCACGTGCCTGTGTTAGTTGCATTGCCCATTCACCAATCTGCCCAGGTGATTGTAACACGTTGCTACAGCTCCTGCCCCACCACGTTCCAGATACTGTGTGTGAAATATTTACCCCTCAGATACCCTTTAAACCCCTCCCTCTCTCCTTCAACCTGTGCCCTCTAGTTTTCATCACCTCTATCATGGGAACCAGGATCGGACTGTCTGACAGAGGTTTATATATTATCATATCACCTCTCTTGCATCTTGCATCCTCTTTCTGTCCCTCCCCCACCCTAGTCATCGTACTGTCTGCATAACTCATTGTCCTACAGCCAACAATGGACCATTGTGGGCTCCACCTCTCCATGATCATTGCTTTTTATGTATCTATTTCATTATCTCTCTATATCACCGGCAATATCTCTTGTTTCCCTTTCCCCTGACTCTCAGTCTGAAGAGAGGTCTTGACCCAAAACATCACCCATTCCTTCTCTCCAGAGATGCTGCCTGACCGCTGAGTTACTCCGGCACTTTGAAACAAATCTTTGTTTGTGTGAAGACTGGTGGAGAACCAAGCAGCAGAGCTGCTGAAGATGGACACAGTTTGTGATGTTTCTCTACAGATCTCACCCTGATTATCACCCCAGGTGTCATAAGGTCATAAGTGATAGGAGCAGAACTAGGCCAATCGGCCCATCAACACCATTCAATCATGGCTGATCTATCTCTCCCTCCTAGCCTCGTTCGCCTGCCTTCTCCCCGTAACCCCTGACACCCGTACTAGTAGCAGCAGGGCAGCTGCATGCTACATTGCGGTCAGTTGACAGTCAGCACTGCAAGGAGGAGAGGTGATTACCGTTTAGTGATGGCTGCGGCCGTCATGTACCTGGTGCAGGTGTCTCCATCCCAGACACAATAGGGGTCTCTGGCAAGGCAGCAGTCCGTGCACGCTGAACCATACAGGTCACACTGATGAATCTTCACCTGAGCCACAGCTGAGCTCGATGCAACGTACAAGGTTTGCTAAATTAAAATGAGAAACAATCTCCCATCAGCGTGATTCATTTATTTATCAACTCGAGCTGCAGATTACGGCTTGGATTGTTCGCAACTGTGCACAACACAAACACTGATTTGGGTCGAAATTGATTGCAGGATAGGGGCGGGGGGGGGGGGGGGGGGGGGGGGGGGGGGGGGAGGGGGACGGGGGGGGGGAGTGAAGGGAGAGAAGAAAGCTGGAAAAGAAGCTTTATCCAGTAATGTGATCTTACCCGTTTAACAGAAATCTCCATACTGATGATTGGAGTTGGCACCTGAAATTGAAACAGATATTCTAGTTACTACAGAGCCAAAGATAGATACAAAATGCTGGAGTAACTCAGCGGGTCAGGCAGCATCTCTGGAGAAAAGGAATAGGTGACTTTTCGGGTCGAGACACATGTTTCTACAGAGCCTTCCTTCCAACATTTACACAAGGTCTTCAGCTCTGGGCGACACGGTGGAGCAGCGGTAGAGCTGCTGCCTCACAGCGCCAGAGACCCGGGTTCCATCCCGACTACTGGTGCTGTCTGTACGGCATTTGCATGTTCTCCCCGTGACCAGAGTGGGCTTCCTCCCACACTCCAAAGACGTGCAGGTTTGTAGGTTTATTGGCTTGGTTATAAATGTAAATTGTCCCTTGTGTGTGTAGGATAGTGTTAGTGTGCGGGGGATCGCTTGTCGGCATGGACCCAGTGGGCCGGAGGGCCTGTTTCCATGCTGTATCTCTAAACTAAGCAAGGAATAGGTAACGTTTCAGGCTGAGACCCTTGTTACTACAGAGCCTTCCTTCATACAGCTGCTCGAGGTGTTTAGAGACCAGGAGTGAATGTCCAAGCTCTCACCTTGAACACCTGAAGCTCCTCCAATAACACTTCCTCCATCGTTGCAGCTTGCCGGTTGTAAATGACAATAATCTTCAGCACCAAGCCTGCATCTGGAGAGAGTAAAAGCTTCAGTTATTCTCCGTGTACACGCACTCTGCAGTGTACACAGCGAGCACGTGCACAGATACCATTAGGATAAGTGGAGTCCATCAAAGTGACACTTCATGGCTGTTCCAAGTGCTGTCCCAAGCCATGAATAAACCTGAAGATGAATTGACAATATATTCAGTGGCTAGAAGAAAGATATTGCCTCCTTTGGAAGCTGGAGTCAGACTCGTTATCATAAAAATACTTCTGTTTTATGGTTCTGTAGGGACAGGGACAAATGCCCTCTTCACATAATTACAGCAGCACTCTCTGCAGTTTACCTGTGTCTATAGATGATACTATCTCCCTGCTCACCTGTGTGAATAGACAGGGCATCTCTCAGCTCACCTGTACAAATACACTGGACACATGTCCTAGTTCACCTGCGTCAATAGATGAATAGATGTTCTGGATAGAGTGGATGTGGAGAGGATGTTTCCACTAGTGGGAGAGTCTAGGACCAAAGGGCACAGCCTCATAATAATAGGTTGTCCCTTTAGAAAGGAGATGCAGAGGATTTTTTTTTTAGCCAGAGGATGTTGAATCTGTGGACTTCATTGCCAGAGAAGGCTGTGGAGGCCGTCATTGGGTATTTTTAAGATGGACTGTCATATGAGGAAAGGTTGAAAAGACTAGGCTTGTATTCACTGGAGCTTAGAAGGATGAGGGGGATCATATGGATACATATACAATTATAAATGGACTGGACAAGCTAGATGCAGGAAAAATGTTCCCAATGTTTGGCGAGTCCAGAACCAGGGGCCACAGTCTTAGAATAAAGGGGAGGCCATTTAAGACTGAGGTGAGAAAAAACGTTTTCACCCAGAGAGTTGAGAATTTGTGGAATTCCCTGCCACAGAGGGCAGTGGAGGCCAAATCAGTGGATGGATTTAAGAGAGAGTTAGATAGAGCTCTAGGGGCTAGTGGAATCAAGGGATATGGGGAGAAGGCAGGCACGGGTAATTGATAGGGGACGATCAGCCATGATCACAATGAATGGCAGTGCTGGCTCGAAGGGCTGAATGGCCTCCTCCTGCACCTATTTTCTATGTTTCTATGGGATAGATATTCATGATTAGTACGGGTGTCAGGGGTTATGGGGAAAAGACAGGAGAATGGGGTTGAGCGGGAAAGATAGAACAGCCATGATAGAACGGTGGAGTAGACGATGGGCCGAATGGCCTAATTCTACTCCTATCACTTATGACCTTATGGCACCATCTCCCAGCTCACCTGTGCCGATGAACAAGACATCATATTGACCATCCTCAGCATCCACGCGGTCAACCACCAACTGCCTGAGGTGCTGCTGCCCGTCGGTTCTCATCAGCAGGGGTTTGTGGTGCAGGGGGTAAATGGGCTGGTACATCAGGGGGTGACTGTGTATGAAACGCAGGACCTCATCTGGGTAGTCCTTGGTGCTGTGATATTGAGCTCCAGGCAGGGCGTTATTCTGGCCGGCACACTGTGAACAACATCATGGTTTGTCTGAAGCCGGGGTCATCATCTCATTTGTACATCGCCACAACATTCCACCCACTTTTACACAACAATGTTTGTGGTGCAGCGGGTAGAGCTGCTGCCTCACAGCGCCAGAGACCCGAGGTCAATCACTATTCCTGAAGGGTCCTTGACCAGAAACATTGACTCTGTTTCTCTTCCCACAGATAATCACAGATTTTTTTGTTTTTCAACCAAATTTGTAGCCTGTTTGCCTTGAGACTTGCGCACACATTGAAGCTGTCCATGCATGTCCTAGTCACCATTCTATTGGGTTTGGGTCCCCGCGGCCAAACTCAAGGTCGCGGCCTACAGGACAAGCGGACCGCCCACGGCCCAATCCAGGACTTAGTGGACAGTAGCCTACAGGAGGAGCCGCTGAATGGGCCTGCTTGTCTCCTGTAGACCAGATAGCGCGAAGATGGGAGTCAATGATGATGGAAGTGAGGCCAGTGGGGGAGGAGAGGGGCCCACCGTGTCCTCAAGGTTGGCTGCAGGAGGCACCCACCCCACAGGGAACAAAGGTGACCGGGCGAGGAGAGGAGAGAGAGTGATGTCGCATCTATGGAAGGAGACGGCTGGAGGCCCTGCAGCAGCCTGGGACTTGCCTGGAACTGGCACCACCCATAAGAACTGTAGCGTGGACTTTGACAATGGTGCTGACACATGGCCCCTCTTGCATGCGGGCTCTGTAGACTATTTCTGTGCACTTGCTAATCGGGAGTTTGGCAATATTCTACGGGACTGTTTGTAAGGAAAAGGATTTCACAATGTGTTAGCACTTAGCACATGTTACAACAGCAACACCACTGAAAGCCCATTGACATTGTCCATTTTACTGTTACTACTCACGGTGCCTGGTCTTGGATACGGCACCTTGCCCTCATAGGCTCCCCAATGATAATCCGGCCCCCGCTTGTGAGCAAAAGGCCCGTGAAAAGCTTCACGGATGGCAGCCATGTGGTAAACACACACCGCGTAGCCCTGGAATACGTTGCTGGAACACACACACAAACACACACATCACCATCGGCTAAGCACCCAGATCACAGCCATTCACATATTGTCTAAATACTTGATTTTAAAACTTGTCCGAGGGAAATTTGTGCTACATCCGTACTCTGTCTTTGCTTTTTACTTAGATAGGAATGGACAGAAAATAAAACAGATCATTGATCCATGGTGAGTCTATCTGACATTAGTTTATTCAAGGTTTTATCAGTGCACACTCTGAGAAACACTCTGAGAGAACCCAAAGTGTTTCAGAGATTCCACAATACCTACAGCATTTTATATTCTCATGACACAATGGTTACTTGTGGATCTGAAATAGGCATCTTTGATCATTGTCTCTGTGAACTTTCATCTTTGTCTTTCCCAGAGTTATCCTTAACCTTTTGTTTCCTGTTATTTTGAACACCTCCCTCCCATCTACCAGACGGGCAAAAGATCGATTTCGCGGTATTTTGTTACTTTCTGCCTGGTTTACAATCTCTAATGTTATACTATGTAAGCTAGCTGTGCCAGAGCTACACATTTTAACACATTTAATTACCCTGCTAACAACTTGGTCATTTCTCATCCTGTTATCCAATATGTATTAGAAACATGGAAACATAGAAACATAGACAATAGGTGCAGGAGTAGGCCATTCAACCCTTCGAGCCAGCACCACCATTCAATGTGATCATGACTGATCATCCAGAATCAGTACCCGTTCCTGCTTTCTCCCCATATGCCCTGACCCTGTTAGCCCCAAAGACTAAATCTAACTCTCTTGAAAACATCCAGTGAATCAGCCTCCACTGCGTTCTGTGGCAGAGAATTCCACAGATTCACAACGCTCTGGGTGAGAACTCTCTAAGGAGCTCTAAACAGACTATAACACACTCATCCTACTTATCATTTCCAACATTTCCAACAACAAAGCTCCTTTTGTAGAACTGGGGTCTCCACTTTACACCCAGTTCAATATTCACTGGAAGAATGCAGAGACCACGGCAACCATCGGCAAAATATCAGACTCTAAGATAATCCCGGAGAGCAGCCAAGAGTGGAAGGGGTGGAGATAGGGTTGGGACCAAGCATGGAGACCAAGGTGGAGATATGGGGGACCAAGTGTGTCCCACCAATGTCATTATGATGAGACAGAAAGGAAATAAGGAGCATGTGGATGGAGATGTGAAACATGAGGGATTACCCAGCGGGTTAGGCAGCATCTGTGGAGAGGGAGAGAGATGGACAATCACACGTTGGGCTGGCTGGGCCGGACACTAAGTTCACCGTGAAGATCGTGTTAGCATTTGCATCTTGGGCTGAGGGTGCTGGGGGTGATCCTTTTGGAGATTTGCAAATATTCGCTGAATCTTCAAAACATAAACACAGAAACTCGAGGCAGCAGGAGGCCATTCAGTCCTTCAAGACTGTTCGGTCTTTCAACACAATCATAGCCCACCCTCTGTTTCAATATAATAGTCCCGTTTCATCCCATTGGAGCTTTCTCTATCTGAAAGTCTGTCCAATGTGCTAACAAAACCGTTGAATTTTCCTGTTTAGGTTTTGTTGAATTTCATGTGAACAGAACCAGGGTGCGCGCAGGCCAATCCCCGGCATGTGAAGGAGGTAACTATTTACCTCGTGCTCCTGAACAGGATGTAAACATCAGGGTTCCTGTGGTCTCTGGTCTGTAACAGAAACACATCCTCTGTAAAACAGAACAAAAAACAGGAAACTGTTGATTACAGTTATATATAAATTACTGATCAAGTGTCTCAGTCTGCAAGTGTCAAACATTGACTTAGTACTGAGGTGAAACGTGTACTCGAGTTTGACACTGTGTCCAAGGACCATGTAGATCGTTCTCTTGCAGATGAAAGAAACAAACCAGCGGTTGATTTTACAGCATCTCCATCAGTAGATTAATGTTTGGGGCTAATCTGAGATTTGCACTGACTAGATGGGACTTTGTGTGTGTAAAATAGTGTTAGTGTGCGGGGATCGCTGGTCAACACGGACTTGGTGGACCGAAGGTCCTGTCTCCGCACTGTATCTCTAAACTAAACTACAAAAAGATACCTGGTTAGAGGTGGGATGGGTTTAGAGAATGATCTCCTGGTGATGGGAAGCTGCGGGAAGATTCAGAACTGGAAGTAGTTTAGTTTAGTTTATTGTTGTGTGTACCGAGGTACAGTGAAAAGCTTGAAGTACAGACAAAATCTAGCGATTAGTCCTGGGAGAATGGGCCACTGAATACACGTCTGATTAGTTTAGTTTAATTTAGAGATACAGCGTGGAAACAGGCCCTTCGGCCCACCGAGTCCGCGCCGACCAGCGATCCCCCCACACTAACACAATCCTGCACACACTAAGGACAATTTACAATTTTACCAAAGCCAATTAACCTACAAACCCGCATGTCTTTGGAGTCTGGGAGGAAACCGGAGCACCTGGAGAAAACCCACGCAGGTCACAGGGAGAACGTACAAACTCCATACAGACAGCGCCCGTAGTCAGGATCGAACCTGGGACTCTACTGCTGCGCCACCATGCCACCCTCTGTAGTCTACAATCAGGACCCCACCTTTAACAAAGTTGAACTTTACCAGTTCGAAGAGGGAGTAACTGGATCAGTCTCTGATAACTAACATCATCTCGATGGGCAGATGGTCCTCATTCAGTGACTAATGGTTCCCTTCAGCTGCCGGTTTCCAGAATGAATCGTCTGACAAAGTCCGTACTCACTTCCGCCTGAATGGTGCAGCAGTGAATGTGCGGTGTGGGTGTAAGAGAAGGTAGAGCCAGTTACCCATGTCATCAAAATGTGTCTCAACTCCATTGGGTCCCATCACCGAGCAGATCAGCCTGGCCTTTAGGAACGTGCTCCATTTGTTGACCAACACTCGTTGTCCTCCAACATCATTCTGAGGGGAGACACATCATCAATTAGCAACAAAACACTCATCAGTACAAAAGCTTTCCACTGTACCTCGGCACACGTGACAATAAACTAAACTGTAAGGTCATCAACATCAGCAAGATCATCAACATCAGTTAATGCAAACTTCCTGCCGAAACCCATCATTGTTGCAAATAACAAGAGGCTAATTAACTACTCAGGGCTCAGGGGGTTGGATAATGGGCAGAACAATTCAGGTAGACAGTGAGAACATTTGGGGTAGACAGTGAGAACGTTTGGGGTAGACAGTGAGAACGTTTGGGGTAGACAGTGAGAATGTTTCGGGTAGACAGTCCATGTTTTTCATTGAATTAAATAAATCATTTCCTCTCTCCGACCCCTCTCTCACCTTCCCCCAACCTGTCACAACCTGCCATATACTGACAGACAGGCAGATTGTGTTGAGCAGGGTGAGGTTATAATGGGACCAGTTGTAATGGGACCGGTTGTAATGGGACCGGTGGGACTGGGTGTAATGGGACTGGTTGTAATGGGACCGGGTGGACTGGGTGTAATGGGACCAGTTGTAATGGGACCGGTTGGACTGGTTGTAATGGGACCGGTTGTAATGGGACCGGTCGGACTGGATGTAATGGGACTGGTTGTAATGGGACCGGGTGGACTGGGTGTAATGGGACCGGTTGGACTGGGTGTAATGGGACCGGTTGGACTGGGTGTAATGGGACCGGTTGGACTGGGTGTAATGGGACCGGTTGTAATGGGACCGGTTGGACTGGGTGTAATGGGACCAGTTGTAATGGGACTGGTTGGACAGGGTGTAATGGGACCGGTTGTAATGGGACCAGTTGGACTGGGACTGGTTCGACTGGGTGTAATGGGACCAGTTGGACTGGATGTAATGGAACTGGTTGAACTGGGTGTAATGGGACCGATTGTAATGGGACTGGTTGGACTGGGTGCAATGGGACCAGTTGGACTGGGTATAATGGGACCGGTTGTAATGGGACCGGTTGGACAGGGTGTAATGGGACTGGTTGGACTGGGTGTAATGGAACTGGTTGGACTGGGTGTAAGGGGACCGGTTGGGCTGGGTATAAGGGGACAGGTTTGGGTGTAATGGGACCGGTTCGACTGGGTGTAAGGGGACTGGTATGCCTGGGTGTAATGGGACCGGTTGGACTGGGTGTAATGGGACCGGTTGGACTGGGTGTAATGGGACCAGTTGGACTGGGTGTAATGGGACCGGTTGTAATGGGACTGGATGGACTGGGTGTAATGGGACCAGTTGGACTGGGTGTAATGGGACCGGTCGGACTGGGTGTAATGGGACCGGTTGTAACGGGACCGGTTGGACTGGGTGTAATGGGACTGGTTGGACTGGGTGTAATGGAACTGGTTGGACTGGGTGTAAGGGGACCGGTTGGACTGGGTGTAATGGGACCGATTGTACTGGGTGTAATGGGACCGGTTGTAATGGGACCGGTCGGACTGGGTGTAATGGGACCAGTTGTAATGGGACCGGTTGGACTGGTTGTAATGGGACCGGTCGGACTGGGTGTAATGGGACTGGTTGTAATGGGACCGGGTGGACTGGGTGTAATGGGACCAGTTGTAATGGGACCGGTTGGACTGGTTGTAATGGGACCGGTTGTAATGGGACCGGTCAGACTGGGTGTAATGGGACTGTTTGGACTGGGTGTAATGGGACCGGTTGGACTGGGTGTAATGGAACTGGTTGGACTGGGTGTAATGGGACCAGTTGGACTGGGTGTAATGGGACCGGTTGGACTGGATGTAATGGGACCGGTTGCACTGGGTGTAATGGGACCGGTTGCAATGGGACCGGATGGACTGGTTGTAATGGGACCAGTTGTAATGGGACTGGTTGGACTGGGTGTAATGGGACCGGTTGTAATGGGACCGGTTGGACTGGGTGTAATGGGACCAGTTGGACTGGGTGTAATGGAACTGGTTGAACTGGGTGTAATGGGACCGATTGTAATGGGACTGGTTGGACTGGGTGTAATGGGACTGGTTGGACTGGGTGTAAAGGGACCGGTTGTAATGGGACTGGTTGGACTGGGTGTAAGGGGACTGGTTGCACTGGGTGTAATGGGACCGGTTGGACTGGGTGCAATGGGACTGGTTGGACTGGGTGTAATGGGACCGGTTGGACTGGGTGTAATGGGACCGGTTGGACTGGGTGTAATGGGACCGGTTGGACTGGGTGTAATGGGACCGGTTGGACTGGGTGTAATGGGACCGGTTGTAATGGGACCGGTTGGACTGGGTGTAATGGAACCAGTTGGACTGGGTGTAATGGGACCGGTAGTAATGGGACTGGTTGGACTGGGTGTAAGGGGACCAGTTGGACTGGGTGTAATGGGACCGGTTGGACTGGGTGTAATGGGACCAGTTGTAATGGGACCGGTTGGACTGGGTGTAATGGGACCGGTTGGACTGGGTGTAATGGAACCGGTTGTACTGGGTGTAAGGGGACCGGTTGGACTGGGTGTAATGGGACCGGTTGGACTGGGTGTAATGGGACCGGTTGTAATGGGACCGGTTGGACTGGGTGTAATGGGACCGGTTGTAATGGGACCGGTTGGACTGGGTGTAATGGGACCGGTTGGACTGTGTGTAATGGGACCGGTTGGACTGGGTGTAAGGGGACCGGTTGGACTGGGTCTAAGGGGACTGGTTGGACTGGGTGTAAGGGGACCGGTTGGACTGGGTGTAAGGAGACTGGTTGGACTGGGTGTAATGGGACCGGTTGGACTGGGAGTAATGGGACCGGTCGGACTGGGTGTAATGGGACCGGTTGGACTTGGTGTAATGGGACCGGTTGTAATGGGACCGGTTGGACTGGGTGTAATGGGACCAGTTGGACTGGGTGTAAGGGGACCGGTTGGACTGGGTGTAAGGGGACCGGTTGGACTGTGTGTGAGGGGACCGGTTGGACTGGGTGTGAGGTGACCGGTTGGACTGGGTCTAAGGGGACTGGTTGGACTGGGTGTAATGGGACCGGTTGGAATGGGAGTAATGGGACCGGTTGGACTGGGTGTAATGGGACCGGTTGGACTGGGTGTAATGGGACCGGTTGCAATGGGACTGGTTGGACTGGGTGTAATGGGACCGGTTGCAATGGGACTGGTTGGACTGGGCGTAATGGGACCGGTTGGACTGGGTGTAAGGGGACTGGTTGGACTGGGTGTAAGGTGATCGGTTGGACTGGGTATAATGGGACCGGTTGCAATGGGACTGGTTGAACTGGGTGTAATGGGACCAGTTGCAATGGGACTGGTTGGACTGGGTGTAATGGGACCGGTTGGACTGGGTGTAATGGGACCGGTTGGACTGGGTGTGAGGGGACCGGTTGGATTGGGTTTAAGGGGACCGGTTGCAATGGGACCAGTTGGACTGGGTGTAAGGTGATCGGTTGGACTGGGTTTAAGGGGACCGGTTGGACTGGGTTTAAGGGGACCGGTTGGACTGGGTGTGAGGGGACCGGTTGGATTGGGTATAATGTGACCAGTTGTAATGGGACTGGTTGGACTGGGTGTAATGGAACCGTTTGGACTGGGTTTAAGGGGACCGGTTGGACTGGGTGTAAGGGAACTGGTTGGACTGGGTGTAATGGGACTGGTTGTAATGGGACCGGTTGGACTGGGTGTAATGGGACCAGTTGTAATGGAACCGATTGGACTGGGTGTAATGGGACTGGTTGTAATGGGACCGGTTGGACTGGGTGTAATGGGACCAGTCGTAATGGGACCAGTCGGACTGGGTGTAAGGGGACTGGGTGTAATGGGACCGGTTGGACTGGATGTAATGGGACCGGTTGGAATGGGAGTAATGGGACCGGTTGGACTGGGTGTAATGAGACCGGTTGCAATGGGACCGGTTGGACTGGGTGTAATGGGACCAGTTGTAATGGGACCGGTTGGACTGGGTGTAATGGGACCGGTTGGACTGGGTGTAATGGGACCGGTTGGACTGGGTGTAATGGGACCGGTTGTAATGGGACCGGTTGGACTGGGTGTAATGGGACCAGTTGGACTGGGTGTAATGGGACCGGTAGTAATGGGACTGGTTGGACTGGGTGTAAGGGGACCGGTTGGACTGGGTGTAATGGGACCGGTTGGACTGGGTGTAATGGGACCAGTTGTAATGGGACCGGTTGGACTGGGTGTAATGGGACCGGTTGGACTGGGTGTAATGGAACCGGTTGGACTGGGTGTAAGGGGACCGGTTGGACTGGGTGTAATGGGACCGGTTGGACTGGGTGTAATGGGACTGGTTGTAATGGGACCGGTTGGACTGGGTGTAATGGGACTGGTTGGACTGGGACCGGTCGGACTGGGTGTAATGGGACCGGTTGGACTGTGTGTAATGGGACCGGTTTGGACTGGGTGTAAGGGGACTGGTTGGACTGGGTGTAAGGGGACCGGTTGGACTGGGTGTAAGGAGACTGGTTGGACTGGGTGTAATGGGACCGGTTGGACTGGGAGTAATGGGACCGGTCGGACTGGGTGTAATGGGACCGGTTGGACTGGGTGTAATGGGACCGGTTGTAATGGGACCGGTTGGACTGGGTGTAATGGGACCAGTTGGACTGGGTGTAAGGGGACCGGTTGGACTGGGTGTAAGGGGACCGGTTGGACTGTGCGTGAGGGGACCGGTTGGACTGGGTGTGAGGGGACCGGTTGGACTGGGTTTAAGGGGACTGGTTGGACTGGGTGTAATGGGACCGGTTGGAATGGGAGTAATGGGACCGGTTGGACTGGGTGTAATGGGACCGGTTGGACTGGGTGTAATGGGACCGGTTGGACTGGGTGTAATGGGACCGGTTGCAATGGGACTGGTTGGACTGGGTGTAATGGGACCGGTTGCAATGGGACTGGTTGGACTGGGCGTAATGGGACCGGTTGGACTGGGTGTAAGGGGACTGGTTGGACTGGGTGTAAGGTGATCGGTTGGACTGGGTATAATGGGACCGGTTGCAATGGGACTGGTTGAACTGGGTGTAATGGGACCAGTTGCAATGGGACTGGTTGGACTGGGTGTAATGGGACCGGTTGGACTGGGTGTAATGGGACCGGTTGGACTGGGTGTGAGGGGACCGGTTGGATTGGGTTTAAGGGGACCGGTTGCAATGGGACCAGTTGGACTGGGTGTAAGGTGATCGGTTGGACTGGGTTTAAGGGGACCGGTTGGACTGGGTTTAAGGGGACCGGTTGGACTGGGTGTGAGGGGACCGGTTGGATTGGGTATAATGTGACCAGTTGTAATGGGACTGGTTGGACTGGGTGTAATGGGACCATTTGGACTGGGTTTAAGGGGACCGGTTGGACTGGGTGTAAGGGGACTGGTTGGACTGGGTGTGAGGGGACCCGTTGGACTGGGTGTAAGGGGACTGGTTGGACTGGGACCGGTCGGACTGGGTGTAATGGGACCGTTTGGACTGGGTTTAAGGGGACCGGTTCGACTGGGTGTAAGGGGACCGGTTGGACTGGGTGTAAGGGGACCGGTTGGACTGGGTGTGAGGGGACCGGTTGGACTGGGTGTAAGGGGACTGGTTGGACTGGGACCGGTCGGACTGGGTGTAATGGGACTGGTTGTAATGGGACCGGTTGGACTGGGTGTAATGGGACCAGTTGTAATGGGACCGGTTGGACTGGGTGTAATGGGACTGGTTGTAATGGGACCGGTTGGACTGGGTGTAATGGGACCAGTTGTAATGGGACCGGTCGGACTGGGTGTAAGGGGACTGGGTGTAATGGGACCGGTTGGACTGGATGTAATGGGACCAGTTGGACTGGATGTAATGGGACCGGTTGGACTGGGTGTAATGAGACCGGTTGCAATGGGACCGGTTGGACTGGGTGTAATGGGACCAGTTGTAATGGGACCGGTTGGACTGGTTGTAATGGGACCGGTTGTAACGGGACCGATTGGACTGGGTGTAATGGGACTGGTTGGACTGGGTGTAATGGGATTGGTTGGACTGGGTATAATTGGACTGGTTGGTCTGGGTGTAAGGGGACCGGTTGGACTGGGTGTAAGGGGACCGGTTGGACTGGGTGTAATGGGACCAGTTGGACTGGGTGTAATGGGACCAGTTGGACTGGGTGTAATGGGACCGGTTGTAATGGGACTGGTTGGACTGGGTGTAATGGGACCAGTTGGACAGGGTGTAATGGGGCCGGTTGCAATGGGACTGGTTGGACTGGGTGTAATGGGACCGGTTGCAATGGGACTGGTTGGACTGGGTGTAATGGGACCGGTTGGACTGGGTGTAAGGGGACTGGTTGGACTGGGTGTAAGGTGATCGGTTGGACTGGGTATAATGGGACCGGTTGCAATGGGACTGGTTGGACTGGGTGTAATGGGACCAGTTGCAATGGGACTGGTTGGACTGGGTGTAATGGGAACGGTTGGACTGGGTGTAATGGGACCGGTTGGACTGGGTTTAAGGGGACCGGTTGGACTGGGTTTAAGGGGACCGGTTGGACTGGGTGTGAGGGGACCGGTTGGATTGGGTTTAAGGGGACCGGTTGGACTGGGTGTAATGGGACCGGTTGTAATGGGACCGGTTGGACTGGGTGTAATGGAACCGGTTGGACTGGGTGTAAGGGGACCGGTTGGACTGGGTGTAAGGGGACCAGTTGTAATGGGACCGGTTGGACTGGGTGTAATGGGACCGGTTGGACTGGGTGTAATGGAACCGGTTGGACTGGGTGTAAGGGGACCGGTTGGACTGTGTGTAATGGGACCGGTTGGACTGGGTGTAAGGGGACCGGTTGGACTGGGTGTGAGGGGACCGGTTGGACTGGGTGTAAGGGGACTGGTTGGACTGGGACCGGTCGGACTGGGTGTAATGGGACTGGTTGTAATGGGACCGGTTGGACTGGGTGTAATGGGACCAGTTGTAATGGGACCGGTTGGACTGGGTGTAATGGGACTGGTTGGACTGGGTGTAATGGGACTGGTTGTAATGGGACCGGTTGGACTGGGTGTAATGGGACCAGTTGTAATGGGACCGGTCGGACTGGGTGTAAGGGGACTGGGTGTAATGGGACCGGTTGGACTGGATGTAATGGGACCAGTTGGACTGGATGTAATGGGACCGGTTGGACTGGGTGTAATGAGACCGGTTGCAATGGGACCGGTTGGACTGGGTGTAATGGGACCAGTTGTAATGGGACCGGTTGGACTGGTTGTAATGGGACCGGTTGTAACGGGACCGATTGGACTGGGTGTAATGGGATTGGTTGGACTGGGTGTAATGGGACTGGTTGGTCTGGGTGTAAGGGGACCGGTTGGACTGGGTGTAAGGGGACCGGTTGGACTGGGTGTAATGGGACCAGTTGGACTGGGTGTAATGGGACCAGTTGGACTGGGTGCAATGGGGACCGGTTGTAATGGGACTGGTTGGGACTGGGTGTAATGGGACCAGTTGGACAGGGTGTAATGGGGGCTGGTTGCAATGGGACTGGTTGGACTGGGTGTAATGGGACCGGTTTGCAATGGGACTGGTTGGACTGGGTGTAATGGGACCGGTTGGACTGGGTGTAAGGGGACTGGTTGGACTGGGTGTAAGGTGATCGGTTGGACTGGGTATAATGGGACCGGTTGCAATGGGACTGGTTGGACTGGGTGTAATGGGACCAGTTGCAATGGGACTGGTTGGACTGGGTGTAATGGGAACGGTTGGACTGGGTGTAATGGGACCGGTTGGACTGGGTTTAAGGGGACCGGTTGGACTGGGTTTAAGGGGACCGGTTGGACTGGGTTTTAAGGGGACCGGTTTGGACTGGGTGTGAGGGGACCGGTTGGATTGGGTTTAAGGGGACCGGTTGGACTGGGTGTAATGGGACCGGTTGTAATGGGACCGGTTGGACTGGGTGTAATGGAACCGGTTGGACTGGGTGTAAGGGGACCGGTTGGACTGGGTGTAAGGGGACCAGTTGTAATGGGACCGGTTGGACTGGGTGTAATGGGACCGGTTGCAATGGGACTGGTTGAACTGGGTGTAATGGGACCAGTTGCAATGGGACTGGTTGGACTGGGTGTAATGGGACCGGTTGGAATGGGAGTAATGGGACCGGTTGGACTGGGTGTAATGGGACCGGTTGGACTGGGTGTAATGGGACCGGTTGCAATGGGACCGGTTGGACTGGGTGTAATGGGACCGGTTGCAATGGGACTGGTTGGACTGGGTGTAATGGGACCGGTTGGACTGGGTGTAAGGGGACTGGTTGGACTGGGTGTAAGGTGATCGGTTGGACTGGGTATAATGGGACCGGTTGCAATGGGACTGGTTGGACTGGGTGTAATGGGACCAGTTGCAATGGGACTGGTTGGACTGGGTGTAATGGGACCGGTTGGACTGGGTGTAATGGGACCAGTTGCAATGGGACTGGTTGGACTGGGTGTAATGGGACCGGTTGGACTGGGTTTAAGGGGACCGGTTGGACTGGGTTTAAGGGGACCGGTTGGACTGGGTGTAAGGGGACTGGTTGGACTGGGACCGGTCGGACTGGGTGTAATGGGACTGGTTGTAATGGGACCGGTTGGACTGGGTGTAATGGGACCAGTTGTAATGGGACCGGTTGGACTGGGTGTAATGGGATTGGTTGGACTGGGTGTAATGGGACTGGTTGTAATGGGACCGGTTGGACTGGGTGTAATGGGACCAGTTGTAATGGGACCGGTCGGACTGGGTGTAAGGGGACTGGGTGTAATGGGACTGGTTGGACTGGGTGTAATGGGACCGGTTGGACTGGGTGTAATGGGACCGGTTGCAATGGGACCGGTTGGACTGGGTTTAATGGGACCAGTTGTAATGGGACCGGTTGGACTGGTTGTAATGGGACCGGTTGTAACGGACCGATTGGAATGGGAACTGGGTGTAATGGGGACTGGTTGGGGACTGGTTGGGACTGGGTGTAATGGGACTGGTTGGGATGGTGTAATGGGATTGGTTGGACTGGGTGTAATGGGACTGGTTGGACTAGGTGTAATGGGATTTGGTTGGACTGGGTGGGTGTAATGGGACTGGTTGGACTGGTTGGACTGGGTGTAATGGGATTGGTTGGACTGGGTGTAATGGGACTGGTTGGACTGGGTGTAAGGGGACCGGTTGGACTGGGTATAATTGGACCGGTTGGTCTGGGTGTAAGGGGACCGGTTGGACTGGGTGTAAGGGGACCGGTTGGACTGGGTGTAATGGGACGAGTTGGACTGGGTGTAATGGGACCAGTTGGACTGGGTGTAATGGGACCGGTTGTAATGGGACTGGTTGGACTGGGTGTAATGGGACCAGTTGGACAGGGTGTAATGGGACCGGTTGGACTGAGTGTAATGGGACCGGTTGTAATGGGACCAGTCGGACTGGGTGTAATGGGACTGGGTGTAATGGGACCGGTCGGACTGGGTGTAATGGGGCCGGTCGGACTGTGCTGTTTACACCGTTCCTGTGGCTCAGGTGATTATGACCTGGATTTTACTTTGACTGATGATTTATATCTGGTGGGAAAGGCTGAGCTTTACGTTTACCTGCTGCTGTCAGGATCCTCATCAATAATGGAGGGAAAATGTAGTTTCTATTTCACTATCTAGTACATTTTCCTGTAGGTTTTAGAATTTATACTGAGCTTGCATTATCTCTGTCATACAAAGCTGCAGTGAAGCAAGTGCTGGGTTAGAGTGTGTGGGAAACAGGGAGAGTGATAAACTGTTTCAGCTGCTCCGCTCACTCCAAACAACCTGGACTGGGAGGCATTGGTTTCAGAAACTCATCTGCTGGACTCGCATGGTCTGTGCATGAAATGCAAACCACCTGTGAATCTAGATTTCTTCCAGTCCCGTCTCCTCCTGAAGGATCTTCTCAGACACAAACTCCATAAATTAGCTCACATCAGTTTCAGTTTAGTTTATTGTCACGTGTACCGAGGTACAGTGAAAAGCTTTTGTTGCAAGCTATCCATTCAGTGGAAAGACAATACATGATTACAATCGAGCCGTCCACAGTTTACAGATACAGAATAATGGGAATAATGTTTCGTGCAAGGCAGGGCTGGATCAACCATTAAGCAAAATAAGTACGTGCTTAGGGCATCGAGGGAAGGGGGGCACCACAGACATGGTAAATGGTTTACGGCACAAATTAAATCACTTTAAACTTGCTAAAATAATATTCTAAGTGGTTTATATGATCGGAAATATAATTTCGAAGTGTTCATGGTGTCATAGTGACGTCATATAAAATATAATTATTGTTTATATTTTGAATTACATATACATGGGGGCACCAACATCTTTTAAGTGCTTAGGGCCTCTATGGGTCTTAATCCGGCCCTGGTACAAGGTAAAGCCAGTAAAGTCCAATCAGAATTAGTCTGAGGATCACCAATGAAGTAGATAGTACTTCAGGACTGTTCTCTGGTTGTGGTAGGATGGTTCAGCTGGGAAGGAACTGTCCCTGAATCTGGATTAACTACACATTACTGGTGTCATTGTTTGATTCAAATTCACTTCACTTGCAATGTTGAGCTGGGATGTGATTGGGAGGTGTGTAAGGTGGGTGTTTGGCTGTTAGTGTGGTGGGTGTAGTGTACACTCACTCACTCACCGCACACAGTCTCGCCACTCGGGAGTAGATGGCTGTGTCGCCGCCTCTGTCCGACTCCAGCGCCTTCTCCGTGAAGAAGTAGTACACCTTGTCATCGTCCCTGTCCTCGTTGTCAGCGATCAGCTGAGCTGCAACAAACTTGGGTTCTGATGAGAAACGGGATTATTCACATTGGTGACACAGTGGCAGAACAATGTTGCTGTCCCTGGATCAGTGCGGTGGGGATCAGGTGCCGGAGATATCCTCGGGAACCTGGGCCTTCCACTGGAATCCTGGGTGAACCAGCTAAGGAGGATGAGAGTGGCAGTGGAGGCTGGTCTGTCAGGCTGGAGGCCTGGAACCTCAGATATTGTTGCTGGCACCACTGTTGCTTGTTGTCTGTGTGATTGGTGTAGTCAGTAAATTCATAGATGATGCCAGAATTAATGGCCTATTGGACAGTGAAATCCATCTACTACGGGCTTGAGATCAATGGCGACAGTGGGTCAAGCAGTGTAAGTTGGATCCGTGTGAAGGGTTGCATTTGTAGACGTTTAACCAGGCCAGGACATCCGCAGTAAATGGCACGATTGAAGTATGTAAAATTATGAGAGGCATAGATAGGGTCAACTGCAGGAAATGTTTCCACATATCAGTGGACAAGGATTTAGGGAGGGAGTTGGAGCTGATCGGAGGGAGGTTTTCTTTCACCCAGAGAGTGATGTGTACATGGAACGCACTGAATGAATGAGTGAATGAATGAGTGAATGAAGGAATGGATGAAGGAGTGAGTGAATGAGTGAATGAAGGAATGAAGAATGAAGGAATGAAGGAATGAAGGCATGAAGGCATGAAGAGAGTGGATGAATGAAGGAATGAAGACATGTGCAAGAGTAGTAAAGGTGAAATTAATCCTGAGGAGTGTCTACTGGTTGGAAGGGACATAGTGGGCCGAGTGGCCTGCATCCCTGCGGTTAGACTCTATGATGTAGGTGAAGGTTTCCTCTGGACCAAGGCCAGTACCAGATGTGCCCAGATGAGCTGACCCCTGTGTCTCCCCTCCCCTCACTGTCCTGACGGATGGCCATCGATGACCTGCTGCAGAGTGAGTGCATTTACCCCTCAGTAGTCGGTGATCGTGTTCGGTCCGGGTCACTGAGTGGGATTCCAGGCTGCGGAATATTGCAGGGTCCTCTCCAAAGAAATCCCCATACAGCCCGATGAAGAGTTGGCCACCTGACGTGGACAGAGATCAGAGGTGGTGTCACTGACAAAGAAATGTCACACCTTCAAAATCAGTGGCTTCTGGAAATCAGTGACAGGGCAAGCAGCGTCCGTGGAGGGAGAAACAGAATCAACATTACACTTTTGTCTGAATGGCTCTTAAATTGTATTGCATTGGTTTATAGTTTAGAGATAGAGCCTTCGGCCCATCGAGTCCGCACCGACCAGCGATCCCCGCACACTAACACCACCCTACACACACTAGCCTAGGGACAATTTACATTTACACCAAGCCAATTCACCTACAAACCTGTACGTCTTTGGAGTGTGGGAGGAAACCAGAGCACCTGGAGAAAACCCACGCAGGTCACGGGGAGAACGTACAAACTCCGTACAGACAGCACCCGTAGTCAGGATGGAACCCGGGTCTCTGGTGCTGTGAGGCAGCAGCTCTACCCACTGCACCACCGTGCCACCCAGAGCTGAAGATCTCGTGCATATCTGGGAAGGAAGGCTCTGGAGTAACTAATATCTCCTATTCCTTTTCTCCAGAAGCACAACTTGAGTATTTTTCTCTGTGGAAGATGCAGAGTCTTTTACAACGTTTAGAAGCATCTGGAGGAGCATCTCAATCACAGCTGGCTTTGAACTGAGCACTGGTAAATGGGGTTAGTGTGCGCAGGTACAGGATGGTGGCAGGGACTAGGTGGGCTGAATGGCCTGTTTTCCAGCTGTACGATTATACCTCTATCCCCTCACTGCGATATAATAGACTGGATCTGTCACATTCCTTGGTCCCTGAGCACATAACTCATGACCTCAGTGTGGCCTTGGCAGCATATAGCCATTCTTGTGAAATATAAATGCAACTAAGAAGCACGGAGTGTCTGACCATGAAGCTGATGGATTAACGACATGCACCCATCCTCACTGCATAGCTGTGGCACAGAAATAGCTGCAGGATTCTTGTTCCACTCTCTCTGTTCATTCTGCACAAGCACTGGGGAAAGCAAGTACAATATTGGCGCCTGGTGTCCTGCGAAACTATAATCGCAGCCAAATCGCTGCCAATGATGGAGTCATCCTGGATAGGCCTGGATAGAGTGAATGGAGTTGTGACCTCTGGAGTTGTGACCTCTGGAGATGTGACTTCGGGAATTGTGGCAGAAGACCAGGGTGAAGACCAGAGAGACAAACCTCGCTGTGGCAGAGAAATAGTGAAAGTACTGGATAGAGTGGATGTGGAGAAGATGTTTCCACTGGAGGGAGAGTCTAGGACCAGAGGGCACAGCCTGAGAATTAAAGGGCATTCCTTTAAGAAGAAGATGTGGAGGAATTTCTTTAGTCAGAGGATGGTGAATCCGTGGAATTCATTGCCACAGACGGCTGTGGAGGCCAATTCAATGGAAATCTTTAAGGAGGAGATTCATAGATTGTTGATTAGTACAGGTGTCAGGGGTTATGGGGAGAAGGCAGGAGAATGGAGTTAGGAGGGAGAGATAGATCAGCCATGATTGAATGGCGGAGTAGACTTGATGGGCCGAATGGCCTAATTCTGCTTCTAACACTTATGAACATGAATCAGAATGTTGGAGTTGATAAGTTCAGGCTGGGTCTGTACTGGCAGTGCCCTTCAACCACCAACCTCTGCCTCTGTCCTTACCATAAAAGCCATGCCTCAATGATCCACGAATGTGGTACATTGCTGAATCCTTACTGCGCCAGTAGTGTGTTACAAAGCAAGTTGTTGCTGTGCGTGGTGAGCACACTATCATCACAATAGAAGTTGTGAACCAGGCTGGCACTGGCGTTCTGACATTAATGGAATCAGTTATTTGCAGAGGCAATTTCTGAGACGCACTGAAGGGGAACAGCAGAGAGAGGTGATCATCACTCATCTGCACTTGACAGTAAATGAAAAACCTTTGAAGAAGTCATTATCTGTTCCATAACTCACTATTTCTGCACCCTCCCCCGCACATGAACCAGAACACACTGGCAGATTAGTTCCTGCTGCAGAATTCATGGCAAAATCAGTTTACAAGTCCAGTTTATCACGAGTTCAGGCTTGGATGACCAAAGAACAGTTACTTCCCCGTTTGCAGAGCATATAAAACAAAACTACCAGCTCTGGATTGTCAGGAAGAACCACGTAGCGGTTATCATGATTGTGATTACAGATGCCGCGTGGAAGCAGGCCCTTCAGCCCACCGAGTCCGTGCCCACCAGCGATCCCCACACACTAACACTACTCTGCACACATTAGGGACAATTTACAATTTTTACCAAAACCAATTAACCTACAAACCTGCACGTCTTTGGAGTGTGGGAGGAAACTGGAGCACCCGGAGAAAACCCACGCAGGTCACGGGGAGAACGTGCAAACTCTGTACTGACAGCACCCGTAGTCAGGATCGAACCCCTGCTGCTATTTACGAGAGAGTCATTGAGTAGCACAGCACAGTCCATTCGGCCCACAGAATCCATGCTGACCATCAACCACCCATTTATATTAATCCAACATTAAATCCACGTTTTAAAAATTACCCCCACATTCAAGAGCACATCGCATTTTAAGATCAGAGGGGGAAAGTTTAAAAGAGATGTGTGGGGCAGGTTACTTTACACAGAGGGTGGTGGGTGCCTGGAACGCGCTGCCAGGGGTGGGGGTGGAGGCAGATACGATAGCGGTGTTTAAGAGACTCTTAGACAGGCACGTGGATATGCAGAGAATATGGATCATATGCAGGCAGAGATCAGGTTAACTTGACATCACGGACATTGTGGGCCGAAGGGCCTGTTCCTGTGCTGTACTGTTCTGTGTTCCATGTTCTCTGCCAAGAACACACTTGGAAAAAAAGGAAATAATTAGAAGTTGAGGCAGTAGAGAGGGTGAGATAGAGGGAGGCAGGAGTACAGGTTCACTGACAAACTACATCCACATAAAGCAACCTCTAATTCAACGAGTCAGCAACAGGGAGAGGGAGCGCCAGACATCCCGTGAATTTATGTGGCAGTGGGAGAAGAGATCTTCCTGGAAACATCCAGAACATTGGTGCATAATGTCGGGACTTTTACCAATCCTGGCAAGAACATTGGCACCTCAACGCCCTGCAGTTTATCTCCCTGCCTCCTCCTCATCTCCCTCCTCCTCATCATCAGCTCCCTCCTCCTCATCTCCCTGCTCATCTACCATGTATTCCGAGCTATAAAAGCATTCAACGATAAATATTATGGTCATAAGTTCTCGGAGCAGAATGAGGCCATTCAGCCCATTGAGTCTACTCTGCCATTCAATCATGGTTAATCTATCTTTCTCTCTCAACCCCAATTTCCTGCCTTCTCCCCATAACCCCTGACACCCGCACTGATCAAGAATCTGTCAATCTCTGCATTAAAAATACCCACTAACTTGGCCTCCACAGCCGTCTGTGGCAATGAATTCCACAGATTCACCACCCTCTGACTAAAGAAATTCCTCCTCATCTCCTTTCTAAAGGAGCATATTTTTATTCTGAGGACATTGCAAGAAGTCTCAGAGGTAATATAAATGCAAACCAAAGTAAAGAGTAATGACTTCACTTTGAGGAAGTTGGCTGTCACGTTAACTGTAAGCAGGTGCAGCCGACCACAACATCCTCGACTGACATGGCTCATTGAAACTGCGATAGGGAACGTGGTGTTTTCATGCAAGCTCTTTCATCAATTTGATTCCCTTAATATAATCGTGAATGATGCTACCTTGTGCAGGGATGTGGGAGGTAGCAGGGCAGCAATGGCTCGTGCTTGGAGGCACAAGGAACTGCAGATGCTGGAACCTTGAGCAAAACTCAAAGTGCTGGAGGAACTCAGCTCGTCAGGCAGCATATGTGGAGGAATGTACAAGGATCTGATTTCTGACGTTAATATTAGTTCTGTCTGAAGAAGGGTCCCACCTGAAACATCCATGTATGCTGCCTGACCCATATCACAATGTTTGGACTGGATAGACTCGGCTTGTACTCGCTAGAATTTAGAAGATTGTGGGGGGATCTTATAGAGACTTACAAAATTCTTTAGGGGTTGGACAGGCTAGATGCAGGAAGATTGTTCCCGATGTTGGGGAAGTCCAGAACAAGGGTCACAGTTTAAGGATAAGGGGGAAGTCTTTTAGGACCGAGATGAGAAAAACATTTTTCACACAGAGAGTGGTGAATCTGTGGAATTCTCTGCCACAGAAGGTAGTTGAGGCCAGTTCATTGGCTATATTTAAGAGGGAGTTAGATGTGGCCCTTGTGGCTGAAGGGATCAGGGGGTATGGAGAGAAGACAGGTACAGGATACTGAGTTGGATGATCAGCCATGATCATATTGAATGGCGGTGCAGGCTCGAAGGGCCGAATGGCCTACTCCTGCAACTATTTTCTATGTTTCTATGTTTAAAAAACATTTAGACAGGTACATGGATAGGGATATGGGGCCTGTTGGCTGGCATAGGCAAGTTGGGCCGAAGGGCCTGTTGCCACACTGTACTCTACAATAAAGTGGCTGGCCCATGTTCACCACTCAGGTTCACCACTAAGACCATGAAAGGAACACTGGAATAAATTGCTGGTGGAGTAAACCTCTCCTTTTACAGGTTAACTTTTCCATCACACAATAAGGTTCAAACAAGGTGGCGCAGAGGGGTAGAGCTGCTGCCTCACAGCACCAGAGACCCGGGTTCGATCATGACTCCGTGTGCTGTCTGTACGGAGTTTGCACGTTCTCCCCGTGACCTGCGTAGCTTTTTTTCCAGGTGCTCCGGTTTCCTCCCACACTCCAAAGACATACAGTTTAATTGGCTTTGGTAAAATTGTAAATTGTCCCTGGTGTGTGCAGGATAGTGTTAGTGTGTGGGGATCACTGGTCGGTGCGGACTCAGTGGGCCAAAGGGCCTGTTTCCGTGCTGTATCTATAAACTAAACAGGAAGAGGAGTGCTTTAAACTCTTCATGGTTTAGATCTACCAGTGAATGCCCTTTAGAAAGAGAATATAAAATGATAAATGTAGCCAATCAGCAGAAGCTTGCAGCATGAACGGGCCTGATGCTCCGACTGACACACGGTTTATTCAGCTTCCCGCCCTTATGCTCGCAGTGTAAGAGATATGAAATGTTTCTGTTAGATTTCTGTTGTGAATACAGATGTTGTTATCTGTAGCTCTTGTCATCTGTTCCAATACTACTCCATTCCAAGTAACATCCAATAAGTTGCCGTCAAATCATCACTTGAATATTTCAGTGCAGATATTCCCAAACAAGGGTTTGTGTGTTTTAACAGTAATCCTGAAACAGCTCTCCTCCCAACTGTAATCAGGCAACTGAACCATCCTACCACAACTAGAGAGCGGTCCTGAACTACTATCTTCCACATTGGTGACCTTCAGACTATCCTTGATCGGACTTTACTGGATTTACCTTGCACTAAAGATTATTCCCTTTATCCTGTATCTGTACACTTTGGATGGCTCGATTGTAATCACGTATTGTCTTTCCGCTGACTGGTTAGCACGCAACAGAAGCTTTTCACTGTACCTCGGTAACGTGACAATAAACTAAACTGCACTGAATCGGCATTAGTGGAAGGAGCGGTGATTGCGGGAGAGTTCAAACCTGCAATGGACGTTGTAATGACAACTCTCCAACCACCAACTGCAAGGGAGATGGAGAAAAAGAAAAAGCACGGCCAATTAAAGAGGACTAACTGCATATTGTGATTATTTACAAGTGACACAGCATGGTAATTGTGGGCATTAGGAGACTTTGAAAAACAGTGTGTTCAAAGTTACGTACCCACTAGGGTGGAGGCACAGGGCTTGCGTGGGTCGTAGGGACATTTGTATCGGCCGTCCCCAATCTGCTGAGACTCCAGCTTGAAGACTCGATCCTGTAAACAGAACCAGAATCACATCATGATTGTGGAATAGAGACATAAACATAGAGACATAGTCATACAATCAGAGACACCGAGAGACACTAACATAGAGACACAGAGACACAGAGAGACAGAGACACAGAGACACAGAGACAGACAGAGACATAGAGAGACACAAACATAGAGACAGACATAGATAGATACATAGAGACAGACATGGACAGAGACACAGAGACAGACATAGACAGAGACATGGATAGACAGAGACTCAGAGACAGACATGGACAGACACAGAGACAGACATAGACAGAGACATACAGAGACACAACATAGAGACAGACATAGACAGAGACATAGAGACAGACATGGACAGAGACATGCATAGACAGAGACACAAAGACACAGAGACAGACATGGACAGAAACATGCATAGACAGAGACACAGAGACAGACATAGACAGAGACACATAGAGACAGAGTGAGTAGTCACCCAAAGAGTCGTGCCTTGTTCTGGTCGCCACGGGATTTTCAACGTTGAAATTTTTTGGCGACCTGCTGTGACTATGACGGGTGCCGGCAATTCACCAAAAAAATTGCATAAGTGGGACAGGCCCTTTTATCTGACAATTTGAAGACCTGGAGATGATTGAATTGTCCATCTCCACCCCTTGGCATCACCTTGTGTAAAGGATGAATCATGTAAATAATTATTGTACAAATGCAGGAGTGAGATGGAGTCATGATCACTCGAACAGCAGAGCAGGCTCAATGGGCTGAGTGGCCTCTTCTAGCCCTGAACTCTTGGTGCTCCTGCCTTTGTACCTGTGGTACCTGTCCCATCCACTATTTACAAACAACTCCATCCAAGACCGCAAGAAATTGGAGAGTGTTGTGGACGCAGCCCAGACCATCACACAAACCAACCTCCCTTCCATTGACTCCATCTGCACCTCACGCTGCCTCGGCAAGGCCAGCAGCATCATCACGGACCAGTCTCACCCCGGTCACTCCCTCTTCTCCCTTCTCCCATCAGGCAAAAGGTACAGAAGTGTGAAAATGCACACCTCTAGATTCAGGGACAGTTTCTTCCAAGCTGCCATCAGGCAACTGAACCGACCAAAGAGCGGTCCTGAACTACTATGTACCTCATTGGTGACCCTCAGACAATCTTTGATCAGAATCAACTGGCTTTACCTTGCACTAAACGTTATTCCCTTATCCAGTAACTGTACACTGTGGATGGCTCGATTGTAATCACGTATTGTCTTTCCGCTGACTGGTTAGCAGGCAACAAAAGCTTTTCACTGTACCTCGGTACACGTGGCAATAAACTAAACAGTCCAGGGTTGAGTGGAATCTGACTAATTTACCGTGTGTAACTGAGACATAGCCGACAGCTGAAACAGCAAAATGTGAGAGGTGAGCAGGATTGCTGACATCACATAGCTGCAGACTACAAAGCTGAATATTTATTTAAAGGTTCACGCTGATAGAATATTCAATCATAAAATAACAAAGTGTTCGTGAGACCAAGTTATGATTCATTTTCTGTGTAACTGAAGCCGCAAAAGCTTCCCGCGGGTTATGGAATGGATTAACCCCGCCTTTCCCACTGAAAGGAATCTTCCCAACTTAAAGTGCGGAGCCGAACCACAATCCTCGTCTGCATTGTTCTCAACGTCAGCGTTGAAACAAACTCACGCTGGTGAAAGGGGGCAGCAAAAGTGCTCTCTTTAGATTAGTTTAGAGAAACATCGCAGAAACAGGCCCTTCAGCCCGCCGAGTCTGCACCGACCAGCGATCCCCACACACTAACACTATCCAGCACACACTAGGGAAAATTTACATTTATACCAAGCCAATTAACCTACAAACCTGCACGTCTTTGGAGTGTGGGAGGAAATCGGAGCGCCAGGAGAAATCCCACGCAGGTCACGGGGAGAACGTACAACCTCCGTACAGACAGCACCCATAGTCGGGATCGAAGCCGGGTCTCTGGCGCTGTGAGGCAGCAGCTCTACCCGCTGCGCCACCGTGCTGCCCTCTTGGGGTAGACGTTTGTCTGTGCAACATCCCAGCTCCTGAAACATGCAGGCAGCAGGCCACTCTGCCCCTCAGATCCCTCTAAACTTGTCCTATTAATGTACCCGTCTAGTTGTTTATTAACCGCTGCGATATTCCCTGCCTCACCTACCTCCTCCAATGGCTTGTTCCATACACCCACCAAATTCCTGTTAAATCTTTCCCCCCCTCACCTTAAACCTCTGGTTCTCGATGGTAAATAGCCTAATTCTGCTCCTATCACTTATGAGCTTCACCTTGCACTAAACGTTATTCCCTTATCATGTATCTGTATAATGTGAACAAAGCCTTTTCACTGTACCTTGCTGCACGTGACAATAAACTAGACTGAAACAAAGAGCCCAATTGTCTTTGGAGCCTGACTTCTGTAAGAACATGAAGCAAACAGTGTTAAGCACCACGGGATCTCGCAGGGCTTATCCACAACCCTTGAAGGAGCGGAAGGGTTAGATACGATGATATCTGGGTGAGAGGTTGACCACAGACAATAGGTGCAGGAGTATGCCTTTGGCCCTTCAAGCCAGCACCGGCAGTCAATGTGATCATGGCTGATCATCCACAATCAATACCCTGTTCCTGCCTTCTCCCCATATCCGTTGACTCCGCTATCTTTAAGAGCCCTATCAAAGTCTCTCTTGAAATTTGAAAGTGTCTGTTAAAGAAGCTTTGTGAAGAAATTGGGTGCAATAAACTTGTCAAATGAAGTTAAAAGACAGCAAACAGAAAGAACATTTCAAAGTAACTGAGTTTAAAAATGGATTCTGCCCTCAGTCATTGCTGGGTTAAGCAGGTAGATTACTGGCAGGTGCCCAGCAGCCGGCTTTCTCTCTGTGTATTCATGAGAGGAATAGACCGGATAGATGCACAGTCTCTTGCCCAGAGTTGGGGAATCGAGAACCAGAGCGCATCGGCTTAAGGTGAGGGGAGAAAGATTTAATAGGAATCTGAGGGGTAACTTTTCCAGAGGTTGGTGGGTGTATGGAACGAGTTGCCAGAGGAGGTAGTTGAGTCAGGGACTATCGCAATGTTTAATTAGACAGGTTTAGAGGGATATGGGCCAGATACAGGCAGGTGGGACTAGTGTACAAGGGGCATGTTGGTCAGTGTGGGCAAGTTGGACCGAAGGGCCTGTTTCTGTGCTTTTTGACTGTGACTCTAAGCTGGTTTCCTGAGCTGTTGTCAATGTCAGTGTGGAGGGGTTCTAAGTGAGGGGTGGTCCCGGCTGGGGCAGCGGTGGTTTTAATTTGGTGAAGCAGCTCTCTGCGTCGCAGTGATCTAACTTTACCAGTTCAAAGTCAGTTCACTTGATGATGATGCCTGGGTATTTGTTGTATGACCAAATCTAAACTGGAATGATCACAGGTATTTTTACACAGATGTAGTATAGTTGAGTGCAGCTCTTACTGAATGAAGATGTTTCTGGACTGGGTTCATGTAGAAACACAGAATCATAACTTCATTAGTGTTAGGAGCAGAATTAGGCCTACCCCGCCATTCAATCATGGCTGATCAATCTCTCCCTCCTAACCCCATTCTCCCGCCTTCTCCATATAGCCTCTGACACCTGTACTAATCAAGAATCTATCTATCTCTGCCTTAAAAATATCCACTGACTGCTTCCTCAGCCGTCTGTGGCAAAGAATCCCACAGATTCACCACCCTCTGACTGAAGAATTTCCTCCTCATCTTCTTCCTTAAATAACGTCCTTTAATTCTGAGGCTGTGCCCTCTGGTCCTAGACTCTCCCTCTTGAATGTCTTGTTGTGTCAAACCAGGGCAGGACTTACACAGCAAACGGTGGAGGCCTGGTGAGTGTTGCTGAACAGAGGTGTGAATGGTTCCCGACAAGTCGGCAGGCAGACAGGAGGATGTTGCAGTGACGGTTGCGTTTGGCATGCTGGCCTTCATTAAGAAGGGGATTGAGCACCAGAGTTGGGACAACATGATGCAGCTGTTCTAATCATTGGCTTAGCGGTAAAAGGTCTATGACTATGTTCAAGCAGACTGAAGATAGACACAGAGTGCTGGAGTAACTCAGCGGGTCAGGCAGCATCTGTGGAGAATATGGATAGATGACGTTTCACAGAGTGCTGGAGTAACTCAGCGGGTCAGGCAGCATCTGTCGAGAACATGGATAGGTGAAGAAAATCGAGACCCTTCTTCCCTTCGGGTCTGAATAAGGGTCTCCACCCGAAACTTCACCTATTCATTTTCTCCAGAAATGCTGCTTGTCCTGCTAAGTTACTCCAGCACTTTGTGTCTATCTTCAGTTTAAACCAGCATCTGCTGTTCCTTCTTACACAGATACAGTGCATTCGGAAAGTATTCAGACCCCTTCACTTTTTACACATTTTGTTACGTTACAGCCTTATTCTATAATGGATTAAATTATTTCTTTTTTTATCATCAATCTACACACAATACCCCATAATGAATAAGCAAACACAGGTGTTTAGAAATTTTTGCTAATTAAAAATAAATAACTAAAATATCACATTTACATAAGTATTCAGTACTTTGTTGCAGCGATGACAGCGTCATGTGGGTATGACACTACAAGCTTGGCACATCTGTATTTGGGTAATTTCTCCCATTCTTCTCTGCAGATCCTCTCAAGCTCTGTCAGGTTGGTTGGGGAGCGTCGATGCACAGCTATTCCAGGTCCCTCCAAAGATGTTCAATCGAGTTCAGGTCTGGGCTCTGGCTGGGCCACTCAAGGACATTCACAGACTCCTGCGTTCTTGGCTGTGTACTTAGGGTCATTGTCCTGTTAGAAGGTGAACCTCTGCCCCAGTCTGAGGTCCAGAATGCTCTGGAGCAGGTTTTCATCAAGGATCTCTCTGTACTTTGTTCCGTTCATCTTTCCCTCGATCCTGACTCATCTCCCAGTTCCTGCCGCTGAAAAACATCCCCACAGCATGATGCTGCCACCGTAGGGTAGGTGATGAGTGGTGCCTGGTTTGCTCCAGACATGACGCTTGGCATTCAGGCCAAAGAGTTCAATCTTGGTGTGTGCCTTTCCAAATCATGTCCAATCAATTTAATCTATCACTGATGGACTCCAATCAAGTTGTAGAAACATTTCAAGGATAATCAATGTAAACAGGATGAACCTAAGGTCAATTTTGAGTGTCATAGCAAAGGGTCTGAATACTTATGTAAATGTGATATTTCAATTATATCTTTTTAGTCACTGCAAAAATTTCTAAACACCTGTTTTCACTTCTTCATTCTGGGATATTATGTGTAGATTGATGATAAATAAATGAATTTAATCAATTTTAAAATAAGGCTGTAACATAACAAAATGTGGAAAAAGTGAAGGGGTCTGAATACTATCTGAGTGCACTGTATTCCTGTGTTGTGAACGGCACTCTCATCTCTGCTTCTGTTTGAACATCATTGCGCCCGGTAGACTTTTCATTTCATGAAAGGCCACAAATAATGAAACACAGCTTCTGTAAACACGATTCACCCATACAACACCAAGTCTCATATTCCAGGATATAAAAATAGCAACATTTCATACCTTTTCATTATACCATTCCGGACATTTTATTGTTGACTGTAAATTGTAACATTTTATGTCGACTGTAAATTGAATTATTGAAACGTCAATCTCAAAATGTGGAGTTAAAACAACATTGTCAGATTGCATGCAGTATAATATAAGGACTGTACTAGTGTTATCTAAGCTCACATAAACCAACCTTTGGAAAGTTGCATAAATATTTTCCATACTCTTGCGATAAGGAGACGCAAGTAATGACTCAATAAATCAGAACAATACCTTTCCCTCTCCAATCACACAGATTGGAATCTTCAAGCCAAACCGGGCTGCTCAGTATAAAACCGCTGTGGATAGTTTGCACAAGAATGATTTGCATTTATATTGTCAATGTTCTGAGAACTGAGAAAATGCTGCCTCCTTAAGATTCAGATCCAAACGCAGGCATCCGGAGTTTCCAAAGTTGATCATTCACTCCTTGGAGTCAAAGTTGTACAGCACAGAAATGGGTCCTTCGTCATCCACACAAATCCTATTTACATTTATTAGGATCCTATCCTTCTACGCTTTGACTATTCAAGTGTCTGTTAGATTGCATCTGATCTTATGTACAAAATCATGAGAGGAATAGATCCGGTAGACGCACAGTCTTTTGCCCAGAGTAGGGGAATCGAGGATCAGAGGGCATAGGTTTACGGTCAAAGGGGAAAGGTTTAATGGGAATGCGAGGGGTAGTTTTATACACAGAGGGTGGTGGGTGCATGAAATCAGCTGCCAGTGGAGATAGTTGAGGCTGGGACTATTGCAACGTTTAAGAAACATTTGGACAGCTACCTACCTGTATCTGCCATTTCTAGTTGGTTAATATCCCACTGAATCATAGAGCCATAGTCGTAGCGACACAGAGACACAGAGACACAGTGACACAGAGACACAGAGACACAGTGACACAGAGACAGAGAGACAGAGAGACAGAGAGACAGAGAGACAGAGAGACACAATGACACAGTGATACAGTGACACAAAGACAGAGAGACACAGAGACACAGAGACACAGAGACACAGAGACACAGAGACACAGTGACACAGAGACACAGACACAGAGACACAGAGACACAGAGACACAGAGACACAGAGACACAGAGACACAGAGACACAGAGACAGAGAGACAGAGAGACAGAGAGACACAGAGACAGAGAGACACAATGACACAATGACACAGTGATACAGTGACACAAAGACACAGAGACACAGAGACACAGAGACACAGTGACACAGAGACACAGAGACACAGAGACACAGTGACACAGAGACACAGTGACACAGAGACACAGTGACACAGTGACACACAGCACACAGACACAGAGGCACAATGACATAGAGACACAGAGACACAGACATACAAATTCTTTGCCTCTGTTCCTCACTATCCACAACAACCAATTTTCATGTTGTCCACAAACGTACTGATCAGCCCAACTACATTTTTGCCCAAATCGTTCATATATGTTACACAACCTGCAGAGATCCCAGCATTGATCCTCACAGCGGCAGAGACCCGGGTTCCATCCTGACTACGGGTGCTGTCTGTACGGAGTTTTTACGTTCTCCCTGTGACCGTGTGGGTTTTCTCTGGGTGCTCCGGTTTCCTCCCACAATCCAAGACGTGCAGGCTTGTAGGTTAATTGGCTTTAGTAAAGATTGTAAATTGTCCCCAGTGTGTGTAGGGTAGTGCTAGTGTGCGGGGATCGCTGGTCGGCGCGGACCCGGTGGGTCGAAGGGCCTGTTTCCGCGCTGCACCTCTAAACTAGACTAGACTAAGAAGATCACTGTTCACAGACGCAGTCAGAACAACACCCCTCCATCACTACACATGACCTCCATGCCCAGGACAATCATGAATCTAATTTTAGATCTCCTTATCACTGAAGCCCTGCAGTGGAGCCAATATTCCCATGAATCTCTCCTTTAATCTCATCCTTCCCTATAGTACGGTGACCAGACCTGCACACAATACTCCAACTGCAGCCTCACCCATAATCTCCCCAGGAGATTCCCAATATTGGTAAAACTGTGCTTGTTTAGAAACTCTTCCATCACCACTGTAATAACAACATTGCCTGAAATGATGCCATGAGATTCTACTGCACCAACACACTTTAATTCCTCTGAAATTGTGCAGTGTTCACATGCCATTGTCCCACTCCACACTTTCAATTTCACCACTTTAATCTGCGGCAGTTTCATGGATTTCTTCCTCACAGTAGGTGTGGGATTACTGTAATGAGAGCCCCTCTGTAAATCCAATCAAAGCCTCGCCTGCGGTATCTGGGAGATTAGGAAGGTTTTCACAGCCTGGTCAGTGAGTGACATCTCGGTGCAGCCTCTAACCGCACGGTTCAGCCCCAGGGCTGGTAATGTGCCCACAATGCCGATGTCAAAAGGTGCAAATGCCTCTTCACACTGCACGCTCCACAGGTCTCAGCCCAACAGAGGCCCAGGAGTCGGAGGAGCGACGTCCGACCTGTAAGTTTAAAAACTCGTTCGCGGGGCTTGTTTTCACAGAGGCCCAGGAGCGGTTGCAGCGGGAGGAACCTAAATCCGTAACGTTCCATTCGCAGCTCGCAGTTCAAAACAAGTGGGCTTGAGGAAGCCGCTGATTGGTGGAAGACGACTCGAGGGAGCAGCTGATTGGCAGTCAGGTCCCTGAAGATTTCTTCCAGCTATAATCCTTGTATTGTATTGTATAATGTATTGTATCCAGGGTAAGCGGGAGGATGAGTGCCAGGGCAGTTTACTGTTCTGGCTGTCAGATGTGGGAGGTCATGCAGTCAGATAGCTCTCCAGACGTCCACATCTGCGCCAGGTGCGTCAAGATGGCGCTCCAAATGGACCGTATTCGGTATCTAGAGCAGCAGCTCGATAACCTCCGTCTGGTCAGGGAGAGTGAGGAAGCCATAGAGAGGAGCTACAGACAGGTGGTCACTCCAAAACCACAGGAGGCAGAAAAGTGGGTCACGGTTAGGAGAGGCAAGGGGCAGAGGCAGGGACTAGAGAGTACCCCGGTGGCGGTACATCTTGGCAATAAGTACTCCTGTTTGAGTACTGTTGGGGGGTACAGCCTACCTGGGGGTAGCAACAGCGACCGGGCCTCCAGTACAAAGACCGGCCCTGTTGCTCAGAAGGGTAAGGAAAAGAAGAGGAGGGCAGCAGTAATAGGGGACTCTATTAGGGGTCAGATTGGCGATTCTGTGGATGCAGTCAGGAGACCCGGATGGTAGTTTGCCTCCCTGGTGCCAGGGTCCGGGATGTGACTGAACGTGTCCAAGATATCTTGAAATGGGAGGGAGAGGAGCCAGAGGTCGTGGTACATATAGGTACCAATGACATAGGTAGAAAAAGAGAGGAGGTCCTGAAAGGAGAATTTAGGGAGTTAGGAGGAGTGTTAAGGAGAAGGACCGCAAAGGTAACAATCTCAGGATTACCGCTTGTGCCACGCGACAGTGAGAGTAGGAATGGAGCAAGGTGGAGGATAAATGCGTGGCTAAAGGACTGGTGCAGTCCTTAGGAAAGGCTACTGGGGAGACTTTAAACTAGATCGGTTGGGGGGAGGGACTCAAATAGAGAAAGCAAGTAGTCCGTTTGTGAGGCAGGAGGCAGAGAAGAGAAGCAGTCAGACGCAACACGTAGGGAGGAAAGAAGAAAAAAATAACAAACGGAGAATAAGAAGTGGAGGGTTTCTTAAATGTGTGAGCAGAGAGAGGGATGTAAAATGAGGATAGAAGCAATAGGTAGAAAGGTGAAAAGTGGCAGGCAGACAAATCCAGGGCAAAAATATAAAAGGGTCACTTTTCAACATAATTGTAAAAGGGGCAAGAGCGTTGTAAAAACAAGCCTGAAGGCTTTGTGTCTCAATGCGAGGAGCATTCGTAATAAGGTGGATGAGTTGAATGTGCAGATAGCTATTAATAATTATGATATAGTTGGGATCACGGAGACATGGCTCCAGGGTGACCAAGGCAGGGAGATGAACATCCAGGGATATTCAATATTCAGGAGGGATAGACAGAGAAGAAAAGGAGGTGGGGTAGCGTTGCTGGTTAGAGAGGAGATTAACGCAATAGAAAGGAATGACATTAGCTTGGAGGATGTGGAATCGATATGGGTGGAGCTGCGAAACACTAAGGGGCAGAAAACGCTAGTGGGTGTTGTGTACAGGCCACCTAACAGTAGTAGTGGAGTTGGGGATGGCATCAAACAGGAAATTAGAAATGCGTGCAACGAAGGTAAAACCGTTATAATGGGTGACTTCAATCTACATATAGATTGGGTGAATCAAATTGGCAGGGGTGCTGAGGAAGAGGATTTCTTGGAATGTATACGGGATAGTTTTCAAAACCAACATGTAGAGAAACCAACAAGAGAGCAGGCTATTCCAGACTGGGTATTGAGTAATGAGGAAGGGTTAGTTAGCAGCCTTGTTGTACGTGGCCCCTTGGGCAAGAGTGACCATAATATGGTTGAGTTCTTCATTAGGATGGAGAGTGACATTGTTAATTCAGAAACACGGGTCCTGAATTTAAAGAAAGGTAACTTTGAGGGTATGAGACGTGAATTGGCCAAGATGGACTGGCAATTGATTCTTGAAGGGTTGACGGTGGATATGCAATGGAAGGTATTTAAAGACTGCATGGGTGAACTACAATTGCTCATCCCAGTATGGCAAAAGAATAAATCAGGGAAGGTAGTACATCCGTGGATAACAGGGGAAATCAGGGATAGTATCAAAACAAAAGATGAAGCATACAAATTAGCCAGAAAAAGCAGCCTACCAGGGGACTGGGAGAAATTCAGAGACCAACAGAGGAGGACAAAGCGCTTAATTAGGAAAGGGAAAATGGAGTATGAACGAAAACTGGCAGGAAATATAAAAACTGACTGCAAAAGTTTTTATCGATATGTGAAGTGCAAAAGATTAGTTAAAACAAATGTAGGTCCCTTGCAGTCAGAAACGGGTGAATTGATCATGGGGAACAAGGACATGGCAGATCAATTGAATAACTACTTTGGTTCAGTCTTCACTAAGGAAGACATAAATAATTTGCCGGAAATAGCAGGGGATCGCGGGTCAAATGAGATGGAGGAACTGAGTGAAATCCAGGTTAGCCGGAAAGTGGTGTTAGGTAAATTGAATGGATTAAAGGCCGATAAATCCCCAGGGCCAGATAGGCTGCATCCCAGGGTACTTAAGGAAGTAGCCCCAGAAATAGCAGATGCCTTAGTGATAATTTTTCAGAACTCTTTAGACTCTGGAGTAGTTCCTGAGGATTGGAGGGTGGCTAATGTAACCCCACTTTTTAAAAAGGGAGGGAGAGAGAAAATGGGGAATTACAGACCAGTTAGTCTAACATCGGTAGTGGGGAAACTGCTAGAGTCAGTTATTAAAGATGGGATAGCAGCGCATTTGGAAAGTGGTGAAATCATTGGACAAAGTCAGCATGGATTTACGAAAGGTAAATCATGTCTGACGAATCTTACTGAATTTTTTGAGGATGTAACTAGTAGAATGGATAAGGGAGAAGCAGTGGATGTGTTATATCTGGACTTTCAGAAGGCTTTCGACAAGGTCCCACATAAGAGATTAGTATCCAAACTTAAAGCACTCGGTATTGGTGGTTCAGTATTGATGTGGATAGAGAAATGGCTGGCAGAGAGGAAGCAAAGAGTAGGAGTGAACGGGTCCTTTTCAGGATGGCAGGCAGTGAATAGTGGGGTGCCGCAAGGCTCAGTGCTGGGACCCCAGCTATTTACAATATACATTAATGATTTGGACGAGGGAATTAAATGCAACATCTCGAAGTTTGCGGATGACATGAAGCTGGGGGGCAGTGTTAGATGTGAGGAGGATGCTAGGAGGCTGCAGGATGACTTGGATAGACTGGGTGAGTGGGCAAATGCATGGCAGATGCAGTATAATGTGCATGAATGTGAGGTTATCCACTTTGGTGGCAAAAACAGGAAAGTAGACTATTATTTGAATGGTGACCGATTAGGAAAAGGGGAGATGCAACGAGACCTGGGTGTCATGGTACACCAGTCATTGAAAGTAGGCATGCAGGTGCAGCAGGCTGTGAAGAAAGTGAATGGTATGTTGGCATTCATAGCAAAAGGATTTGAGTACAAGAGCAGGGAGGTTCTACTGCAGTTGTACAGGGTCTTGGTAAGGCCACACCTGGAGTATTGCGTACAGTTTAGGTCTCCTAATCTGAGGAAAGACATTCTTGCCATAGAGGGAGTACAGAGAAGGTTCACCTGACTGATTCCTCGGATGGCAGGACTTCCATATGAAGAAAGACTGGATAGACTCGGCTTGTACTCGCTGGAATTTAGAAGATTAAGGGGTGATCTCATAGAGACTTACAAAATTCTTAAGGGGTTGGACAGGCTAGATGCAGGAAGATTGTTCCCAATGTTGGGGAAGTCCAGGACAAGGGGGAAGTCTTTTAGGACCGAGATGAGAAAATCGTTTTTCACACAGAGAGTGGTGAATCTGTGGAATTCTCTGCCACAGAAGGTAGTTGAGGCCAGTTCGTTGGCCATATTTAAGAGGGAATTGTATGTGGCCCTTGTGGCTGAAGGGATCAGGGGGTATGGAGAGAAGGCAGGTACAGGATACTGAGTTGGATGATCAGCCATGATCATATTGAATGGCAGTGCAGGCTCGAAGGGCCGAATGGCCTGCTCCTGCACCTAATTTCTATGTTTCTATGTTTCTAACACCGGTCCTCACACACTGCTCACTCACCGGCCCCTTGTGCACGCCACGGGTCCCCATCCAGGACTGACCCCTTGCTCACTGCTCGCGGCACAGGTCTCAGTCAGGTCACCGACCCCTCACACACGGCACACTCCCTGGGTCAATCAAAACTCTGACCCCTCTCACACATTTGTTCTCAGTCACGGTACTGCAGGTCAGCCATGCCACTGTGACCCCCCACACGCGTTACCATACTGACCCCTTGACCACCCACAGGTCTCAGTCTCTGCACCAATCTCTGACACATTCTGTGGGTCTCAGTCTCGGCCCTGATGCCTCACACACCCCCAAGCTATTTTTTAGGCGATTGCCGGCGACTGTCATAATAGTTTGCCGAAAAACCGAATCATTACTTTAACAAAAAAATGAAGTCAGCACCTGGCGACAGCTACGACAGCGCCTACGTCAGGAGAAGTCCAGCTACGCTCATTGGCGTCAAACCCACTGTCGCCGACTGTCGCCGAAAATGTTTCTACATGTTGAAAATCCAGCGGCGGCCAGAAAGACGCTACGACTCTTTGGGCGAGTGAGGAGACGACTCGCAGCCATACAGGCGACACCCCGGCGACAATGTGGCAACAGCCTAGTCGCCTGTAGTCGACTAAAAAATTGCCCAAGTGGGACACGCCCTTAACAGCATCGATCTCACACACTGTCCACACAATGGGTCTCAGTCAGGTCAGCACGGTGCCTTCCCCTACCTCTGGCCAGCGCCCCAGTGTGATGAAGCCGCAGGCTGGATCGAACGCCCCGGTTCCACAGACCAGGAGGTGTGAGCGGTTGTACGAGTGAAGAACACGGACAAAGTTTGCACATTCCGACTGTAGCAAGGGAAACAAATGACGTTAGCTCCAAGACGCAGAACAACTCAACATATTTGCAGATGGAAAACACAACCATTCATCACCAATAGATACATTTACAAAATGTGTAGGGAGGAACTGCAGATGTTGGTTTAAACTGAAGATATACAGGAAAAGCTGGAATAGCTCAGCGAGTCAGGCAGCATCACTGGAGAACATGGATAGGTGACGTTTCGGGTCAAAACCCTTCTTCAGACTGAGAACTGGGGAGAGGGATGGTACTGGGAGAAATGAATGGAAGGTCACCTATGGGGCTGGTGAACCGTTGGAATTCTCTAGAGGGCTGTGGGACTCAGTCACGGACTCAAGGACTCAACTATCTACGTCTGACGCAAGGTCACGGGGAGAGAGTACAAGAGCGGCTCTACTAGGATCACGCCATTTCAGAGCTAGTACCGACTCAATGGGCCAAACCGCCTCTTCTGCGGTGATCTCAAAACCAAGATTGAGATTGTTGTATATTAAGGGGATCACGAGATGTGGGAATCGAGCAGGAAGTTGGAAGTGGGGGAGATCAGTCAGGAGGAATGTCACAGATTCTGAAGAAGGGTCTCAACCCGAAACATCACCCATTCCTTCTCTCCAGAGATGCTGCCCGTCCCGCTGAGTTACTCCAGCATTTTGTGTCTATCTTCGGTGTAAACCAGCATCTGCAGTTCCTTCTTGCACATAGTTTATAGTTTAGTTTAGTTTACAGATACGTTTGCAACGATTCGCCGTGGGCTGAGAGAGTAGAGAGGCATCGGTCTTGGCTTCTGCCATCTAGCCAGAGGAAGTGGACCTCCTGCAGCCACAGCGAGCTTTGCCGTCCACTCCACACCAACGTGAACCAGTGCTGGTGCTTCCCCTGCAGGAGAATGCCGGACATTATGACACTGGTTCTTATTGTGAGCATGGTCTCACCGATGATGCAGACCTACCGTTGGATCCCTGCCCTTTAGCCGACAGCTCTCCCTCTGCCTCTCTGTGGAGGGCCAGTGAATCTGAAACAACAAAGGAAGATGGCTGAGCAGTGGACATTCCTTGCTGCCGGATACAGGGACCTGCAGGAGCTCGGTCCACAGAGCTGGAGTGGGGAGTGTCTGGAGAACTGGGAGTATCTGGACCCAACTGGGAATTCACTGCTCAGTAACAGAAGTGTTTAGTTTACAGATGCAACGCAGAAACAGGCCCTTCGGCCCACCGAGACCGCGCCGACCAGCGATCCCCGCACACTAACACTATCCTTCACACACTAGGGACAGTTTACAATTTTTACAGAAGCCAATTAACCTACAAACCCGCAAGTCTTTGGAGTGTGGGAGGAAACCGGAGTACCTGGAGAAATCCTACGCAGGTCACGGGGAGAACGTACAAACTCCGCACAGACAGCACCCGTAGTCAGGATCGAACGCAGGTGACTGGCGCTGTGAGGCAGCAACTCTGAAGAATGAATTCTAAAGAACTCTAAATTCACTGGAAGTTAGAAGGATGAGAAGGGATCTAATAGAAACATATAAAATTCTTAAGGGATTCGACAGGCTAGATGCAGGAAAAATGTTCCTGATGTTGGGGGAGTCCAGAACCAGGGATCATAGTTTAAGAATAAGGGGTCGGCCATTTATCCCATGAGATTGATCCCTGGGATGGCGGGACTGTCGTATGAGGAAATATTGAAAAGGCTAGGCTTGTATTCACTGGAGTTTAGAAGGATGAGGGGGATCTTATAGAAACATATAAAATTATAAAAGGACTGGCCAAGCTAGATGCAGGAAATATGTTCCCAATGTTGGGCGAGTCCAGAACCAGGGGGGCACAGTCTTAGAATAAACGGGAGGTCATTTAAGACTGAGGTGAGAAAAAACTTTTTCACCCAGAGAGTTATGAATTTATGGAATTCCCTGCCACAGAGGGCAGTGGAGGCCAAGTCACTGGATGAATTTAAGAGAGAGTTAGACAGAGCTCTAGGGGCTAGTGGATTCAAGGGATATGGGGAGAAGGCAGGCACGGGTTATTGATAGGGGACGATCAGCCGTGATCACAATGAGTGGTGGTGCTGGCTCGAAAGGTGAATGGCCTCCTCCTGCACCTATTTTCTATGTTTCTATGTTTCTATGTTTCTATTTAGGACTGAGATTAGGTGAATCTGTGGAATTCTCTGCCACGGAAGGCAGCGAAGGTCAATTCACTGGAGGTTTTCAAGAGAGAGTTAGAATTAGACAATAGGCAATAGGTACAGGAGTAGGCCGTTCGGCCCTTCGAGCCAGCACCGCCCTTCACTGTGATCATGGCTGATCATCCCCAATCAGTACCCCGATCCTGCCTGCACTCCATATCCCTTTACTCCTCTATCTTTAAGAGCTAAATCTAACTCTCTGTTGAAAGCCTCCAGAGAATTGGCCTCCACGGCCCTCTGAGGCAGAGAATTCCACAGACTCACAACTCTCTGTGTGAAAACATTTTTCCTCATCTCCATTCTAAATGGCTTACCCCTTATTATTAAACTGTGGCCCCTGCTTCTGGACTCTCCCAACATCGGGAACATGTTTCCTGCCTCTAGCGTGTCCAAACCCTTAACAATCTTATATATTTCAATAAGATCCCCTCTCATCCTTCTAAATTCCAGAGTACATAAGCCCAGACGTTCCATTCTATCAACATATAACAGTCCTGCCATCCCGGGAATTAACCTCGTGAACCCACAGAGGCCCACAGGAGCCGTTGGAAGAGGAGGAGGGGGAGGAGCGACACCCGACCGGTAAGGTTAAAAATCAAGCGCGGGGCTTGTTTTTTCAGAGGCCCACAGGAGCCGTTGGAAGAGGAGGAGGAGGAGGAGGAGCGACACCCGACCGGTAAGCTTTAAAATCAAGCGCGGGGCTTGTTTTTACCTAAATCCATAACATTCCATTTGGAGAAGTGTTTTTTTTTGAGGAAGCCGCTGATTGGTGGGAAGTGGACTAGGGTAAGCAGCTGATTGGCAGTCAGATTCCAGCAGTTTGTTGTGTACTTTGTATTGTGTTGATATTGTATCCTGTGTAAGGGGGGGCAGTATGAAGGCCAGGGCAGTGTACTGTTCTGGATGTCAGATTTGGGAGGTCAGGGAATCTGATAGCCCTCCAGACATCCACATCTGCGCCAGGTGTGTTGAGATGGGGCTCCTAAAGGACTGTGTTAGGAACCTGGAGCAGCAGCTCGATGACCTCCGTCTGGTCAGGGAGAGTGAGGAGGTCATAGAGAGGAGCTACAGGGAGGTGGTCACTCCCAGACCACAGGAGGCAGACAAGTGGGTCACAGTTAGGAAGGGCAAGGGGCAGAGGCAGGGGCTAGAGAGTACCCCTGTGACCATACACCTGGAAAATAGGTACTCGGGTTTGAGTACGATTGGAGAGGACAGCCTAGCTGGGGGCAGCAACAGCGGCCGGGCCTCCGGCACAGAGACCAGCCCTGATGCTCAGAAGGGTAACAAAAAGAGGAGGGCAATTGTAATAGGGGACTCTATAGTTAGGGAGTCGGATAGGCGATAGTGGACGCAGTCGGGAGACCCGGATGGTAGTTTGCTTCCCTGGTGCCAGGGTCTCGCATGTGTCAGAACGTGTCCAAAAGATTCTGATAAGGGAGGGAGAGGAGCCTGATGTTGTGGTACACATAGGTACCAATGACATAGGCAGAAAAAGTGACGAGGTCCTGAAGGGAGAATTTAGGGAGTTGGGGGGAAAGTTAAGGAGAAGGACCAAAAGGGTAACGATTTCAGGATTACTGCATGTGCCGCGTGACAGTGATAGTAGGAATGAAATGAGGTGGAGGATAAATGCGTGGCTGAGGGACTGGTGCAGTGGGCAGGGATTCAAGTTTCTTGATCACTGGGATCTCTTTTGGGGAAGGCATGATCTGTACACAAAGGACGGGTTGCACTTGAACCCGAGGGGGACCAATATCCTGGCAGGGAGATTTGCAAAGGCTACTGGGGAGACTTTAAACTAGAAAGGCTGGGGGGAGGGACTCGGGTAGAGGGGGCTAGGGGTCAGGGTGTGGGGCAAGAGGCAGAGAAGGGAAGCACTCGGACACAAAATGTAGGCGAGAAAGATGAAAAAGATAATAGACAGAGAATAAGGGATGGTGGATTTCCAAAATGTGTATATTTTAATGCTAGGAGCATTGTAAGTAAGGTGGTTGAACTTAGAGCCTGGATTGACACCTGGAAATATGATGTTGTGGCAATCAGTGAAACATGGTTGCAGGAGGGCTGTGATTGGAAACTAAATATTCCAGGATTTCGTTGCTTCAGGTGTGATAGAATTGGAGGGACCAGAGGGGGAGGTGCTGCATTGCTTGTCAAAGAAGATATTACAGCAGTGCTTTGGCAGGATAGATTGGAGGGCTCGTCTAGGGAGGCTATTTGGGTGGAACTGAGAAGTGGGAACGGTGTAGCAACACTTTTAGGGGTGTATTATAGACCGCCAAATGGGGAGCGAGAATTGGAAGAGCAAATGTGTAAGGAGATAGCAGATATTAGTAGTAAGCACAAGGTAGTGATTGTGGGAGATTTTAATTTTCCAAAAGTAGACTGGGAAACACATTCGGTAAATGGGCTGGATGGTTTGGAGTTTGTAAAATGTGTGCAGGATAGTTTTTTGCAGCAGTACATAGAGGTATCGACCAGAGAAGGGGCAGTGCTGGACCTCCTGTTAGGAAATGAGGCAGGTCAGGTGACGGAGGTATGCGTTGGTGAGCACTTCAGGACCAGTGATCACAATACCATTAGTTTCAATATAATTATGGAGAGAGTCAGAACTGGACCTAGGGTGGATATTTTTGATTGGAGAAAGGCTAACTTTGAGGGAATGCGTAAGGATTTTAAAGGAGTGAATTGGGACACTTTGTTTCATGGGAAGGATGTAGAAGAGAAATGGAGGACATTTAAAGGGGAAATTGTACGAGTACAGAATCTTTATGTCCCTGTTAGGTTGAAAGGAAATAGTAAAAATTGTGGATAAGTCTCCAGGTCCTGACAGGATATTCCCTAGGACATTGAGGGAAGTTAGTGTAGAAATAGCAGGAGCTATGACAGAAATATTTCAAATGTCATTAGAAACGGGAATAGTGCCGGAAGGTTGGCGTACTGCGCATGTTGTTCCATTGTTTAAAAAGGGTTCAAAGAATAAACCTAGCAATTATAGACCTATTAGTTGGATGTCAGTGGTGGGCAAATTAATGGAAAGGATACTTAGAGATAATATATATAAGCCTGGATAAACAGGGTCTGATCAGGAACAGTCAACATGGATTTGTGCCTGGAAGGTCATGTTTGACAAACCTTCTTGAATTTTTTGAAGCGGTAACTAGGGAAATTGATGAGGGTAAAGCGGTGGATGTTGTCTATATGGATTTCAGTAAAGCCTTTGACAAGGTTCCCCATGGAAGGTTGGTTAAGAAGGTTCAATCTTTGGGTGTTAATGGCAGAGTAGCAAGATGGATTCAACAGTGGCTGAATGGGAGATGTCAGAGAGTAATGGTGGATGGCTGTTTGTCAGGTTGGAAGCCGGTGACCAGTGGGGTGCCTCAGGGATCTGTGTTGGGTCCACTGTTGTTTGTCATGTACATCAATGATCTGGATGATGGGGTGGAAAATTGGATAAGTAAGTATGCAGATGATACTAAGATAGGTGGTGTTGTGGATAATGAAGTAGATTTTCAAAGTCTACAGAGAGATTTGGGCCATTTGGAAAAGTGGGCTGAAAGATGGCAGATGGAGTTTAATGCTGTTAAGTGTGAAGTGCTACATCTTGGCAGGACAAATCAAAATAGGAAGTACATGGTAAATGGTAGGGAATTGAGGAATGCTGTGGAACAGAGGGATCTAGGAATAACTGTGCATAGTTCCCTGAAGGTGGAATCGCATGTAGATAGGGTGGTAAACAAAGCCTTTGGTGTGCTGGCCTTTATAAATCAGAGCATTGAATATAGGAGTAGGGAAGTAATGTTAAAATTGTACAAGGCATTGGTAAGACCAATTCTGGAGTATGGTGTACAATTTTGGTTGCCTAATTATAGGAAGGATGTCAACAAAATAGAGAGAGTACAGAGGAGATTTACTAGAATGTTGCCTGGGTTCCAGCAACTATGTTACAGAGAAAGGTTGAACAAGTTAGGTCTTTATTCTTTGGAGCGCAGAAGGTTAAGGGGGGACTTGATTGAGGTCTTTAAAATGATGAAAGGGATAGACAGAGTTGACGTGGATACGTTTTTCCCATTGAGGGTAGGGAAGATTCAAACAAGAGGGCATGACATGAGAATTAAGGGACAGAAGTTTAGGGGTAACGTGAGGGGGAACTTCTTTACTCAGAGGGTGGTGGCTGTGTGGAATGAGCTTCCAGCAGAAGTGGTGGAGGCAGGATCGATTTTAACATTTAAGAGTAAAGTGGATAGGTATATGGACATGAAGGGAATGGAGGGGTATGGTCTGAGTGCAGGTAGATGGGACTAGGGGAAAACAAATGGTCGGCACGGACTGGAAGGGCCGAGAGGGCCTGTTTCCGTGCTGTAATTGTTATATGGTTATATTATTATATGGTTAACCTAGCTCAAGAATTTAACTCTTGGGGCTATGGGGAAAAAGCAGGAAAGGGGTACTGATTCTGGAAGATCGGCCATGATCATATTGAATGGTGGTACTGTCTCGAAGGGCCGAATGGCCTACTCCTGCCCCAATTTCTATGTTTCTACCACTGTGCCGCACATTGAGCCCATCAGTTTGGCCACTGCTAACTCACGCATCATTTACCACAGAGATTATTGATGATTTCCCACAGATGGGAGGAGTGGCCTCACCTCTTGTGAATCCTGGTCAACGTGGTCCAGGCTGAGGGACCAGAGCTGGTCTCTGCCACCGAGGACCAGCCGATCCCTGTACTCGTCCAGAAGCACGGTGTGTATGTCTGGCGTGTCCCCAGATCCATGGAACAGTCTGCTTCTGTTCAGCCCCCACAGCTCTGGAATGGAAGAGCGGAGAGCACAGTCACCATCAGACACAGCTGCCCCTGATGTAAAGTGAACAGTCTAAACAGACAATAGCACTAAGACACAGACCTTCTGAGATCGTTCAAACGTTATAGCAGTGGACTTACGCATTCAGCCCATCAAGTCTACTCCACCATTCAATCATAGCTGGTCTACCTTTCCCTCTCAACCCCATTCTCCTGTCTTCTCCCCATAACCCCAGACACCCACAATAATCAAAAATCTATCAATCTCTGCCTTAAAAATACCCACTGACTTGTGGCCTCCACTGCCTTCACCACCCTCTGGCTCACGAAATTCCTCCTCATCTCCTTTCTAAAGGAACATCCTTTTATTCTGAGGCTGTGCCCTCTGGTCCCAGACTCTCCCACTGGTAGAAACATCCTCTCTGACCATGATAGAGGTGGCAGTGCTGGCTTCACCTGCTCTGGGTGGCGTTTGTGAATGGTTCTTGACCTACGCACAGTTAGTAGCTCAGGCCACAGGGCCAGTAGGGAGTGAGCTGTGTGCCATACGGACACGTGTCCACTGGCTTTGAACAGACACAACCTCTGCTGTACAACTTGTGGAATGCCCATCATTGTGTCCAGAGTTTATGTGACGGGGAGATGGGAAGAATGGTCATGGTTAAATGGACACACTTAACATCAGTAAAACACAAAGTGCTGGAGGAACTCAGCAGGTCAGGCAGCATCTGTGGAGGGTTTGAGTTGACTAGGGTTGCGAGAGATTTCAAGAGTATTGAGAAGGCAACTAATCAAAACTTACAAAGATCTTACCGGGCGAGGCGGGCTGGGCAAAGTGAGGATATTGTGAGGTTATTGGCAAAGGATATTGCTCTGATGAGCAGTCTTGAACTAGGGTCTCAGATTAAGAGCTAATTTGAAGTATCCTGAGCTAATACCGCTACCACCATCATCTATTGGGACAAGTGATGGGTCCCACTGATTGTCGCCGGAAGCTTGCGTCCTTTTCAGGACGGACAATGACAGCGAGGTCAACATTTGTAACAAGATGGACATGATAAGAAGAAGAAGACTGGGCTGGGCTCAGCTGGGCTGTTAGTAGATGTTTCATGTGGTGGTGAATCTTTGCGGATCTCTGCGCTGGTCTGTGACGTATCAGTCATTGAGATTGTTCCAGCCTCCAATCAACAGATATCTGGGATGAAGGGATGTTTTATCTATCTTTCTACGGATGGATATTTTAACCACAGCCAGTATTTATTTACGGAAGTCGATCTCGGTGCTGAGCTAGAAGTCAGGGCTGTGATGGATGGCAGAACCAGCTGTGAGTACCAGATGTGCAGCTTCAGAATCATTTCCTTATGTTCTTTGCACTTGCTTCGTGACATTAATAATTTAACGCATCAGCCAACAGGTCGATAAAAGTCCATTTTCATGTACATTATTGATCAGATTTATGTTGCCTTCCAGATGTGGAGCCGTGGGCTAAGAAGCCCCATAGAGATTGTTAGTCTCAACTGATACAGTTTTACAGCAGCAAGAGTTCGGACTTATACAGGACAAGAGCCCAGGGAAAATGGATAGTTGGAAAAAATGGTTTAACTGGAACTGCAGCTCAGTGCTGTACTCATCTGTTTCTACCAGGCATTGTGTGGAGCTCGAGGAGAAGGCTGTTTAGGAGGATGAGGGGACACCCCATTGAAACTTACCAAATAGCGAAAGGCCTAGATGGAGTGGATGTGGAGAGGATGTTTCCACTAGTGGGAGAGTCTAGGACCAGAGGGCACAGCCGCAGAATAAAAGGACATTTAGGGAGGAGATGAGGAGGCATTTATTTGGTCAGAGGGTGGTGAATCTGTGAAATTCAATGGCACAGACGGCTGTGGAGGCTGACAAGATAGATAGATTCTTGATTAGTACGGGTGTCAGAGGTCATGGGGAGAAGGCAGGAGAATGGGGTTAGGAGGGAGAGATAGATCAGCCATGGCAGAGTAGATTTGATGGCCTAATTCGTCACCTATCCATGTTCTCCACAGATGCTGCCTGACCCGCTGAGTTACTCCAGCACTCTGTGAAACGTCACCTATCCATCTTCTCCACAGATGCTGCCTGACCCGCTGAGTTACTCCAGCACTCTGTGAAACGTCACTTATCCATGTTCTCCACAGATGCTGCCTGACCCACTGAGTTACTCCAGCACTGTACAACTGGAATGAGAATGTGTTCAGAAGGAACTGCATCAGATCATGTATCCACAGCCAGTGAACATTGTGAACATTATACTCCAGATGTTTCTGAGTGACTTGGCCAAACATTTATATTGAAAGCGTCCAATTGGCAAACGTCGTGTTTGGTTGAAGATGTGTAGTCCACAACTACACTGTAAAACACATCTACTGGACTTACAACTAGAAAGAAATGCCTAGAAGTAATAAACCATATTTTTTACATTTCAAATTGCTAGGAAACATGTAAATAGTTCAACATGTGAGACTGCGAACCAATGAGCCGAAAGTGCAGTGAAATGAAGTTGCCAGCAGCGATACACTTAAAAAGAACACACAATACACAATAAGATTTAACACACACATCCACCACAGCATTCTTCACTGTGGTGGAAGGCAACAAAGTTCAGCCAGTCCTCCTCCTTTGTTCACCCGCGGTCGGGGCCATGAACTCTCCGCCAGATGTACAGGCCGTCTCGTCGGGATGATCAAAACTCCAACGTTGGGACGGTCAAACACTCCGCGGCTTGGAGGTCCCGAATCGCAACCCCATCTACACCTCACGCTGCCTCGGCAAGGCCAGCAGCAAAATCAAGGACCAGTCTCAACCCGATCACTCCCTCTTCTTCCCTCTCCCATTGGGCAAGAGGTACAGAAGTGTGAAAATGCACACCTCTAGATTCAGGGACAGTTTCTTCCCGGCTGTTATCAGGCAACTGAATCATCCTACCACAACCAGAGAGCGGTCCTGAACTACTATCCACTTCTTTGGTGACCCTCGGACTATCCTTGATCAAACCTTACTGGCTTTACCAAGCACTAAACGTTATTCCCTTTATCCCGTATCTTGAACAGCTCGATTGTAATCGTGTATTGTCTTTCCGCCGACTGGTTAGCACGCAACAACAACTTTTCACTGTACCTCGGTACACGGGACAATAAACTCAACTAAACTGAATGCCCCATCTACACTAGTCCCACCTACCAGCGTTTGGCCCATATCCCTTTAAAGCATTCCTATCCATGTACCTGTCCAAATGTCTTTTAAACATTGTTAGTGTATCAGCCTCAACTACTGCCTCTGGCAGCTCGAACAACACAGCCACCGCCCTCTGTGTGAAAATGTTTCCCCTCAGGCCCCTATTACCTTTTTCCCCTCTCACCTTAAAGTTACATCCACTGGTTCTTGATTCCCCTACTCTGGACAATTGTGCATTCACTGTATTCATTCCCCTCGTGATTTTGTACACCTCTAGAAGAACGCCCCTCAACCTCATGTGCTCCAAGGAATAGAGTCCCTAGCCTGCCCCGACCTCCCCCTCTGGCACAGGCCTCAGTCCCAGCTACATCCTCAACTTCGTTCCAGCTTAATGTCATCTTTCCTATCGAAGGGTGACCTAAACCCTAGTGCTGGCCTGTACAGCAGTAAGGTAACGTCCCAACATCTATAGCCAGTCCCAGGCTGATGAAGGCCAGTGTGCCAAAAGCCCTCATCACCATGGCAGCAGTGGCGTAGTATATAAACAGTCTCGCTGCAACTATATGAAGCTACGACAGTTGTAGCACAAGTATTTGGTGTTTTAATAGTAATTCCTACTGCTGCATTACTTTCAGAGTCATATCGTGAGGTTACTGATCTTGATGCACCTTGGATAGACACAAAAAGCTGGAGAAACTCAATGGCACACGCAGCATCTCTGGAGAAATGAAATGGGTGACGTTTCAGGTTGAGACCCTTCTGCAGATGTTGCTGCACCTTCCTGCGGATTTCCCTGTGACGACCAGTCTCTGAGCACGACCCCCCAGAATGACGTCTTACACGACCCTCTCTATGTGATCGGACCCCTGCGTTGGTGACATTTAGGGTGGTTGTCGCCTGCAGTGAGCAGGGAGAACTGTTGGGATGTTTCCACCAGTGGGAGAGTCTAGGACCAGAGGGCACAGCCTCAGAATTAAAGTATGTTCCTTTGGGAAGAAGATGAGGAGGAATTTGTTTAATCAGAGGGTGGTGAATCTGTGGAATTCTTTGCTACAGACGGCCGTGGAGGCCAAGTCAAAGGATATTTTAATGGCAGCGATTGACAGATTTTTGACTAGTACATGTGTCATGGGTTATGAGGAGAAGACAGGAGAATGGGGTTAGGAGGGATAGATCACCCATGTTTGAATGGCGGAGTAGACTTGATGGGCTGAATGGCCTAATTCTGGCCATTATGACATGAACACAGACCTGGCATTCCAGCTTGCAACCTCAGTCACTTCAGTGAAAAGCATCAGCCTGGACGTTAAGCCCCTGAGTTTATTGTGTTGTCGAGCAGACATTAATTGCTGTAAAGTTAAGCTGCCTTCATGGTGTGGCTATTTATAACTGGATCACTCCATACTTGTGGGAAGTGTGTAGTCTGGAAACAGTAGATGTTTGAAGTGGTGCCCAATCTAACCAGCAGCTGATGTTCCCCATACAGACCCAGTACCTCCCACCACAAGCCTGTAACAGACCTCGAACACAGGCCACACAGAGTCAGTGGCTGGCAACCAGCACTCTGCTGAAGGCCAAGAGTGTCCACATTCATAAACACAAGTGCTAGAGTAACTCAGCGGGTCAGGCAGCATCTGTGGAGAACATGGATAGGTGACGTTTCACAGAGTGCTGGAGTAACTCAGCGGGTCAGGCAGCATCGCTGGAGAGAAGGAATGGGTGATGTTTCATGTCCAGATCCTTCTTCAGGCTAAGAGTCAGCAGAGAGGGAGTCTAGAGATATGTGGCTCCACGTTCAGCCAGGAACCGCTGGGCTTCCGTGGTGGCATGGACATCTTCGTGCTGTAGAAGATGCCCATCTCCCATCTTCATCCCGCGCTGTCTACAAGACACAGTGATCTGCTGTCAGGACAAGGAGGCTCTTTAATAAGGATATGAAGATCTCCATTGCCTTGTTGATTAAAAACCATCCAGCCACATGCATTGATTGTGAATATTCAACTCCTAATGCTGATTCATCAGAACTCCATGTCTTTGACTTTTCTTATTGAATGACCCTGGCCCACTTTAACCAGCTGTGATGTGCCTCGGACAGGATCTTGGAGTCCAACTCCCACACAATGGTAAACCCAACAATGGCCCTGAGCTGGTAAAGCATCGGCCTGACAGCGCCACTGATCCAGGTTCCATCCTGACCTCAGGCGCTGTCTGAAGTGTGTGTAGGCCATTCAGCCCTTCCAGCCAGCACCACCATTCAATATGATCATGGTTGATCATCCAAAATCAGTACCCTGTTCCTGCTTCCCCCCCATATCCTTTGATTCCGTTAGCACTAAGAGCTAAATGTACAGTGGCTTGCAAAAGTATTCATACCCCTTGAACTTTTCCACATTTTGTCACATTACAACCACAAACGTAAATGTATTTTATTGGGATTTTATGTGATAGACCAACACAAAGTGGCGCATAATTGTGAAGTGTAAGGAAAATGATATATGGTTTTCAAATTTTTTTACAAATAAAAAACTGTAAAGTGTAGTGTGCAAAAGTATTCAGCCCCCATTACTCTGATACCCCAAAATAAAATCCAGTGCAACCAAATGCCTTCAGAAGTCACCTAATTAGTAAATAGAGTCCACTTGTGTGTAATCTAATCTCAGTATAAATACAGCTGTTCTGTGAAAGCCTCAGAGGTTTGTTAGAGAACATTAGTGAACAAACAGCATCATGAAGCCCAAGGAACACACCAGACAGGTCAGGGATAAAGTTGTGGAGAGGTTTAAAGCAACGTTAGGTTGTAAAAAAATATTCCAAGCTTTGAACATCTCACGGAGCACTGTTCAATCCATCAGCTGAAAATGGAAAGAGTATGGCACAACTGCAAACCTACCAAGACATGGCCGGCCACCTAAACTGACAGGCCGGGCAAGGAGAACATTGATCAGAAACGCAGCCAAGAGGCCCATGGTAACTCTGGAGGAGCTGCAGAGATACACAGCTCAGGTGGTAGAATCTGTCCACAGGACAACTATTAGTCTTGCACTCCACAAATTGGTCCTTTATGGAAGAGTGGCAAGAAGAAAGCCATTGTTGAAACAAAGCCATAAGAAGTCCCGTTTGCAGTTTGCCACAAGCCATGTGGGGGACACAGCAAACATGTGGTGGAAGGTGCTCTGGTCTGATGAGACCAAAATTGAAGTTTTTGGCCTAAATGCAAAATGCTATGTGTGGCGGAAAACTAACACTGCACATCACCCTGAACACACCATCCCCACTGTGAAACATGGTGGTGGCAGCATCATGCTGTGGGGATGCTTTTCTTCAGCAGGGACAGGGAAGCTGGTCAGAGTTGATGGGAAGATGGATGGAGCCAAATACAGGGCAATCTTGGAAGAAAACCTGTTAGAGTCTGCAAAAGACTTGAGATTGGGGCGGAGGTTCACCTTCCAGCAGGACAACGACCCTAAACATACAGCCAGAGCTACAATGGAATGGTTTAGATCAAAGCATATTCATGTGTTAGTATGGCCCAGTCAAAGTCCAGACCTAAATCCAATTGAGAATCTCTGGTAAGACTTGAAAATTGCTGTTCACAGATGCTCTCCATCCAATCTGACTGAGCTTGAGCTATTTTGCAAAGAAGAATGGGCAAAAATTTCAGTCTCTAGATGTGCAAAGCTGGTAGAGACATACCCCAAAAGACTTGCAGCTGTAATTGCAGCGAAAGATGATTCTACAAAGTATTGACTCAGGGGGGCTGAATACTTTTGCACACCACACTTTTCAGTATTTTATTTGTAATAAAATTTAGAAACCATGTATCATTTTCCTTCCACTTCACAATTATGCACCACTTTGTGTTGGTCCATCACATACAATCCCAACAAAATACATTTACGTTTGTGGTTGTAACGTGACAAAATGTGGAAAAGTTCAAGGGGTATGAATACTTTTGCAAGCCACTGTAACTGTCTGTTGAAAACATCCAGTGAATTGGCCTCCCATGCCTTCTGTGGCAGAGAATGCCACAGATTCACAACTCTCTGGATGAAAAGGTTTTTCCTCATCACAGTCCTAAATGGCCTACCCCTTATTCTTAAACTGTGTGTGGCCCCTGGTTCTGGACCCCCCAACATTGGGAACATTTTTCCTGCATCTAGCCTGTCCAATCCCTTAAGAATTTTATATGTTTCAATTCAATCCCATCTCATCCTTCTAAATTCCAGTGAATACAATCCCAGTTGACCCATTCTTTCATCGTATGTCAGTCCCACCATCACAGGAATTAACCTGGTGAACCTATACTGAACTCCCTCAATAGTAAGAATGTCCCAGCAAGACTACGTGGAGTTTACATGTTGGCTGACTGGTTCGCACACCACAAGCTTTTCACTGTAGCTCGGTACGTGACAATAAACTCAACTGACATGACGTCGTGCCTCATAGATTGACTGGTGTCTTTATCCCGTCCCGTCCCCTGACCTGTGTCTCCCACACAAGTGAGGCAGTTGCTGCCACTTGCTTGCCCACTGTTGTCATGGCAATGGCTAATAATGTGCTTCATGTGAAGTTTGCCGAGACACACCTCTCACTGAAGTCCCTCAGTGGTGACTAGCAAATACAGAACTGTCCCCATTACACGGATACAGTCACACAGGCCCTTCAGCCCAACTTTACCATGCCGACCAACATGCCCCATGTATACCAGTCTCATTAGCCTGGGTTTGATTCATATCCCTCCAAACCTGTCCTATCCATGTACCTGTCCAAATATCTTATAAATGTTGTGATAGTCCCTGCCTCAACTACCTCCTCTGGCAGCTCGTTCCATGCACCAACCACCCTGTGTGTGAAAAAGTTATCCCTCAGATTCTTATTAAATCTTTTCCCCTTCACCTTGAACTGATGTCCTTTGGTCCTCCATTCCCCTACTCTGGGCAAGAGATTTTGTGCATCTACCCGATCTATTCCTCTCATGATTTTATACTGTTCTGTTCTTTCAGAAACCGGTGATGCTATCAGACTGCGGGAAGTAAAATGCTGCAGTTCTCTCTCCCTCCCAATATTAATGAGGGGATCATTAATATTGTGAAATATATTCAATAATTTTCAATATACCTGTAGCCATGCAGAAAACATTTGCAAAGGGGATAAAAGATCAAATTATTTGCTGATAGAGAAGAATTATGTTGTTTGTAAGCATGCACATCCAGGTGCTGGAGTTCACGATGGCAAGTGATGTGGGACCAAGACACCAGTCCAGTCACTGCATCACATAGCAAAGGGTCGGTGTGGCTCAGTCTGTGACACTCAACTCCAGCGACAATAACCCCAAACTGCTCCAGCTGCAGCCAATCGTCCTTCCCAACGAGGATTCCCTTTGGCCAAAGACAGAGTTTGTGGAAGTAATGGGTATTTAATAACAAACATCCAGCCTGTGCTCTGTGTTCAGAGGTCTAGTTGATGCTTAGTCGGCCAGTACCTACTCCAGATTGAACCCAACTCTGAACGTGTGGCCGCACTGATGCACAAACTTCCTCAAGTCAGTCATCGTACAAGTGAATGTGTGGAAGGAACTGCAGATGCTGGTTTACGCCAAAGATAGACACAAAATGCTGGAGTAACTCAGCGGGTGAGACAGCATCTCTGTAAAGGAGGAATGGGTGACCTTTTGGGTTGAGACCCTTTGCACAAGTGAATCTCATTTTTAAATATATTTTCTCCAATCCAAACCTTTCCCACAATGAACTTTGGTTCCAGATCGGAAAATGGAGGAGGACTGGCCAAATGCTGTGCCTTCCTCTACAGTGATGAATGCTGTGGTGGATGTTTGTGTTACATTTTTATTGTGTTTTTGTGTGTTCTTTTTCATTGTACCGCTGCTGGCAAATTCATTTCACTTGCACTTTATGTAATGTGACGACTAAAACTTGACTTGACGACTTGAGATCTGGTCACTTCTGCGAGGAAAGATTTTGAAGATGGAGATTTGGTGATGTACCAACTTAGACTGAATACTTACAGCCACATAAAACGGTACAGGACAAAAGGAAACAAGAACTGGAACGAGAAAAGGCCATTCTACCCCTTGGATCTGTGCTAACCAATCAGTAGAATCATGGCCAAGACTAGGCCTCACCTTCTCCCCGTGTCCTTCCTGTAATGGTCAAAATCCATCAATCATAGTTGATATCTAGGACCTCTGGGCTAACCACTCCTCCAGGAAGAGGAACTATCTCTGACAACTAGCAGACTAAATTAATTGTGAAATGTTAACCCTGTCACTTTTATTATCCTCAATTATTATTGATGTAATGTGGAATAAAACCAGTCACGAGTTCCATCCGGACCACGCCCTCACATCCCTCAGCCAGAGATCCAATATGAAGATGATTAAATCAATCAATACATGTAGCAACTCTAACATCTTTGTGAAGCAACTGAGATTGTACCGGCATATTGTGGGAGAGTTTTCCATGACTTTGCATTTGTGACATGAAATTCCAAGCAAAGCAGTGTGTTTTCCATTTCCCAACAATGGGAATATATCCTGGTAATACTGGCCCTACTACAGGTGAGCAGGGTTGGACGGCAGTGTCACCTCTGGGTTTTCTGATTCTCCGTTTATTCCAAGCTGAGACCTGGTGTGAGTTTGTAATGAGGACATTCACAGAGCAACAGAACTACATGAGAGGGAGGAACCTGTTCTTGGACAAGTTATCGTTAGCTGGAAGTTTGGTGCTCCTGGGAAATGAATGCGTTTGGAGCCATGGAGGAGCAGGTGAGTGATGTGGCTCATGTCTGGTCCTGCTGGTTCCCGGGCTGGAGGCAACGACTCCTGATGGACAATCACTTCTGCTTCTTCTCGTCTATTGGGAGGTCCGACTGGGATTTGTGCATCTACGATGTTGAAATGAGAGGGTACCCTGAAGCCATTGGATTGTGTAATTCAGACAGTGGTTGCAGATGTATTTCTATCTGTCACATCTCACATCGATTAACGGAGCAATAGTTGTTTAGTAGTTATGTTTCGATCCCTTGGGATCATCGAGATGGTCTGGCACTTTATTGTCACATGCACAGAGGTACAGTGAATTTCATTTTTGTACACAGTTCAGTGCCAGTATCAGTGTACATAAGCACTTAGATACACCTTAGATATGCATCTCAGATACAAGTGTACAGCAGAACACTGAGACAATGCACAGAGTCGCCAGATTGGTGCCATTTCCAAGTCAGTGCAGGGATCTTGATCTGACTGTGAAGGTCCGTTGTCCTGGCTGCGTTGCAGGGTCGGCCCAGCCAAGCATAGCCATGGTGTCCTCTCCTGCTGCTCCACCGTTGTTGGCCGCGTGCGGTCCACATGCTCGGCCTCGGAGCAGGGCCAGGTCCAGCCGAGCCCCAGGCTGCTGCAGGGCCTCCAGCAGGGCCCGGTCTAATTGAGCCCCAGGCTGCTGCAGGGCCTCCAGCAGGGCCCGGTCTAATTGAGCCCCAGGCTGCTGCAGGGCCTCCAGCAGGGCCCGGTCTAATTGAGCCTCAGGCTGTTGCAGGGCCTCCAGCAGGGCCCATTCCTCCATTGAGGCTGTGCACTCCCTCCTGATGAGTGGAGATGGTGGGTGGGCTTGTGTAGGGAGCAGGGAGAGGTCACTGTTTGGTATTGGGGCGGTTCTAGGGTCAGAGTGAGGTCAGGAGAAGCTGCTCTCACCGTCCACCCTTCAGAGTCAAAAATCAAAATAATTCTAGAGAGTTCTTTCATGTGGTCCAGCACCAGAATGTTGGTCAGTCTCTCCACCGGGACAAGGAGATGAAGATAGACACAAGAAGCTGCAGTAACTCAGTGGGTCAGGCAGCATCTCTGGAGAAAAGATACAGGTGACATTTTGGGTGGAGACCCTTCTTCACACTCTCGACCCATCTGTAGTTCCTTCCTACATGTGAGGAGATGGAGTTTGAGGTGGTCCACATTTGGACTTGCACCTGTCCTGTCATCATCTCCTTGACCACAACCACCCTCACCCTCTACCCAGCCCCGCAGAACACAGCCCAACATTAGGGGACTTGCTGGTGTAGAAGATGGAGCTGTCAGTAACACTCTCCATATCTCCGGATTACTGCCGGCTACAACTAACTCTGCCAAATATCTCACAGGGAACACGTTCTATTTTTGTTCCATGATTTACGATAGTTGTGAGTTTCATTTCCTCCTTTCATCTGCCATGGGCTCTGGTTATTAGATTTATAATAATCCCTCTCTCTGCTGTTTTAATTAACCATAAAATCTCTCAAAGTAAACAGGTCGCTCAATGAGGGAACACATGAGAAAGCAACCATTGTTGGCGGGCGCTGGGATCTGTTGCCTGCTGGTGGGGTGTCTCTGAGCTTGTTGTCTACAGCAAAACTGACAGCCCTGTGCTTCATACATCGGTATTACCCAGACCCTGCACTCAGCGAGTGTGCAGAGCCATCAAAGAGTAACGTACACAGGTTAGCGATGGTGACAAGCCTGGCTTTATCCTCGAATCACACAGCAAGGAAACAGGCTCTTCAGCCCAACATGTCCATGCCAACCAAGATTCCCCATCTACACCAGTTCCATGCGCCTGCATTTGGCCCATATCCCTCTAAACCTTTCCTATCCATGTACCTATCCAAGATATTTTTAACATGGTTATAGTCCCTGCCTCAACTACCTCTGACAACTTGTTCCATACATACACCACCCTCTGTGTGAAGAAATCAGGTTCCTATTAAATCTTTCCCCCTCTCACATTAAACCTATGTCCTATAGACCCTGTCATTCCCGGTCATGCATGTTCAGTGTATGATGAGCTGACATGTACGATCATAAGATCATGTGATAGGTGCAGAATTAGGCCATTTAGCCCATCAAGTCTACTCCGCCATTCAATCATGGCTAATCTATTAACAACACAACCCTAACCCATTCTCCTGCCTTTTCCCCATAACCCCTGACACCCGTACTTATCATGAATCTATCTGAAGAAGGGTTTCGGCCCAAAATGTTGCCTATTTCCTTTGCTCCATAGATGCTGCTGCACCCGCTGAGTTTCTCCAGTACTTTTGTCTCCCAAGAATCTATCTATCTCTGCCTTAAAAAATATCCATTGACTTGGCCTCCACAGCCGTCTGTGGCAAAGAATTCCACAGATTCACCACCCAAACCTAAAGTGTAGAGTCACGGGCAACTCCGAGGCTTCTCCATCTCCTGGCCACCCCTCTGCAAGTGCTTGGTATTTTGGGATTTCCACCCATTTGTGCTGTGGGATATCCACTCAGGAGGACCCCTCATCTAGTGGCACATTCAACTCTAATTCTCCCTGATGATTGAGGAGCCTTGATGGGGGAACAGATGTAGGGATTCCCACATAAGAGGAAGAAGTTTGATCTGCATTGCCTTCTATCACAGTGAGGAATGTGGAATCCACTGTGATGGATGATCTTGTTAATTTGTATGTGGTTGTGTGTCTTGTTGCTTTTCACTTTATATGGCTGTATGGTAACTCAAATCTCACTGTACCTTAATTGGTGCATGTGACAAAAAACTAACCCCGAAACATTGAAACTTTGAGGCTGAGTCCTTGCATTGAACATCGTGCAACTGTTACAGATGTTTTATGTTCCTTTCATATCTCTTGTTTCCCTCTCTCCTGAGTCTCAGTCTGAAGAAGTGTCCCAAAACATCACCTATTCATGTTCTCCACAGATGCTGCCTGACCCGCTGAGTTACTCCAGCACTCTGTGAAACGTCACCTATCCATGTTCTCCACAGATGCTGCCTGACCCGCTGAGTTACTCCAGCACTCTGTGAAACGTCACCTATCCACGTTCTCCACAGATGCTGCCTGACCCGCTGAGTTACTCCAGCACTCTGTGAAACGTCACCTATCCATCTTCTCCACAGATGCTGCCTGACCCGCTGAGTTACTCCAGCACTCTGTGAAACGTCACCTATCCATGTTCTCCACAGATGCTGCCTAACCCGCTGAGTTACTCCAGCACTCTGTGAAACGTCACCTATCCACGTTCTCCACAGATGCTGCCTGACCTGCTGAGTTACTCCAGCACCCTTGTGTCCTTTTTCATCTGTCCAGTTAGCTAGTTTAGTTTATTGCCACACAGCAGGGGTGGGGTGAAATTCCTTGTACACATGCAGCTCCCAGAGTAAACAGATGCATTGTCGCATGCATGGTCATGAATGATGCAGCAATATGTGCAATAACTTGTAGAAAGCTGCAGCATTTTGAAACACTCTGTTTAAGAAAGAACTGCAGATGCTGGAAAAATCGAAGGTAGACAAAAAGCTGGAGAAATTCAGCAGGTGAGGCAGCATCTATGGAGCAAAGGAATAGGAGACGTTTTGGGTCGAGACTCTTCTTCAGACATCAGTTTTGTTTGTGTACAATAACAATAATATTGTTGGCAGAAAGATGAAAAAGATAAAAGACAGAGAATAAGGGACGGTGGGTTTCTAAAATGTGTCTATTTTAATGCTAGGAGCATTGTAAGAAAGGTGGATGAACTTAGAGCCTGGATTGACACCTGGAAATATGATGTTGTGGCAATCAGTGAAACATGGTTGCAGGAGGGCTGTGATTGGAAACTAAATATTCCAGGATTTCGTTGCTTCAGGTGTGATAGAATTGGAGGGACCAGAGGGGGAGGTGTTGCCTTGCTTGTCAGAGAGGATATTACAGCAGTGCTTTGGCAGGATAGATTAGAGGGCTCGTCTAGGGAGGCTATTTGGGTGGAACTGAGAAGTGGGAACGGTGTAGCAACACTTTTAGGGGTGTATTATAGACCGCCAAATGGGGAGCGAGAATTGGAAGAGCAAATATGTAAGGAGATAGCAGATATTAGTAGTAAGTATAAGGTAGTGATTGTGGGAGATTTCAATTTTCCAAAAATAGACTGGGAAACACATTCTGTAAATGGGCTGGATGGTTTGGAGTTTGTAAAATGTGTGCAGGATAGTTTTTTGCAGCAGTACATAGAGGTATCGACCAGAGAAGGGGCAGTGCTGGACCTCCTGTTAGGAAATGAGGCAGGTCAGGTGACGGAGGTATGCGTTGGTGAGCACATCGGGACCAGTGATCACAATACCATTAGTTTCAATATAATTATGGAGAGAGTCAGAACTGGACCTAGGGTGGAGATTTTTGATTGGAGAAAGGCTAACTTTGAGGGAATGCGTAAGGATTTAAAAGGAGTGAATTGGGACACTTTGTTTTATGGGAAGGATGTAGAAGAGAAATGGAGGACATTTAAAGGGGAAATTGTAAGAGTACAGAATCTTTATGTCCCTGTTAGGTTGAAAGGAAATAGTAAAAATTGGAAAGAGCCATGGTTTTCAAGGGAAATTGGACACTTGTTTCGAAAAAAAGAGAGATATCTACAATAATTATAGGAGGCATGGAGTAAATGAGGTACTAGAGGAGTATAAAGAATGTAAAAAGAATCCTAAGAAAGAAATTAGGAAGGCTAAAAGAAGATATGAGGTTGCTTTGGCAAGAAAGGTGAAAGTAAATCCAAAGGGTTTCTACAGCTATATTAATAGTAAAAGGATAACGAGGGATAAAATTGGACCATTAGAGAGCCAGAATGGACAGCTATCTGCAGAGCCAAAAGAGATGGGGGAGATATTGAACAATTTATTTTCTTCGGTATTCACCAAGGAGAAGGATATTGAACTCTGTGAGGTAAGGGAAAAAAGTAGAGTAGCTATGGAAACTATGAGATTCAAAGAGGAGGAAGTACTGACACTTTTGAAAAATATAAAAGTGGATAAGTCTCCAGGTCCTGACAGCATATTCCCTAGGACATTGAGGGAAGTTAGTGTAGAAATAGCAGGAGCTATGACAGAAATATTTCAAATGTCATTGGAAACGTGAATAGTGCCGGAGGATTGGCGTACTGCGCACGTTGTTCCATTGTTTAAAAAGGGTTCAAAGAATAAACCTAGCAATTATAGACCTATTAGTTTGACGTCAGTGGTGGGCAAATTAATGGAAAGAATACTTAGAGATAATATATATAAGCATCTGGATAAACAGTCAACATGGATTTGTGTCTGGAAGGTCATGTTTTACAAAACTTCTTGAATTTTTTGAAGTGGTTACTAGGGAAATTGATGAGGGTAAAGCGGTGGATGTTGTCTATATGGATTTCAGTAAGGCCTTTGACAAGGTTCCCCATGGAAGGTTGGTTAAGAAGGTTCAATCTTTGGGTGTTAATGACGGAGTAGCAAGATGGATTCAACAGTGGCTGAATGGGAGATGTCAGAGAGTAATGGTGGATGGCTGTTTGTCAGGTTGGAAGCCGGTGACCAGTGGGGTGCCTCAAGGATCTGTGTTGGGTCCACTGTTGTTTGTCATGTACATCAATAATCTGGATGATGGGGTGGAAAATTGGATAAGTAAGTATGCAGATGATACTAAGATAGGTGGTGTTGTGGATAATGAAGTAGATTTTCAAAGTCTACAGAGAGATTTGGTCCATGTGGAAAAGTGGGCTGAAAGATGGCAGATGGAGTTTAATGCTGATAAGTTTGAAGTGCTACATCTTGGCAGGACAAATCAAAATAGGACGTACATGGTAAATGGTAGGGAATTGAGGAATGCTGTGGAACAGAGAGATCTAGGAATAACTGCACAGTTCCCTGAAGGTGGAATCGCATGTAGATAGGGTGGTAAAGAAAGCCTTTGGTGTGCTGGCCTTTATAAATCAGAGCATTGAATATAGGAGTAGGGAAGTAATGTTAAAATTGTACAAGGCATTGGTAAGACCAATTCTGGAGTATGGTGTACAATTTTGGTTGCCTAATTATAGGAAGGATGTCAACAAAATAGAGAGAGTACAGAGGAGATTTACTAGAATGTTGCCTGGGTTCCAGCAACTATGTTACAGAGAAATGTTGAACAAGTTAGGTCTTTATTCTTTGGAGTGCAGAAGGTTAAGGGGGGACTTGATTGAGGTCTTTAAAATGATGAAAGGGATAGACAGAGTTGACATGGATAAGCTTTTCCCATTGAGGGTAGGGAAGATTCAAACAAGAAGGCATGACATGAGAATTAAGGGACAGAAGTTTAGGGGTAACGTGAGGGGGAACTTCTTTACTCAGAGGGTGGTGGCTGTGTGGAATCAGCTTCCAGCAGAAGTGGTGGAGGCAGGATCGATTTTAACATTTAAAAGTAAAGTGGATAGGTATATGGACGGGAAGGGAATGGAGGGGTATGGTCTGAGTGCAGGTAGATGGGACTAGGGGAAATCAAATGGTCGGCACGGACTGTAAGGGCCAAGAGGGCCTGTTCCGTGCTGTAATTGTTATATGGTTAATAATAGTCTATTGTAGTTCAGAGCCTCTATGAGGTTGTAGTGTTTGATCGCCTGATGGCTGTAGGGAAGAAGCTCTTTCTGAACCTGGACATTACAGTTTTCAGGCTCCTGTACCTTCTTCCCAATGGCAGTGCTGTACCCCGAGAAGGGACAAGGCAGGATGGGCAGTGGTTTCGGGGTACACCCCCGGGCAGTGTCATAAATAAAAGTTCCACTTGCAGAAACACGAGCTTTGTAGTTTTGTTGGTCATGGGTAAAGAATCCCCCAATGTGTTGTGGAATTTCATGGGCTCCTCAGTACTGAATCCTACTGACATTCTAACGGTCTTAACCCTTAATAGGTTAATCTGATAATTCCAAAACATATATCAGGAGTTAATCCTGCAGGAAACTTCACATCCGCTGACAGTGAGTTTTGTCAGGAGCTGGGCCTGAGAATGCAGTCAACTTTATTTGATTGGGTGCTGGTTTTGATTTGGAACCCATCGCAGCAAGTCAGAGAGGTTGTTCACAAGATGAACACCACAGACAGGACACAAGAGTCTCGAGTCACAATTCCTGTTATCAGATGCAATACCCAGAATTAATATCCACAGCTCTGGCCTGATCAAGGGCAAGACAATATTAAAAAAATAAACAGAAAGATTGGACGATTAAATGGAAAACACATTGTGATAAATGTAAATAGTTTGTGCTGCTCAAAGTGGTTGATAGGATCCTGGGATTGTGAAGTAAAAGGTGCCGGAAAACGTAAATAACTAACAGAAAATACTAGAAATACATGAGGAGTCAGGCAGCATCTGCAGTGCAAACAAAGCATGGAATGACAGAGCGATCTAGCACAGAATCAGGCCACTCAGCCCATTGAGCTCTTGCTGTCCCACATTTATCCCATTTCACCCTCTCCACAATCCCATCGACAACCCTTCAGTTTCTCCCACTCACCCTCAGGGTAATTTACAGTGAACCAACTGACCCACACATCTGGGGATGTGGGAGGAAACCCATGCGGTCACAGGGAGAACGTGAAAACTCCACACAGACAGTGTCCAATGTCAGGATCAAACCGGGTCCTGGCCCTGTGAGGCAGCAGCTCTACCCACTGCACTACCTTTCTCTCTCCACAGATGCTGCAAACACTCTGAGTATCTCCAGGTGTTCTGGGCTTGGTTCAAATTCCCTTCCCCGAAATGTATCAGTGAAACTAGTGCATTTAGTTCCATTATTTCCCAGCTGTCATCCCAAGCTTGAATCCCGTTCTATCCAGACCAGTAATGGTACCTCTCTGCTCTGACACCGGATGTGGCCTCTGTTTGTGATGGCAGGGATGCAAGGGGGTTCTCAGATGCTTGTGGGCTTAACTACACATCTTCATAGAAGAGACCAGGTGTTGATTTAAATTTCCAAAATTCCTTTGGTTCGGAAATGTTCCATTAAATTGGAAGTTGCAAATGTAGATGTTTTATTTAAGAAAAAAAGGAGGCAGGAAACTGGGAAAGTGCGGACCAGTGGGCTGAACATCTGCCAAAGGGAGAGGTTAGGGTGTGTTGTTGATGATGTCTTGGTTCTGCAGCGAGCAGGAAATGGGGTGAGCAGAAATGGCTCTTGTTGCAAATAGATGGCAAGTGGCATGTGGCAGGGAATAGTGCTGGGCTCAACTCTTACAGTTTGATTAAGTTTATTTAGAGATACAGCGTGGAAACAGGCTTGTCGGCCCACCTAGTCCGCGCCGACCAGTGGGTCGATCACCGAAAACTGTCCACACACGTGTTCATTTACAGAAACCCAATTTACCTACAAACCTGCATGTCTTTGGAGCGTGGGAGGAAACCGGAGCACCTGGAGAAAACCCATGCAGGTCACAGGGAGAACGTACAAACTCCACAAAGACAGCACCCACAGTCAGGATGAAACCCGGGTCTCTGGCGCTGTGAGGCAGCAGCTCTACCCACTGCGCCATCGGGTTGGAAAGAAAGATTGCAATATTTGCTGATGGCAGGAAGAGAGAGAGAGATAAGGAGGTGGAGAAGACATCGGGGACCACAGAGAGTTAGAGAGGTTCAGTGAATGGATGAAAATGATTACAATTGAGCCATTCACAGCTGTGCACATTTTAGAGGGAATAACGTGAATAACGTTTAGTGCAAAATATAGGCAGCAAAGTCCGATCAAAGATAGTCCAAGGGTCGCCAATGAGGTAGATAGTGGTTCAGCACTGCTCACTGGTTGTGGTAGAATGGTTCAGTTGCCTGATAACAGCCGGGCATTTGATCGGACAAGATGCTGAGCCCACAATCATCAGCGGACGGCCCAGATGAAGGCGGCCGCGACAGTGTCCAGTTATCGTGAGGGGAGGGAGACAAGGATTCATCACGTCCAGTTGCTGAAAAGCTGCAGGCATTAAAATTCCAGTTGTCAGCTAACACTATTGGTGAGGGCGGCGCCTGGTCCACTCTGTGCCTCTGGGCAGTGAGTGTGCTTCTCTCAGTCTACATGCAGCAGCTGATTCACCCAGCACCACTGTGCCCCAGACATCTGCACCCTCCCCCAGAGACAGTGTGAGTGAAAGGAGGAATATTATGTCTACACAATGGTGCAGCGGGTAGAGCTGCTGCCTCCCAGCGCCACAGACCCAGGTTCCATCCTGACTAGGGTGCTGTCTGTACGGAGTTTGCACGCTCTCGCCGTGACCTGCGTGGGTTTCCTCCCACACTCCAAAGACGTGCGGGTTTGTAGGTTAATTGGCTTAGGTGAAGTTGTAAATGGGATCTGTTGTTAAAAAAAGAACTGCAGATGCTGGAGAATCGAGGGTACACAAAAGGCTGGAGAAACTCAGCGGGTGCAGCAGCATCTAAGGAGCGAAGGAGATAGGCGACGTTTCGGGTCGAGACCCTTCTTAAGGGACTCCAGCACTGTGTCTGTGCCTGCCTCTGGTTCAGGGGCATCGTTAAATCTCTCTCCGTGCCCACTTGCTGCATCGATGTATTGCCGGGGGTCTGCATCCGACGCTTCAGTGCTTGGGACACATTCAGCGGCGTGAGCCGGTGCGCGACCCTCAGAAACCTCCACACGCTGCCGATTATATCGCCCCGCCGCCCCGAACATTAAACACCTCTTTATTTTAGACATACAGAGCGGAAACAGGCCCTTCGGCCCACTGGGTCCGCGCCGACCAGCGATCCCCGCGCACTAACACTATCCTACACACACTAGGGACAATTTACAATCTTTACCGAAGCCAATTAACGAACAAACCTGCACGTCTTTGGAGTGTGGGAGGAAACTGGAGCACCGGAGAAAACCCACGCAGGTCACGGGGAGAACGTGCAAACTCCGCACAGACAGCGCCCGTAGTCAGGATGGAAGCGGGGTCTGTGGCGCCGTGAGGCAGCAGCTCCACCCGCTGCACCACCGTGCCGGCTGTGACCAACCCACGTGGGGAGTGGGGAGGCCACAGGCGGCAAAGGAAAGCAAAGGTTCACCTCGGTTTAAACCAGCACCTGCAGGTCCTTCTTATACAACGGTTCACCTGGCTGACAAGCGCAGAGTCACAGCTCTGGTAGAATCTATTGTCCACGATAACGCAGCCGGCGACCACAGTAGACAGACACTCGCTCACTCACCTTTATAAGACAGACGCAGTCTCGGGAGGCTGGTATCGCCAGCGCTGGAATAATGGCAACACAGTGCCAGTAACATCCACATCGTGCCCGCCTGTCGCATTACGCCCCTCATCTCCCTCTCCCTGTCCCTGTCTCTCCGCATTCCCCACTCCTGAACAATGATCATCCCCTCTCTCCCCCTCCCTCTCTCTACCTCTACCCCTCCCTCCTTCTCTCCCCCTCTCCCCTTCACCCTCTCTCTCTCTCCCGCTCTCTCCCTCTCTCTCTCTGTCTCTCTCTCTCTTATCCCAGTGTCCAGCGCTTTGTAATGTAATCTTCTTGCCAGACTTCAATGCAACCTGCCCGGAGTATTCTCAGCCTTTCTCTCTCCAGGGCCCGGACCTGCCCAAGTACCTGGTTCCAGTTCACCTTTCACCTCTGCTACACACAGGTGAGCCCAGCTTGCCCCTCACCTGTATCCACCTATCAATCGCCAGACTATGTCCCGCCCCCACCTCTCTCTTCCAGTTTTCACCCCCCTCTCCAGCCACCCTACTCCATGGGTCTGACAAAGGAACCCGACCCGACCCCAGCACGCTGTGTCTAATATTCGACACAGAACCGTGAGCGCTGGCGGCGTGAGGCTGAGTCTAGTGAGCCGGTGCAGCGCACTCTCCACACCCCGTCCCTGCTCACTCCCCCCCAGCCCCCGGTGTTACATGGAGAGCCGCCAGGCCTCATCCACGGGTCATTCAATAAGAGAAAGACTAGTTTGAGCACCGCATTTAAACATTTAAGCAACCGCATGCTTTTAATAGTTTGTAATTAATGTTTTATTCCGGAGAGTGGGACTCGAAACCCTACATAAGTTTTATAATTATATATGTATATAATCTAGACACACAATGCTGGAGTAACTCAGCGCGACAAGCAGAGTTGGACATTTTCTAGAGAGAAAGAATGGCTGATATTTGGGGTCAAGACTCTAAACGTCACCTATCCATGTTCTCCACAGATGCTGCCTGACACGCTGAGTTACTCCAGCACTCTGTTTCTTTCTTCGGTTTAAACGAACATCTGCAGTTCCTTCCTCCTACATATAATTACATAATAGAATGGCCAGTATGTTGTGACCCATTTGGTTCTTGGAAGGCAGCTGAGCTAATAATGAATCGCATTACTGTGAGCATCCAGCCTGTATAAAGGACAATCCCTATAATGCTGCACTAATGATGACTCACATTGTAAACATTTAGCCTGAAGAAAAGGCCCCGGGCTGCATCGTTCCACTCCAAACAGAAACCAACAGCTTCAGTGCCTTAAACAGCTTGGAGAAAGTAACGTCCTGCCACCAAACTGCACCAGCCGGCTGCCTGCCCCTTTCCCGGGGTTACGTCCGTGCCCAGAAGTCATTCGAAATGCAACACACGGGCACAGTGGAGGGGTTCCTGAAGAAGAAGGGTCTCGATCTGAAACATCTTAGAGCAGCTTGTAATGGAGCCGACCTGGGAAAAGGCAATTCTGGATTTAGTGTTGTCCAATGAACCAGATATGATAAGAGAACTCGAGGTAAAGGAACCGCCTGGAGGTAGTGGTCATAATATGATTAGTTTAATCGGCAATTTGAGAAGGAGAACATTAAATCGGAAGTAGCAGTGATGCAGTTGAACAAAGGGGACTATGAAGGCATGAGAGGGGAGCTGGCCAAAGTAGACGGGAAAGGGATCCTAGCAGGAATGACGGTGGAACAGCAATGGCAGTAATTTCTGGGCATAATCCGGAAGACGCAGGATCATTTCATTCCAAAAAGGAAGAAAGATTCTAAGGAGAGTAGGAGGCAACCGTGGCTGACAAGAGAAGTTAGGGATAGAATAAAACTAAAAGAAAAGATGTATAACACAGCAAAGAGTAGCCGGAAGCCAGACGATTGGGAAACTTTCATAGGACAACAGAAGGAAACAATACGGGCTGAAAAGATGAAGTATGAGGGGAAACTGGCCAGGAAGATAAAGAAGGACAGTAAAAGCTTCTTTAGATATGTTAAGGGAAAAAGAGTAGCAAAGTCAAATGTGGGTCCCTTGAAGGCAGACACGGGTGAAATTATTATGGGCAACAAGGAAATGGCAGAAGAGTTGAACAGGTACTTCGGATCAGTCTTCACTAAGGAAGACACAAACAATCTCCCAGATGTACTGGAGGACAGAGGATCTAAGGGGGTAGAGGAGCTGAAAGAAATTTTCATTAGGCGAGAAATAGTATTGGGTAGGCTAATGGGACTGAAGGATGATAAATCCCCTGGGTCTGATGGTCTGCATCCCGGGGTCCTCAGGGAGGTGGCTCTAGAAATAGTGGACGCATTGGTGATCATTTTCCAATGTTCAATAGATTCAGGATCAGTTCCTGTGGATTGGAGGATAGCTCATGTTATCCCACTTTTCAAGAAAGGTGCGAGAGAGAAAACGGGGAATTACAGACCAGTTAGCCTGACCGGTGGTGGGAAAGATGCTGGAGTCAATTATTGAAGAGGTAATAATGGAGCATATTGATAGCAGTAAAAGGATTAGTCCAAGTCAACATGGATTTATGAAAGGGAAATCATGCTTGATTAATCTACTGGAATTTTTTGAGGATGTGACAAGTAAAATGGATGAAGGGGTGCCAGTGGATGTAGCGTATCTAGACTTTCAGAAAGCCTTTGATAAGGTCCCGCACGGGAGACTGGTGACTAAAATTAGAGCACATGGTATTGGGGGTAGGGTGTTGATGTGGATAGAAAATTGGTTGGCAGACCGGAAGCAAAGAGTAGGAGTGAACGGGTCCTTTTCAGAATGGCAGGCAGTGGCGAGTGGAGTGCTGCAAGGCTCGGTGTTGGGGCCGCAACTGTTTACCATATATATTAATGATTTGGAAGAGGGAATTAGGAGCAACACTAGCAAGTTTGCGGATGACACAAAGCTGGGTGGCAGTGTGAACTGTGAAGAGGATGTTAGGAGGTTGCAGGGTGACCTGGACAGGTTGAGTGAGTGGGCAGATGCGTGGCAGATGCAGTGTAATATAGATAAATGTGAGGTTATCCACTTTGGCGGCAAAAACAAGGGGGCAGATTATTATCTCAATGGGGTTAGGTTAGGTAAGGGGGAGGTACAGCGAGACTTGGGTGTCCTTGTACATCAGTCACTGAAAGTTGGCGTGCAGGTACAGCAGGCATTAAAGAAAGCTAATGGAATGTTGGCCTTCATAACAAGAGGATTTCAGTATAGGAGTAAAGAGATTCTTCTGCAGTTGTATAGGGCTCTGGTGAGGCCACATCTGGAGTATTGTGTACAGTTTTGGTCTCTTAATTTGAGGAAGGACATCCTTGTGATTGAGGCAGTGCAGCGTAGGTTCACGAGATTGATCCCTGGGATGGCGGGACTGTCATACGATGAAAGATTGAATAGACTAGGCTTGTATCCACTGGAGTTTAGAAGGATTAGGGGGGATCTTATAGAAACATATAAAATTATAAAAGGACTGGACAAGCTAGATGCAGGAAAAATGTTCCCAATGTTAGGTGAGTCCAGAACCAGGGGCCACAGTCTTAGAATAAAGGGGAGGTCATTTAAGACTGAGCTGAGAAAAATCTTTTTCACCCAGAGAGTTGTGAATTTATGGAATTCTCTGCCACAGAGGGCAGTGGAGGCCAAATCACTGGATGGATTTAGGAGAGAGTTGGATAGAGCTCTAGGGGCTAGTGGAGTCAAGGGATATAGGGTAAAGCAGTGGATGTTGTCTATATGGATTTCAGTAAGGCCTTTGACCAGGTTCCCCATGGAAGATTGGTTAAGAAGGTTCAATCTTTGGGTGTTAATGGCGGAGTAGCAAGATGGATTCAACAGTGGCTGAATGGGAGATGTCAGAGAGTAATGGTGGATGGCTGTTTGTCAGGTTGGAAGCCGGTGACCAGTGGGGTGCCTCAGGGATCTGTGTTGGGTCCACTGTTGTTTGTCATGTACATCAATGATCTGGATGATGGGGTGGAAAATTGGATAAGTAAGTATGCAGATGATACTAAGATAGGTGGTGTTGTGGATAATGAAGTAGATTTTCAAAGTCTACAGAGAGATTTGGGCCATTTGGAAAAGTGGGTTGAAAGATGGCAGATGGAGTTTAATGCTGTTAAGTGTGAAGTGCTACATCATGGCAGGACAAATCAAAATAGGAAGTACATGGTAAATGGTAGGGAATTGAGGAATGCTGTGGAACAGAGGGATCTAGGAATAACTGTGCATAGTTCCTTGAAGGTGGAATCGCATGTAGATAGAGTGGTAAAGAAAGCCTTTGGTGTGCTGGCCTTTATAAATCAGAGCATTGAATATAGGAGTAGGGAAGTAATGTTAAAATTGTACAAGGCATTGGTAAGACCAATTCTGGAGTATGGTGTACAATTTTGGTCGCCTAGTTATAGGAAGGATTTCAACAAAATAGAGAGAGTACAGAAGAGATTTACTAGAATGTTGCCAGGGTTCCAGCAACTATGTTACAGAGAAAGGTTGAACAAGTTAGGTCTTTATTCTTTGGAGCGCAGAAGGTTAAGGGGGGACTTGATTGAGGTCTTTAAAATGATGAAAGGGATAGACAGAGTTGACGTGGATACGTTTTTCCCATTGAGGGTAGGGAAGATTCAAACAAGAGGGCATGACATGAGAATTAAGGGACAGAGGTTTCGGGGTAACGTGAGGGGGAACTTCTTTACTCAGAGGGTGGTGGCTGTGTGGAATGATCTTCCAGCAGAAGTGGTGGAGGCAGGATCGATTTTAACATTTAAGAGTAAAGTGGATAGGTATATGGACGTGAAGGGAATGGAGGGGTATGGTCTGAGTGCAGGTAGATGGCACTAGGGGAAAACAAATGGTCGGCACAGACTGGAAGGGCCGAGAGGGCCTGTTTCCGTGCTGTAATTGTTATGTGGTTATATGGTTATATGATATGGGGAGAAGACAGGCACGGTCATTGATAGCGGACGATCGGCCATGATCATATTGAATGGCGGTGCTGGCTCGAAGGGCCGAATGGCCTCCTCCTGCACCTATTTTCTATGTTTCTATGTCCATTATTCCTCGTCTGGTCTGGATAATTCTCGTACATGGCTCCATCAACTAATTCTCTTTTGATGTTGTTGGCACTGTGAGGGGAAGCCTCATGCCAAATGTGCATCTTAATGCGTACATAACAACCATTGGGAAGGATTAACTTACATTACATGGGCAATTGCAGATCAACTTTGTGTTTTAATTGTGACTAAGCACCAGTGTGAGTAATGAGGACTGCCGCAGGGAGGTTCATAAGTTCATGTGTTCGGAGTAGAATGAGGCCATTCGCCCCCTCAAGTCCACTCCGCCATTCAATCATGGCTGATCTATCTCTCCCTCTCAACTCCATTCTCCTGCCTTCTCCCCGTAACCCTTGGCACCTGTACTAATCAAGAATCTATCTATCTCTGCCTTAAAAATATGCATTCACTTGGCCTCCACAGCCGTCTGTGACAATGAATTCCACAGATTCACCACCCTCTGACTAAAGAAATTTCTCCACATCTCTTTTCTAAAGGTAGGTCCTTATATTCTGAGGCTGTGCCCTCTGGTCCTAGACTCTCCCACCAGTGGAAACTTCCTCTCCACATCCACTCAATCCAGGCCTTTCACTATTTCTCTGCCGCAGCGAGGTTTGTCTCTCTCGTCTTCACCCTCTGGTCTTCTGACTCAACTCCAGAGGTCACATCTCCAGAGGTCCAGAGGTCTCATCTCCTGACCTACACTTCCTCACATCTTTCTTTGGCCTTTACTTCTCCGACACAACTTTACATCTGAAATGTGTAGGAAGGAACTGCAGATGCTGGTTTACACCGGAAATAGACACACAATTCTGGAGTAACTCAGTGGGACGGAGAGCATCTCCGGAGAGAAGGAATGGGTGATGTTTCGGGTTGAGACTGTTCAGACTGTCTGAAGAAGGGTCTCGACCCGAAACGTCACGCAATCCTCTTCTCCTGAGATGCTGCCAGTCCCACTGAGTTACTCCAGCACTTTGTGACTTTATTCTTTTACATCTGAGATATTGGTTTTGTCTGATGAGAGACACAAAATGTGGTTTCACTACATTACATGTCTTTGTGTGAGAGTAGTTGGAGGAGATTCGGAGTGTAACATGCAGAGAGGCCCCTTTGTGGAACAGTTTGTGTGTCATTACCCACTCTGGGGGCAGAGGGAGGGGACAGATAGTCGCTGCCTGCATGATGGGGTGGTTAGCAGCTGTCAGGACACGAGGCAGAGACAGTGAGGGGGGAGGAAGCAGGGAGTTGCTGCTGAGTCAGCAATAATGAGGAGGCAGGTCGCTTGGTGACTGACGGGGAGAAGAGATTAAATCATTTTAATAAAGTTGAAATTAATCGTGTCTGGGGCCAGGATGTTCTAACGAGAAATTGTCAGGAAGGGAGGAAGAGCTTAAACAGATGAAAAACTGAGTCAGCATTAAATGGCCTGAGGCCCAGGGAGAAGGTTGTTACCAGTCAATGTAATGGCTTGCACTGACTCCAACGTACTCTTCATGTCACAGTTTCCTTTTTGGGCGATAAATCTACAGCAAGTATTTCACAGCATTTTTCAACATCTGTTATCCTGAAGTTTATAGATGATTCAGACACCATTTCCAAACTGGTCAAAGGCAGTGAAGCTGAAGAAGGACCCCATTGCCATGTTCAGTCAGCTGTGCACTGGTGCCTCAAGATCCTTCTACATTGTGAAGGCTCCTGCAATTAACAATAGACTTTCCCCTTGTATTCAACCCCCCCCGCAAAGTGAAACCTCACCCTTGCTCCAATTAAACTCGATCCGCTATTTCTCTGAATCTATCCTCAGAAAGCTTTCTTCACTGCCCCCACTGTCACCGATTGATATATTTATCCGCAAACGTAGTCTCCTAGACAATTACATTTTGTCCAAGTCATTTATGTCTGTCATAAACAGAGGTCCCTGCACTGATCCCTGCAGATGTCCATGGTCGCAGACCTTGACCTAAAATAATTCCCGTTCCATCACAACCCTTTTATAGGTAAACCAGTTCCTAATCACTGTGGATCCGACAACGGAACCTTTTGGATTAACGTGTTGTGCTGAACATCGGGAAATGCCTCACCAGTCCATGTCAACAACATCCACTCCACGTCACCTATTCATCTTCATTCTCTTCAAGTGACACAACAACACCTCCTTTTAGTTTAGTTTAGCTTGGAGACACAGCATGAAAACAGGCCCTTCAGCCGATCCCCGCACACTTGCACTATCCTACACTAGGCACAATTTACACTTATACTAAGTCAATCAGCCTACAAACCTGCACGTCTTTGGAGTGTGGGAGGGAACAGGAGAACCCGGAGAAAACCACATAGTCACAGGGAGAACGTGCAAACTCCGTACAGACAGCACCCATGGTCAGGATCGAACCCAGGTCTCTGGAACTAAAGCAGTAACTCTACTGCTGCGCCACTGTGCCACCCTGGCTGGGCCACCCTGTCCTTGACGTGTCAGTTTGTCCCACAGTGATCTCGCTGCCCTCCATGTCCCTCTCCTTGGTGAATACATAGCAAGTACTCATTTAATCCCTCACACACATCCTCTGACTCTAAGCATCAATCCCTCTCTGAGAATATCCATCACAGGTACATTCTTTAACAGTAACATTGTCCCTTCATGATGTTCCCTAGAGTGTGAACAAGAGTTTCTCCAGCACTCTGTGAAACGTCACCTATCCATGTTCTCCACAGATGCTGCCTGACCCGCTGAGTTACTCCAGCACTCTGTCTATCTTGTCATAGACCATAAAGTGATACAGCGTGGAAACAGGCCCTTCAGCCTAACTTGCCCACACCAACCAACATGCCCCATCTACACTAGACCCACCTGCCTGTGTTTGGCCCGTATCCCTCTCAACCTGCCTGTTCCATGTACTTGTCTAGATGTTTCTGAAACATTGTGCTAGTCCCTGCCTCAACTACCTCTCCAGCAGCACGTTCCATACACCCACCACCCTTTGCGTGGAAAAAGTGTCTCTTCATTAACTCCAGGAAGAAACCTGACTCATGTGGCTTGGTTCTAAGAATCTGAGGTCAGCACAAGCCTTGTCTATGCATCAGGATGAACATTTGTAGTATTGATGTGGAGGTAGATGCAATGGTCCCAGGTGTTACCGGAAAATTTCACAATGACAGCTCAGAAGGGAAATCAGTGGTCCAGTGGGTAGAGTTGCTGCTTTACAGCGCCAGAGACCCGGGTTCGATCCTGACTATGGGTGTAAATTGTCCCTAGTGTGTGTAGGATAGTGTTAGTGTGCGGGGATCACTGGTCGGCGCAGACTCGGGGGGCCGCTGGGCCTGTTTCCCCACTATGTTTAGTTTAAACTTGAACATTTTCTGTACAGACTCCAAGACCCTTAGAACACTGTTGCAGCTTGCAACTGTACAAATGTTAATCATCGACTTCCTAATGAAATAAATCGTAGTGGTGTGGTTGTGTGAGTTATGGCATAGTGATGGATTGATGATTGTACCTGTCTCAGTAACATTCTACAGCCAATTTAGTTCATATCCTGCCTCTGTTATCAAAACAGGCTGACTCACAATCTGTCCTAAAGAACCCAAAGCTCACACATATATTCTGCAGCATTTCTGTCCAAACCACCAGGGAGGATCGTACATGATCCACAAATGCAGAGGCTGCCACTTCCAACAAGAATGTCAATAGTAATGTTTCTTTACTGAACCAGAAACACAGTCACTGCAATCATTGTTACTTATAGACACCACCATCATCACTCCCTCAAAACACTCAATCAAAGTAGCAACACACGAGTCTGGGCATTCGTACACAAATATTGTGTATTTTATAATTTATTTTGCTTTTGTTTCTTGAGGACTGTGCTTACAGACTTGTTAAACTGCAGCAAGTAAGAAGTTAATTGATCCAGTACCAGAGACCAGGGTTCAAACCTGACTACGGGTGCTGTCTGTACGGAGTTTGCACGTTCTCCCCATGACCTGTGTGGGTTTTCCCTGGGTACTCCGGTTTCCACCCACACTCCCAAAGACATACAGGAAGAGACGTAGGTTAATTCTCTTGGTATCATTGTACATTGTCCCTAGTGTGTAGGATAGTGTTAGTGTTTTTGGGCTCGCTGGTCGGCGCGGACTCGGTGGGCCGAAGGGCCTGTTTTCGTGCTGTATCTCTAAACTAAACTAAACTAAACCAAATGACGAGCCAAGGATTATGTTGATGTTTTTTCATTGCCTCCTTGTGGCAGGTTCTTCTTGTGTATGGCGTGCACAGCCTAAAGTTGCCGGTCAACTTGTTCTATTTGATCTTATTTGATTGTGCACGCCAGGTTGATTGCATTCGTTGAAACAGGGCGGACTACGTGAAAGTTGCAATCTCACACCCCTTGTGGCAGGTTGACTGTCAATGATGATTTTGGCAGCTTCCAGCTTCCGTGTAATTCAATGGGAATTTTAAACACCCTGCACTCGCATAATCGGGCACTCATGTCAGTCGGAGCCATTGCTTTGTGTTGAAACCAGAGGGTCTCGCACGGAACAGGGAAGTACCATCATCGATCGTTCACCGGATGAAGAGCAGAGTTCCAAAACTTGGATGGCAAGGGATGACATCTTGTGAAGAAGCATCATATTCATGAGAACCGCTTCATGTTACACCAGCTTCTATGTGTCTATCTTCAGTTTAAACCAGCATCTGCAGTTCCTTCCTACACCATATTGGAAGGATCTTCTGTCCATGTCTGGGGAAAGACATTTTTGCCATTGAGGGAGTACAGATGAAGGTTCACCAGACCGATTCCTGGGATGTCAGGACTTTCATATGAAGAAAGACTGGATAGATTCGGCTTGTACTCGCTAGAATTTAGAAGATTGAGGGGGGAATCTTATAGAAACTTACAAAATTCTTAAGGGGTTGGACAGGCTAGATGCAGAAAGATTGTTCCCGAAATGGGGAAGTCCAGGACGCGGGGTCACAGTTTAAGGATAAGGGGGAAATCTTTTAGGATCGAGATGAGAACAACATTTTTCACACAGAGAGTGGTGAATCTGTGGAATTCTCTGCCACAGAAGGAAGTTGAGACCAGTTCATTGGCTATATTTAAGAGGGAGTTAGATGTGGCCCTTGTGGCTAAAGGGATCAGGGGGTATGGAGAGTAGGCAGGTAGAGGATACTGAGTTGGATGATCAGCCATGATCATATTGAATGGTGGTGCAGGCTCGAAGGGCCGAATGGCCTACTCCTGCACCTACTTTCTATGTTTCTATGTTTCTATGTCACTGGCAAAGTTAGATATCTTCTGCCATGTCCTCCTGGTCATTATATAGAAGTAAATTGAGAGGGAAAGATGGATCAGCCACGATTGAGTGGCAGAGTAGACTTGACGGCTCAAATGGCCTGATTCAGCTCTTACAACTTATGAACTAATGAACTAAATCATTGAGAGACAAGTACCGATACCAGATGAACACGAGAAATGGCCTACTCCTGCACCTGTTATCTATGTTTCCATATCCATGTTTCGCCAAGAACCATGAGCTTTCATTCCCAGTCGAGCTGTCCCACCTGTACAGGCAGCCAGTCAAGGGTCCGACTCCATCCACGCTGAGTGTCAGGCCGACGTGGACCAATCACTGAGACACCCCTGTGGCCAGCTGGCTCCATGGGGAAAAACACATCTTTCTTGAATCTGAATGTCTTATTTGGGAAGAAAACATTTTATTTGGCAAATATGAATTGCAAAAATAATTGCAGAAAATAGACAATAGACACTAGGTGCAGGAGTAGGCCATTCGGCCCTTCGAGCCAGCACCGCCATTAAATGTGATCATGGCTGATCATCCCCAATCAGTACCCCTTTCCTGCCTTCTCCCCATATCCCCTGACTTTGCTAATTTTAAGAGCCCTATCCAGCTCTCTCTTGAAAGTATTCAGAGAACCTGCCTCCACCGCCCTTTGAGGCTGAGAATTTCACAGACTCACAACTCTCTGTGAGAAAAAGTGTTTTCTCACCTCCATTCTAAATAGCTGACCCCTCATTCTTAAACTGTGGCCCCCGGTTCTGGACATCAGGAACATGTTTCCTGCGTCTAGCGTGTCCAAACCGTTAATAATATTATATGTTTCAATACGATCCCGTCCTTTGCCCCTCAACGGTGGCGCAGCGGGTAGAGCTGCTGCCTCACAGCGCCAGAGACCCGGGTTCCATCCTGACTACGGGCGCTGTCTGTACGGAGTTTGCACGTTCTCCCCGTGACCTGCGTGGGTTTTCTTCGGGTACTCCGGTTTCCTCCCACACTCCAAAGACATACAGGTTTGTAAGTGAATTGGCTTGGTAAAATTATAAATTGTCCCTAGTTTGTGTAGGATAGTGTTAGTCTGTGGGGATCACTGGTCGCGTGGTCTCAGTGGGCCAATGGGCCTGTTTCTGCACTGTATTTCGAAACTAAACTAAACTAATCAGTTGAAAATCAAGTACATCAGTTAAAGGACATCTACTGTACATCTGACAGTTTAACCATTCACTGTCTTCCTCCTAGCTTGGAGGCAGAGTGGGGAATGAAGGGTTAATACATACTTCACGACATCCCTCATGTGCATTCCATTACTAAGTGCAGGAATTATAATATAACAGATGATGCTGAAAACACATGAGGTATGTGAAACATAAATATTGCCTAAGCCCTTTTTCTATCTCGGGTGGAGAACATGATGAATTTATCAGGGAGTTTGGAGCATTCTGTGGTCAGAATGTGCAGCGGGCTTTACAGGGATGAAGCCGTCATTGCCCTCCTGTGTATCGACATTCCCACGCCGCTGAACAGTGTACAGATACAGGAAAAAGGGAATAACGTTTAGTGCAAGGTAAAGCCAGCAAAGTCCGGTCAAGAATAGTCCGAGGTGGATAAAAGTTCAGCACCGCTCTCTAGTTGTGGTAGGATGGTTCAGTTGCCTGATAACAGCTGGGAAGAAACTGTCCCTGAATCTGGAGGTGTGCGTTTTCACACTTCTGTACCTTTTGCCTGATGGGAGAGGGGAGAAGAGGGAGTGACCGGGGTGAGACTGGTCCGTGATGATGCTGCTGGCCTTGCCGAGGCAGCGTGAGGGGCAGATGGAGTCGATGGAGGGGAGGTTGGTTTGTGTGACGGTCTGGGCTGCGTCCACAATTCTCTACGATTTCTTGCACTCTTGACGGAGCTGTTCCCAAACCGTGCCGTGATGCTTCCCGATAAAATGCGCTCTATGGCGCATGTGTAGAAGTTGATGAGAGTTGTTGGGGACATGACGGACTTCCTAAGGCCTTGTAAGGAAGTGGAGGTGTTGGTGAGCTTCCTTGGTCGTTGTTTCAATATGGGTGGTCCAGGAGAAGTTGTTGGTGATAAAGAAGTGGTGCGGGGAATTTCCCTTCACCGTAGAGATATCCCTCATGGCCTATATCATCTCTCACCTTGTGTTATGGCACAGTAGTTTGGTGCACCGTCATGTCATACGCACCGGGTTCGATCCTGGTGCGTATAGGATAGTGTTATTGTGCGGGGTGATAGCTGGTCGGCACAGACTCAGTGGGCTGAAGGGCCAGTTTCTGCTCTGTATCTAAACCAAACTAAACTAGTGGCCAACTATCCAAAGATTCAGTTGCTTCTTGCGTTCTGGGTTACTGAGAGACCTTATGTGGAGGGAGACAGGGCTAGGCTAAAGGGTTGAAAGCAGGTGAATAGGCTGGTTTGCGCACATTGTGGTAATTTGGATGCTGACTTCAACAGTCTGTGGAGGTCTGTGATATATCAACAGGGTGCATGATTAAAGCACACTTGTCATGCAAAGGATTAGACGTTTCTAGCACTCAATTTCTTAAGTTACAGTTTACTCAAAGTTCTCACTCATAGTTAATGTAATGAAGCTGACAATTTGTAATTAAATCTAATAAAACTTGTTCTGGCCTTTGGTCAAGTTTGGATTGAACCTTCCCACTACCCATAAAATTGGATGACGGAATAGACTTGATGGGCCGAATGGCCTAATTCTGCTCGTAGAACTTATGAACTTATGAAAAACAAAACCAGATCATGCTGGCAGAATTGTGTCACGTGGGAAATAGGACAAATACCTCAACATAAAACTTACATCAAAATAATTTAATTAAAATATTGAAGCCACAATTATGGCTGTGGGAAGGAACGAGACAATTTCCGATTTTAAAATATGTATTAACAGAGAACGACTCTGAAAGTGTCATGATTTAAAATCACATGTCCATTAGCTCATATGTGATAGCAGCAGAATTAGGCCATTCGGCCTATCATGTCTACTCCGCCATTCAATCACGGCTGATCTATCTCTCCCTCCTCACCCCATTCTCTTGCCTTCTCCCCGTAACCCCTGACTACCCCCGACTAACATTATTCTCAAACTCTACATATATTTCACTCAGCTGACCTCAATCATTCACAATGAATACTTTCAGTATTTCGCTAATATTAATATGATCTCAATTTCTCGAGAGAATTTCTTTTAAAAAAAAAAGACACATGGAATTCTGAGATGAGGGTTTTTGTGAAATCATTTGACAGCACATTCCAGACTAATTTGCCATGAAGTTAGGTGTGTGAAGAGATAGTAGTGGGGATGTGACAGTGTGCTGTCCACAGTTCCACAATGCCAGACTCAGCAGAGAGCTGATTACACTACCATGCCAGATGCATATTTCCCAAGCATGAATAATTCTACATAGTCAGATTTATTGTCATATAAAAATAAGACTCTCGTTTGTCTTTGGTTTTGTATTTAATTCATGGAATGTGACATTCATTACTGGCTATTTCTGAAATACCTATGAAATATTTCACTGACCCCCATAGTTTGAGAGTCATAGTGCTGTACGGCATGGAAACAGGCCCTTCTGCCCATCTAGTCCATGATGCCCATACATACAGCATGGAAACAGGCCCTTCAGCCCATCACGATGCCCATACATACAGCATGGAAACAGGCCCTTCAGCCCATCTAGCCCATGATGACAACAATTCTCTCCAAAACCTGCAAGCCCCGGTGACCAGGTTGACGGGGAAAGCCTGCAAGGCTATGCAGAAGGGGCAGTGTGTTGGAACCAGCAAAGAGCCAGTATGGCCGTGTGGAGGAAGGGACTGCAGATGCTGGTTTACACCGAAGATAGACACAAAATGCAGGAGCAATTCAGGCAGCATCTCTGGAGTGAAGGAGTGGGTGATGTTTTGGGTGGAGATCCTTCTTCAGACTGGGTGGGCAGAGTGGCCTGCAGTGCTCACAGCCTCCTGGGGAACACACTCAACATTTATACAATTAGGTTGCCACATAGAGGTGAGAGGGCAGGGTCCGAGGTGAGAGGGTGGGGTCAGAAGCAAAGATCCTATAGACCACTCCTGCTAAATGCAATGGGCTGACGTGTAGTACGCAACGGAGTGGAACGTGGACCTTTTTTTCATCCATTTCAGTAACTGCACCCGACCCGACCCGACCCGACCCGACCCGACCCGACACGACTCGCAGTGTAATCAACGTTGCGGGGCAACAGTTTGTGTTAATAAATTATAATTCTGAAAATGCGAAGAAGATTTTTACCAAAGAACTTTCATTTTTACGAGGATGTTTCCGTAACCGGCTTCCGTCTCCGCACTAGTATCTTTGCTCCGCTACGGGATCTTTGGTGTGGAGACAGAAGCCGGTTACGGAAATGGGGCCGACAATTACCCATGAATCTGCCCATGACCGTACTACATCTTTTTCGTCGAGTGATCTATCTTGCTCGTGAGGGCGGGGACAGAGGTGAGAGGGCGTGAGACTGGGGGAGGGGATGGGGATTGGGTGGGGATGGGGATGGTCAGGTTTTTCACTGTCTGTCGTCTAACCAAAGTCCACATTGTTTATTGATGTTAAGACCAACTCTTATGTGCAAAAGACACAATGTGCTGGACTAACTCAGCAGGTCAACAGCATCTCTGGAGAACATTGCCTATCCTTGTTACTCCAGCAATTACTGACTTTCTTTGTGAGCCAGCATCTGCAGTTCTTTTGTGCGGCAGGGTGGTGCAGCGGGTAGGGCTGCTGCCTCACAGCGCCAGAGACCCGGATTTGATCCTGACTACGGATGATGTTTGTACAGAGTTTGTATGTTCACCCCATGACCTGTGTGGGTTTTCTCCGGGTGCTCCGGTTTCCTCCCACACACCAGTTTGTGGGTTAATTGGTACGGTAAAACAGTAAATTGTCCCTAGTGTGTGTAGGATAGTGTTAGTGTGCGGGGATCGCTGGTCAACGTGGACTCGGTGGGCCGAAGGGCCTGTTTCCACGCTGTATCTCTAAACTAAACTAGAGTAAACCAAGGTCCTTGTATCTCCAACTCATATCAGTCTACACATGATGCATATCCCTCCGTTCCCTGCATATCCACGTGCCATTCATACACTTGGAACCAGTGATAGGTTTGCGACTACACGGACAAACTCTTCACCACGGTTGGTACAGATGGAACTGGCTTCACTCCCGATCACTGAGCCCATGATTACTGCAGCATTTTCCAAAAACTAATTGCGTGTTTGGCTGACCTGTGGGAGACTCCGACTGAATAACAACCACGGCAATTGTTGCCCTTCCAGCTGAGTGGGCGGAATGCAAACAATGATGTGAAACAGATATCTGCAGCAGCATCTTCATAGTAATCAGATCGCAGAAGACAATAAAAGCCCTTTGCAAAGTATTGTGTGTATAGTCCATGTGGCCGGTGCGGTGATCAGACGGCAGGTGGTACTGATCAATGGTGTACCTGTAATAATGTTGTAATCCTCTCTCCCACATCACCATAAATAATGCCTCTGCCATTTGTGGGCGTACTGCTGCTAGATGCTGAGGCCGACACATTCCTTCCCCGTTACAAATCAGGTCAGTCAGACATCTGTGACAACTCATCACAGCCACGATGTATGTGGAGAAGGATCTGAACCGCTTCATCATCTGTCAAACTTCCTCTGACTGCATTCATTCCAAAAGGCAATTGGGACCAGGGGTTCAGTTAAGGGCACTGAAACTGGGCAAAGTCAGGGTAAACCGTACTGGATACAGACATAGGATCATAGAGTCACACAGGCCATTCGGCCCAACTTGCCCCATCTACACTCTGGAGAACATGGATAGGTGACGTTTCACAGAGTGCTGGAGTAACTCAGCGGGTCAGGCAGCATCTGTGGAGAACACGGATAGGTGACGTTTCACAGAGTGCTGGAGTAACTCAGCGGGTCAGGCAGCATCTGTGGAGAACACGGATAGGTGACGTTTCACAGAGTGCTGGAGTAACTCAGCGGGTCAGGCAGCATCTGTGGAGAACATGGATAGGTGACGTTTCACAGAGTGCTGGAGTAACTCAGCGGGTCAGGCAGCATCTGTGGAGAACATGGATAGGTGACGTTTCACAGAGTGCTGGAGTAACTCAGCGGGTCAGGCAGCATCTCTGGAGAACATGGATAGGTGACGTTTCGGGTCGGGACCCTTCATCAGAGACCTCTAAAGATGAGGGAACGGGGACCTAGAAAACGGAAGTCATTAAAGAGATGAAGGACATGTGAGGGGTCTTGGACATAGGTTGGGAGGGATTGGACCGGGGGGATAGGATGGAGTCAAGAAATAATTTCATTGAGGCAGGATCAGGCAGAAGGTTGGTCAGCCAGGGCAGTTGTGTTTATGGATTTTGGGGAGAAGGTAAAACCGGGCTGTGTGGGGCTGGGGAAAGATAAGTTGGAGAATGTGGAGGACATACAGCCAAAAGTGATAAAACTGGAGAAGGGTCTTGACCAGAAACGCCACCCATTCCTTCTCTTCAGAGATGCTGCCTGGCCCACTGAGTTACTCCAGCATTTTGTGTCTATCTTTGGTGTAAACCAGCATCTGCAGTTTCGTCCTGCACATTTAAGCTGGAATTCTTGCAATTTAGTTTAGTGATACAGCACAAAAGCAGGCCCTTCGGCCCTCCTTCACCCTTGTCTACAAACACCACTAGGCCCCAACTGGGTTCTGGGTAATTTTGTGGTTAGGGAGTTGTGGTTGTCTCTGCTGGAATTTACTTGTGAAATCCAAGCCTTTCCGTGCCAGATTTTAGTTTAGTTTAGTTTAGAGATACAGCACGGAAATTGGCCCTTCGACCCAGCGAGTCCGTGTCGACCAGCGATCCCCGCACACTAACACTATCCTACACACACTATGGACAATTTACAATTATAACCAAATCAGTTAACCTACAAACCTGCACTTCTTTGGAGTGTGGGAGGAAACCGGAGCGCCCGGAGAAAACCCAGCACCCGTAGTCAGGATGGAACCCGGGTCTCTGGTGCTGTGAGGCAGCAGCTCTACCCGCTGCGCCACCGTGCTGCCCGATACTGTACCAGCTGTCCCTGGAAGTACCCACTGAACCCCACAAATGGCAACTCAACCAGTGTTTCCCCAATTCCCGTTTGAAAGTTGCTGTTGAATTTGCCTTTAACTTTCCTGACATATTGCTCAGATTAAATAAGTCCCATTGTCAGGTACAGCTGCACATGAGATGTATCCTCTGGCTACTCAGTCCTTGGCTGTTACAAGGCATTTCTGGATTGTGGCCGATGAGGAAAAGGGGAGAAGCAACGAGATGTCATGGTACACCAGTCATTGAAAGTAGGCATGCAGGTGCAGCAGGCAGTGAAGAAAGCGAATGGTATGTTAGCATTCATAGCAAAAGGATTTGAGTATAGGAGCAGGGAGGTTCTACTGCAGTTGTACAGGGTCTTGGTGAGGCCACACCTGGAGTATTGCGTACAGTTTTGGTCTCCTAATCTGAGAAAAGACATTCTTGCCATTCTTGAGGGAGTACAGAGAAGGTTCACCAGACTTATTCCTGGGATGGCAGGACTTTCATATGAAGAAAGACTGGATAGACTCGGCTTGTACTCGCTAGAATTTAGAAGATTGAGGGGGGATCTTATAGAAACTTACAAAATTCTTAAGGACAGGCTAGATGCAGGAAGATTGTTCCCGATGTTGGAGAAGTCCAGAACAAGGGGTCACAGTTTAATGATAAGGGGGAAGTCTTTTAGGAACGAGATGAGAATTTTTTTTTCACACAAAGAGTGGTGAATCTGTGGAATTCTCTGCCACAGAAGGTAGTTGAGGCCAGTTTATTGGCTATATTTAAGAGGGAGTTAGATGTGGCCCTTGTGGCTAAAGGGATCAGGGGGTATGGAGAGAAGACAGGTACAGGATACTGAGTTGGATGATCAGCCATGATCATATTGAATGGCTGTGCAGGCTCGAAGGGCCGAATGGCCTACTCCTGCATCTATTTTCTATGTTTCTATGTCTATGTTTCTGTTTCCACCCATCTCTCCATCAGAACACCTCTGGTTGTGAAAGCTGGATTACTAGACTATAAAGAAGTGGATTTACATGGTTTATGTTGTTCTTGTAAGTATTAAATGTGAGCTCAGTCCAGGCCTCTTGCCCAGGAAATCAGGCAAGGTGTGAGTGAGGGGGTCTGTCAGCACAAGGTCCACAGTGGTCTGAAACTCTCCAGCACCGAGACCTGACAGCTGGTGATCTGTCCCAGGAACAGATTCAACACCCAGAGCACTGGCACTTTCTCACTTACTCCACGTACTAACTCACTCTCACTTACTAACACACACACCACTGCTGCCAGTATACACCACCATTGTTTGTTTCATATATATATATATATATATATATAGATGCCACAGATGGCGGTGGAGGCCAAGTCAGTGGATATTTTTAAGGCTGGGATAGATAGATTCATGATTAGTACGGGTATCAGAGGTTATGGGGAGAAGGCAGGGGAATGGGGTTAGGAGAGAGCGATAGATCAGCCATGATAGAATGACGGAGTAGACTTGATGGGCTGAATGGCCTAATTCTTTTTCTATTACTTATGAACAATATATACTAGACTAAGTGGGACCCATTGCGTCCCTGTCACATGGGAGGCCTGGTCCTCCAACACAACCCGTTTCCCCAACGCGAGATTCCACCACCCACGCCTATCCCCCTTCCATCAAATTCACCCCTCCCTGTCCCCCTCTCCCTCTACTCACCCCCCTCTGTCCCCACCTTGCCCATCACCCTGGACCCCTTCTACCCCCCTCCCTACCATCCTGCACTCCACAACCCCTGTACCTCACTCCCTCCCTCTCTTCCCCCTCCGTCCCCCCCTCCATCCCTCATCCCTCCCTCCCCCTCATCGCTCGCCCATCTCCCTCATCCCTCCCTCCTCTTCTCTCCCTCCATCCCTCTCTCCTCTCTCCCCTCTCCTTCCATCTCCTCTCCCCCCGTGCTGTGGGCCGGGCTGCGGTGTGCCTGGGTTGCTCCGGTATCGGCGCCCGCGGCAGGAGCCACTGGAGCGCGGGCGGGGCTGCTTTTAGGTCCACCTGAAAGGAGAAGAGATCAATCTGCGCACGCGCGGTTTTTAAGGTTTTTAAACCTCGCTAACTTTAACTCATTCAACCGATCGGAACGGAACTTGGTGGACTCGCAGCGCAGGAGAACGATGAATGAACTGGCGAAAAATCATAGCGCTATCGCGAACCGTCTTTGCGCAAATAGAAAGACCACCAAACCGGAAGATAACAAGATCAGAGTTTTAGTTATGTATAGAATAGAATAGAAGATAGAAGTATAGATAGTTAAATAGAAGATAGAATAGAATATATATATATATATGTACACACACACACGCACACACACATATACATACTGTATATGCATGCAGACATATATACATATACACACACATATATATGCACACACACACACACACACATATATATACACATATATACACACTACACACACACATATATATATATATATACAGTGGCTTGCAAAAGTATCCATACCCCTTGAACTTTTCCACATTTTGTCACGTTAAAACCACAAACGTAAATGTATTTTATTGGGATTTTATGTGATAGACCAACACAAAGTGGCGCATAATTGTGAAGTGGAAGGAAAATGATACATTGTTTTCAATTTTTTTTACAAATACAAAACTGAAAAGTGTGGCGTGCAAAAGTATTCAGCCCCCTTTACTCTGATACCCCTAAATAAAATCCAGTGCAACCAATTGCCTTCAGAAGTCACCTAATTAGTAAATAGAGTCCACTTGTGTGTAATCTAATCTCAGTATAAATACAGCTGTTCTGTGAAGGCCTCAGAGGTTTGTAGAGAACATTAGTGAACAAACAATGTTCCTTGGGCATCATGAAGCCCAAGGAACACACCAGACAGGTCAGGGATAAAGTTGTGGAGAAGCTTAAAGCAGGGATAGGTTATAAAAAAATATCCCAAGCTTTGAACATCTCACGGAGCACTGTTCAATCCATCATCCGAAAATGGAAAGAGTATGGCACAACTGCAAACCTACCAAGACATGGCCGTCCACCTAAACTGACAGGCCGGGCAAGGAGAACATTGATCAGAGACGCAGCCCAGAGGCCCATGGTAACTCTGGGGAAGCTGCAGAGATCCACAGCTCAGGTGGGAGAATCTGTCTACAGGACAACTATTAGTCGTGCACTCCACAAATCGGGCCTTTATGGAAGAGTGGCAAGAAGAAAGCCATTGTTGAAACAAAGCCATAAGAAGTCTCGTTTGCAGTTTGCCACAAGCCATGTGGGGGACACAGCAAACATGTGGAGGAAGGTGCTCTGGTCTGATGAGACCAAAATTGAAGTTTTGACCTAAATGCAAAACGCTATGTGTGGCAGAAAACTAACACTGCACATCACCCTGAACACACCATCCCCACTGTGTAACATGGTGGTGGCATCATGCTGTGGGGATGCTTTTCTTCAGCAGGGACAGGGAAGCTGGTCAGAGTTGATGGGAAGATGAATGGAACCAAATACAGAGCAGTCTTGGAAGAAAACCTGTTAGAGTCTGCAAAGGACTTGAGACTGGGGCGGAGGTTCACCTTCCAGCAGGACAACGACCCTAAACATACAGCCAGAGCTACAATGGAATGGTTTAGATCAAAGCATATTCATGTGTTACAATGGCCCAGTCAAAGTCCAGACCTAAATCCAATTGAGAATCTCTGGCAAGACTTGAAAATTGCTGTTCACAGACGCTCTCCATCCAATCTGACTGAGCTTGAGCTATTTTGCAAAGAACAATGGGCAAAAATGTCAGTCTTTAGATGTGCAAAGCTGGTAGAGACATACCCCAAAAGACTTGCAGCTGTAATTGCAGCGAAAGGTGGTTCTACGAAGTATTGACTCAGGGGGGCTGAATACTTTTGCACGCCACACTTTTCAGTTTTTTATTTATAATAAAATTTGGAAGCCATGTATCATTTTCCTTCCACTTCACAATTATGCACCACTTTGTGTTGGTATATTACATAAAATCCCAATAAAATACATTTACGTTTGTGGTTGTAACGTGACAAAATTTGGAAAAGTTCAAGGGGTATGAATACTTTTGCAAGCCACTGTGTATATATATACAGACGCTATACACATATATACAGTATGTATATATATCCACACACTCTGAACTTTGTTGTTCATTAGTG